>VZTE01003819.1:398732-446758 GCA_013397775.1 Eulacestoma nigropectus | reverse complement strand
GCCGCCCGCCGCCGCCTCGCCCCGCAGCGCCGCCCCGCCCCTCCCCACCACGGCGGGGGCGCCGCGCGTGGCCGCGGCCCGGGGGACCCGGGTTCGGGGGTCGCTCAGGGCGTTTCTGCAGCGTCGGGCAGGAAGTTTCTGTCCTGTTCAGTACGGGCACTCAGGTGCTGGGGCACAGAACGCTCGTGTCACGCCCAGACACTGCCACACACCTTCGCTCCCTTTTCCCTCAGCTGAGGCTCTGCCCGCCAACCTCAGGGCTGTCTTTCCATCTAAGTCGGACCAACCTGATGTCTCGTTTCACACGGAACAAACATTTCTGCCACAGCTCGTTCCCTCTGCACCGAGGAGGTGGCACAGAAAGCCAGCAGCCATGTGGAAGCCCCCTGACACGATAAGGAGCTGGGAGGCTGCAGGGATTGCACAGCTGGGCAAAGGCTGCCTGACCCTCCGCACCACTCCCACTCCCCCAGGATGCTTTTCCTGCAACCAAGCCAATTCCACTTACTTGCCCTTAAAAAATGGCAGGATGCAGCCTATCACGCAATCCCCAGTCCTAATCAAATACACATTTTTTTTCTCTTGTAATCTACCATGGACGTAGGTTTTCAATGGAAATCATTGGGGCAATTCTATGAGAGTCACTGAGGGTACCTGAAAAGAGCTTGTACTTCAGTATGCCCATTTCCTTTCAGTGCTATTTTTCAGCTAAGCACCCTGGCTTTTGGAAGTAATTTAAAGCAGCCTCAAAAACATACAAAGGAAAAACATACACTCATTGGAGTGAATAAGAATGCAGAGAGTGTTTTGCTCTCCTCTTTCCATAGCAATATCCTTATGGCCTTTCCAGAATGCAAAGCTCTTTTTCCTTGGAGGGAAAATGAGCTGCTATCCATGTTGTGCTATTTCACACCCTTTCTCCAACAGATGGCACAGATCCTCACCTGTTTAGAAAGACATGCTTGAAATAGTTCTACATCTTAAAAATAGAGCCATGCTATCTAAGGGATTAGTGATTCCAGGTCACAGGTTGCTTATTTTCAAACATTTATCCCTATTTTTTTCCTCGTTATTAGCATTAGAGGCTAACTCCTGCATAGTTCTGCTCCATCTGTAAACATGATACTGCTGTGGGTAAGCCTGACAGAAAGGATGGACAAGCTGGCTTTTAATTCCTGGGAATACTAGACGTGGTACAGGTGCTTGAATACGTTGACAGGACTGCTCACTTATACATGTGAATATCTATGGCATACAACTAGAGAAATAAAACATTATGTCGCCATTTAGAGATAGCCAGATTTGAATCTAGGATTCAAACATGATTGAGGTCCAGAAATAGAAGTAAATGCTGCAACCTCATCCTCCTTCTGTAAAGGACTGTGCTAAAACCTGAATCTTGGGGTTGAGAGGTATCTGGCTGTTTTCTTGCTTCTGCTTTTTTTGAAGAGCATCATGACTGTAAAAAGAAGGGGGTTGAATAGTGCTGTGCATGCACAGCTATAGCAACCTCCTGAGATTTTAATTCCATGAATTCCTACAAGTTTCTCTTCAGGAATGTACTTTTGTGTGATATACAGCCAGTGAACAGCTATATTGTTGCCGTCCAAGCCCAGAAACTTTCAGCTATTCATTGCCAGGTCTGTGAGTGATTTGAAGCCAAATGGGGGATGGGATTCAACACTGAGGAGCAGTTAGAGGATCAGTAAATACAAAAATACGGTTGATCTTTAGTAAAAGGAGAAGAGTGAAGTCTAAAGCTGGAATTAAAACAGACTTTTGCAGATCTGTTTGGACTGGACAAATCCTAAAGGGAGAAAAGCTTTTAGGACCTTGTCTCTCTCAGCTGTAACAGTGGAGAGCAATAATGCTATGGAAAGCAATGCAGTCATGGTGTCATAAGTGAGAAGACAACCAGCTCACAGGTCTTTATAATTTCTGTTTACCATTAAATAATACAGTAATTATTTAGAGTGTAGAAACTCTCATTTAATGTAATCGTGAAAGAGCTTTCTCATTTCATTCTTTGTCATTAGTGTTAGGAAGAAACACATGTTGACTTTCTGCAAGTTTGTGCTTCTCCAAAACTGACACCTAATTTCCTCTAACCCATTCTGTCAGCAGGGGAGTACCACACATTCATTGGCATATGTTCCTCCTGGCAGAGGAATGAAACACATCATGTTTTTCACATTTAATTCTGGATTTTTGTTGCTGTTGTTGCCATGCAGCTTGTTGGCCAAGCATAATCTCCTGGCAGGACAAGACAGACAAGATAAAGACAAGCAATATACTTTGATTGTAGCCCTTAAACTTTTTGATTTAAGCAACATCATGTGGTCCTATTGCCAGTGAAAACAAGAAAAGTGCAAAAGCATAACACAATAAGTATTTCTGCCAAGAAAATAAAAAATAAAGTACATGGAATGATGTCCAATACTAATTGTCCTTTTAGCAGCAGTTTTCAGATTCAAAAGTGGATAGAAACTACTGAATGCTAAGAAACTTTCAACGAGATTTTACAGCATCAGAGAATCAGAGCTGAAATCAGACTTGCTAACTTTGAGTTACCATAGCCATGCAATAGGTGGAACACAACTTCAGGATCTGAGTCCTTCTTGGTAAGACCACTAAATCTTTTCATCAGATTCCCAGCCTTCACATCCAACTACTGCTGTAAGCTGGTTTGGGCACTCTTATAATTTGAAGGTCCTAAAAATTCCAGGGTGTCATATATGACTTATCAAGAAATCATTATTGATGGAAGACAGTCGTTACTGTCTCTCCTCCCCAACTTTTATAGGATTAATCCCCAGTCTTTAGCCATGACTGAATAGAGAATAGAGAATGGTTTAGTGAAAGAGCAGCGACTAAGGACCATGAGGACACCCAAATATTTCCCTGGATAACATGCCCAGTGGGAGAATCTTACCCTTTGATGTCAAACGGTTCAGCCTCTGTTCAAGAAAAGCCCCTGCTAAATGTGAGACCTGGGCATTATTCTTCACCCTGAAGAGGTACAGAGGAGTAGTTTTACCACAAATGTGTGGGAACTAATGGAAACTGAAAGTTTTCCTGAGGTTCTCATAGTTCTTTGAAATAACACACTTAGAAAAAGTGTATTTAAAGTATGTTTCATGTTTTTATCTATTTAGAATACAAGGTGAAAGAGAACTCCTCTGTACATTTCATTGTAGTGGTTCATGTACAATATCAGCACTGGGTGTATTAAGAAAAAAAAAATCTTGTTATTTATATAGTCCTTGAATTTTGTGCTGATTCTGCCTCCTGAAGAGTCCCAAGTGAGAGTGACATGCAAAGAGACATGGGCAGTAGAGAGTTCCTAGAGTGTGACACAGATAAAGCAACAATGGATCTAAATAATGTCAGACATGAGTATGTAGGTTAAAAAAACAAATCATGGTTTATTTAAATGTGTAAAGTACTTGGGAGGGAAGAAGATTACATTGTACTATGGCAATACAGACAGCACATACCATAACAAGCTCATCCATCGTAATGAATTCAGGCTACTCTTTCCAGACTCTTAATCCACTCAGTCACACAGATCTTTGGGAGACGCTCACCACCAATTTCTCCAGGGAACTCCACACTACAGATTAATTTCAGACAGAATTTACTATCCTGTTTCTGCATGTCAGACTCAGGAGCAGAGCATCGTCCTCCCACCAGGGGAGACAGACAAAATATGGCAAAACTTCTCATGCACTAAGACCCTCTGTCATGGGTTAAGTAAAAGTAGCCCGATGAAATATCTGATCCTAGGACAAATTACCAGGCTGTCTGCCTTAACCTTATCCCAGCTGTGTCTCATCACTGGGACGAGAAGCCTAAAGTAGCAGAGACTGAGAGAGATATTATATTATAAAATGCCATTTCCACACTCAAGATTTTTATTTCATATTCTTCTCAATCCAGTCTTTGAAGGGAAGAGCTTTGGTGTAGCCACTGTAGAGTTCTAGGCTGCAAGTTTTATCATAACCCCAGCTCACTAATCCCATCAGGTGCCACCTTAGCTCAGGAGATGCTTTTCCTGGCAAAGTTATGGCTGCAATTCCACCAGTCTCAGCAGGGCAGATATTAGAAAAGGCTGTGTGGTCTTGTTTGGCACAGAACATACTGTCAGTGATGCTGACTTGTATCCCATTATCCTCATACTGTTGCTCACACAACAGTGAATCCACCATCTGAACAACTCCCATGCGGATTGTGTCATTCTTGTATCGGGGATCTTTAATGTCAGCCAATACCTTCCAGCCAGTAACCATTATCTTTAAATCCTCTGTGGATGAAGTCAAGTCATGAGAAGATGACAAGCAAATGGGTTGAACACGACTGCTGATCCTGGCTTTGTCCAAGAGCTTTATGACAGCTATATCAGAATCAAGTAATATAGGGTCATAATTGGGATGCACTATGATGGCAGAAATCTGGAGAGGAAACAGAGTAGGAAGAATTGGAGGGTTAACAGCAATGGCAAGTCAGCAGCACTCTTTCCATACTACTAAAATACATTTGTTTACTTCGCATACTTCTCCTCTACCCCCACCTATGGTGTTCTTTCACTGAAATGAGAAACATACACGGATCAAGCATCTTCTGCCTTTTTTTTCCCTTGGATTTCAGGACAGATTTTATTCCATGAAACACTTCTTACTCAAAAGCAGTCAAGGACATTTTTCAGCAAAATGGGGAGTTAATATGCAGTTCAAGTTTTTCTACTGTGTACTGAAAAAGTTTTACCTGCCATGGCACCTTCAGCCTGTGGAATTTGGATGGGAGTAGGGCTTGGAACTAAAATGTTACCTTCCTATTGAAATGCATGTGACTTCCACCAAAAAAGAGTACTAGCAATACATTTAAAATAATATTGGGGCCAAACCTTTGCTGCTTGTTTCCTTAATGAAATGCTACAAGAACAGATAGGATTCCTATAAGGAAATACTGTAAAAAAGTAATATATTTTCTTTCAGGAAAAGTATGAAAAAGATGGGATTAGAGAAAGAAACTAAAAAGAGGTCAAGAGGGAAGGAATCAAGTTATTTATGATATTTTGGATAAAATCCATTAATTAACTCAGACACCCCACACTTCCCCCCAAAAAGAGACACGCATACCCAAAATTGCTGTATTTCTCCTCAGTTTCACTTCAGTCTTTCTAGTTCTACTTGGAAAAAGCAAATCACTCTGGTGAGCCCAAGGTGCTACTTTTGGAGCTGGAGTCAGAGATAAACTTCTTTTCAGTTTAGAGCTGTACGGCCTTGGGGCTGAGAAGTGAAATGTGCTCATGGCATCACACTGGGATTGAAAGCACAAGTGTTTCCCTCATAAATTATGCTAATCAATTTTGACAGTAGCTGGCATCTCTTCTACTTTTTTTCTGGCAATATCACTCAAGACATTATGGCCCACAGAACCTGAGCTATTTTCTTAATGTTCTGTGTTAGGGGTGAATGTATTAGTTGGATGGCTTCAAGGAATTCAATGAACTGCAGCATGTGCCCTTCTTGTGCCATGGCACTTGAGTCTCTACGTATGCATTTCAAAGAACAGCAGGTAGAAGAGTGTATTGCCCAAAGGGTGACCTTTTTCTCCCCATAGAGGACAGATGTGATCACCATCTACCTGTGCTCATCATTTTTCACTCCTGTTGGACTTACTCACCCGCAGGTTCTGCATGGTCTTTTCATCCCTGTCATCGTCTCTGTAGAATTTGCCCAGAACCACCTTGAGCTCTGCTGTCTTGAGCACGATGGTCTTGCCCAGGTCAGTGACACAGTGAGCTGCCACCACCACGGTGCGCTCATTCACCAGGGCCCCGCTGCAGATAAGGATCCAGGCCCCTTTCCGAAGGCTGTTCTCCTTCACCCCGTTGGCTGTGCGATAGATGGCTGCTTGCCATGGCCACCTCGTAGAGGTCACTGCCTTCTGAAGGGTGATGTTTTCTGCTTTTCCACAGACTGAGGAAACATGAAGCAAAAAGTAGGTAACACCTTCTCCCCAAAAGAATCTGAGTATTATTCTTGATTCCTTCTTAGGATGTGCCAAGAGAAACTGAACTGCAATGATGAGTATGAAGGACAGTTGTCTAATTAGCCTCTGTCTCTGACCTGCAAAATTATAGTAGTATCTTATATAACTTTAAAAAACGTACTCGAGTTTTCCATTATTATCTGAATTCCTGGGTAAAGTAGGAATGCGGATTTAGCACTTGACCAGGTGAATTTTCACAACGACCTTTTTGAGCTGCACTATAATGAGATGACTGCACAAAGAAATGGAAAGAACACCCCTGATTTTTGTCTACCATAAAATGCCATAAAGCCATCAATGCACTAAAAGTCACCCTAGGCAGTCACAGTGTGTGAGGCCTCTCCTGGCATGAATCTTTGCACAGGTCAGTTCACGCCTGTAAGAACAGACTTGTCTTGTGACAAGAATGTTGAAGCAAATGCATCTAAATCAACAGTCATCCTGGGGAAAAGAAAAAGCTCTGCCTTGTTCTAGAAATATGTTATCCAGGCTTGGATCTGGGGTAAAATCCTATATATTATGAAAGGTTTACTTCAGTTGAAGTAAACTTTACTAAACTTTACTACATTGCAGGGTTGCATTTTTTTTAGTCTCCCTTAAGAGACTTTTTTTTCCTGGTATGTAGTGTGTGCATGTCCATAGTGAATGTGATACTTTTCAAAATACATGATATGATCTCAAAGTAAAACCACAAACAAGAACAATAAAAGTTTGTTTGTTGTTAAGATCTACTTTTCACAGTTTGCTTGATGTCAGTAGTGCCATTTACCAAATCTTGTGAAATTCTTACCCTAACTTACTTTGTGTACTAGCTCTGGATAAGATTTTATCTGGACTTACAGTTTGCAATATGAACCCTTCCTTAGGAGGGCTTATTAAAGGAAGAGCCTCTTTAAAATTGCAGACTCTCCCTTCTATTGCTTAAACTTTGATGGTTTTGTCAGCTGTGTGCCAAAGTATACAAATGAAAGAAAAATCCCATTTGTAGTAAATAATACAGAAAAACATGAAGTGGTAGCAGGAAAGCTATTTCAAATCAGGAGAAAGACTCACTACACCTTTTGCTCAATGAAAGAGTAGAAAAATTAATGGCAAATTACAGTGCTGAAAGCCTGATCACTTTATCATCAACTGCACAAGTTCTACTGGTGGATAAAAAGACACATATATCCCTCAAGCTTTATTGCTCCTTTCTCCCAGCTGGAAGTATAGGCAGTCTACACTGCTGTGACTCCCTAAATATCTAAGATGAACACATATCCTGTTCCCTCATTCACCCAAGAGATATGCACATTTTTTTCCCTTGGAGACTCACTTGGAATACACACAGGGGCTCTCCCACTCCATTTTCCTGTCTTCAGGCAAGTCCTCCTGCTGCTGCCCAGGCGGCGGTAGAAAGGAGAAACACACTCGTACTGGAGCTGAGTGTGCAAGTGCTGGTACCCTGGGGGCAGTTCTCCAAATGGCAGTGCTGGCTTTTTGGTTGGATAGATTTGAAGCTTTTGCTTGCTGAATGCAGAGGAGTAAAGTTGATGCAAAGGTGTTTCTCTGTTTCAAGGCACAAAAACCACAATAATTATAATATTATAAAAGCAATCATTACCATAACTTTATCACCAGTTGTGTTAACTATCATTTAAAATCATATGAAATCTGCTTGTGAAAGAATAAGGAAAAAACACAATTCCAGCACAGTTTAGCAATACTCCCATTTACATCCCAGCTGTTTTATTTACATATATATGCACACATACATAATTACACGTATGTTTACACATATCCTATTTGTGTCTCTTTCATTTTACAGTTTCTGAATTGTAATTGGTTGCCTCTGAATGTGAAAGTTTTTTCCATTCACAAAAGGACTGAGATACCATTTTTTAAATAAAGAAATTACACCTGAATTTGGCATTGTCGTAATTAATTCTCAGTAGAGGGGAGCTAGGCACATCTTTTCTCTAGTGAATATTTTAATAGACAATATTAGGAACTGATTCAGATTAAATGATGTTGCTAAAGTTGCTTGATTTAGCAATTAACAGAGATAATTGCCTCACCACAGAGATTTCATAATTTCATAATCGCTAAGCTTCCACTTAGAAATTGTACTGATTAGCTGAAACAGGGCACATAATTAAGAGATAAATATATGTACCATCTTAGATATGTACCATAAGCTTGACTCCAGTCATACTTCAATTTTTATCATTTAGAATGTGTCCCTTGCTCTAATGCTTAAAAGCTCATATCTACAAAAAAACCCTTTTTATGTCTGAAAAATTCAGCAGGAAATTAGTTTCCCTTGAGATTTCTGGTGCTGCCTACATCCAGAAAAGACATTAATTTTTTTCTCATGATGATTTCATTTTTTATCACAGACACAGACACCTCTATCGTATCCAATCTGTGCGGCAATACATGACAGGAAAGTAAAGTTACTAAGAACAAGAGCAATGGCAAGTCTCTTGTATTTTGGAAGAAAGATGAGAGCTGCTGTGGTCATAGTTAGTCTGCCAGGCTTCCATTCCAAACTCACAGGTTACTTGCAATATTGCATAATCCAGACTTCGCTTCACTATTGACCTATCAAATGGAGATTCCAGTCCACAAACATGAGATGCCATCATCTCATGGCATCTTATGGATGGGAGGCATGTATGTGCTCTCAATACAGCTGGTATTCATATCTGAAACATCTAGCCTAAAAAGACCTGTATTCAAAAGTTAATAGAGAAATTTAAGCAAGAAGAATCCCCTAATGGATACTAAAGCCTCATGTCAGCTTCTCAGGGCCATCTCTACAGTCACACATCACAGGCCTGGAGAGTGGCAGAGTGATTGGGAAGTACATGCTTGCCATCTTCCTCAGATCTTCTCCAGGCATCTGCTACTGGCTGTTGCCAGAGACAGAATATGGCTTGAGCTGGACCTTTTTTCTGACCTGATATGACTGTTCTTAAGACCAAAGATGAGGAAAGTTCTTGCACTGCATCTAAAATTAAATGAGTCATGTACTACAAAAATAACCCTGAAATGAGAAATTACTACTTGGACGAAAATGAACCTGAACATTGCAATATAACTAATTCAGATTGGGTTTATTTCAAGAAATCATCAGAAGGGTAAGCCCAGGAAGAGTCTAATCTTTCATTCTCTCCTCTCCTCCTACTCTACTTCCTCCTCTCCCTCATGCCCAGTCTATATAAATTGTGCTGTATTGCTTTGGATGGTGAATCTTCCTGGGAGCAGATTGCATCGCTACACCCTCTTCTCTCCTTGTGCTCTGCCTGTGCACTAAGATGGCACATGTTGATATTTTAACACACATCACTAGCCCCAAGGAACTGTTCTTAGACTGTTCTCATAGTCTGTCACAAGCTTGCAAGCAGAATTCCAGCATCATCCTGTAGTTTGCCAGTCTCTGTCCGTGCATTTCTTCCTGGATGCCTCCAGCAGCTGGCAACCTGTGCTTAATCAGACCTCCCCTCCCACCAGCTCTCATTGCTCAATTATCAGTGGATTTGTAGGAATCGCTGCTCAGCCAGGCTAAACACATGGAGTGAAAAGGAGAGGAGGGTAAAAGCAATCACATTTTTTTTAAACTGTAGTTGAGATATTGCATTCTCACCTTGACTGAACCTGCATTGGAAGCACTTTCTGTCTCACCAGGTCAGAGATCTTTGGCTCTCTGCAGGCTAGAAAAAATATAATGTTGCACAGTACTTTTTCACATTCACAGCTCAAGTGCTATGGTTCATACACATTTGCAACCTTTCCTCTCGCTAACTATAGTGGACTGGATTAAGAAAAGAGGCAGTTAAGTAGTTGAATTACGTGCATTAAACAGAAGATAGATCCTAAAACCTAAAGCCTTGGAAAAATACTTCTTCACAGTTCACAAGATCTATCCCATTTACAACAGTGGAAGCTACTGAAAATCGTCTGCACTGGCACTTTCAGACATGGACGAATATTTTTTCCATCATTCAGTATGTCTGAATGCCAGACTTACACCACTACAGCTGATGGTTTAGTATCAGAGCAAACTTTTCCAGTAATGGAATTATATATAAAAATACTTAATTTCCATCTGTGTAGCCCCACACAGCTAATCCCAGTGAGTAGGCATACAGAGAAAGGCTGCAGGATGTTATGGACTTCTAAGAGTCTGTTTGTGCAGTCATGAAAGGAATTGGAGACTTTGATTCAAAGGAACACCTCAGAGTTACCTGAATATGCACAAAATAACAGAAAGGAGATCTAAGATTTCTAGTTTTGCATATTCAGTTTACTTACTTTAAGAATAGGATAAAATATTCAGGTTTATCAGTTCAAATAACTCTGCCAAGGTCTCTTTCCTGCTGCCCTGAGTGGAAGAAAAGGAACCTTCCAGGATGGATTTTATCTGTATGCCTGAGCACTTGTGCTCTGTGTAATTTAACAATATCTAGTTCTTTGTGATTGATTTGTATGTTAGCCATTATGTCAGTATCACAGTAAGCATCAATAAAGATGCTTTCCACAGATGATTATATGCTTCAGGGAGAGATTATTTCCATCTAAATCGACAGAATGAAGCAAATTCCCCAGGGGGCAGACATATTTCCTTATATTATCATCACTTCAGTTTTAAAAAAAAAAAATGTCAAAAAATTGCTTTCATAAAATGAATTTAGCAGTTCCGCAGCCCAAATTCATTCATTCATTCATTCATTCATTCATTTATTCATTCATTTATTCACTCAGGGTTTCATGCACACTTAGTAGAATAGCTCCAGGTCAAGAGCATAATTCCCTTTCTAGTAAAGGATTTAAAGGTGTGATTCAGTGTTTTGATGAATACAGATAATTTAATCCTGTCTTCAAGGCTGCAATGTACAGGCTCTGCCTTTTGCACTCATGACTGGTCCCATTGTTTTAAAAGGATTGTGAGAGGACAGCTATTCCCTATGACAGCAACTGATTGTTAACTGTCTCATGAAACAATTATTTCATTCTATTTCAATTCCCTCCTGATCTTCTTTGATTTTGATCTTACGTAGGTTCAGTCCTAGAGTGAGGACAGTAAGGGTCTTAGGGAACATTCCTTGTTTAAAGATGGAATCTTCTGGAATCATTGGCATCTTCTCTGAGTATAGCAGCCAGTAGAGCTGGCAAACTACCAAACTCAGTATGAAGTATCAGCCAGACAGCTTATTCTTAAGCAAAAATGATTGTCAAGTGCAAATGATATTAAAGACAATCCAGTAAAACCATAGCAGTTTGTGTGAGTTGTGGTAAAAAAGTTTGTAAACTACCTTTTATGCAGATTGGTTGCTTCCCTGACCATTCTCCATCGTCTTGGCAGGTCCTCTGTTCATTGCCACTAAGAACATACGAGTTGTTACAAAAGAAAGCAATGACTGTGCCAATTTTTGCATAGCGTCCATTCAAGAGCCCAGTGTCTTCTACTACTCTTCTGTAGCCATTGAGTGGGCCACCAGGATCTGAGCAGTTTTTTTCTTCTAGAACTAATGATAGGGGAAAAAGATAGCAACCGTTTTATCAGGTTCACTACATTATTTTCACCCATCAAATTGCTTGGCATTTCATTCAGATGTTACTAAACAATCTACACTCTATTAAAGACGCCTTTTCAAGACCCATCTGGGATCCCCATCTTTGAAAATGTCAAATATTAAGAAGAAATTATAATATAGAGATGTCTGTTTATAATGCACACTTCAGTCTCACTGAAAGCATAAGATTATCAAATTGGTAAAAATTCTCAAATTGTTAAAACCTTAAGAAGTAGTTGACAATCCTGAAAAAGAACTTTGACTTTACATGATGTTAATGTCCCATTAATATTAACAAGGCTTCTTCAACAGCATAAAAGGCTGCACTTAAATTATTTGCAGGAAACAGGCCCTTGGCATTCTTTTTCCTTTTCTGTATTTTCAATACTTCACTGCACTTGGATAATAAAACTAGACGAGTTAATTTTGCTTTTATGTTTGGTTGCATTTTGTTTTCGTAGCACTGAGAGAGAGATCTCAATAATCCAGGGAAATACAGAAATTGAAAGAGAACATAGAACATTGTATTTACTGACAATAAAAATTTAATATGAAAAGCTTACTTATACTATATTCTGCCTATTAAACCTCTCTTAGTTCCTCCTTCCCAGTATTTTCCACTTCTTTTAAATTCTTGGGGGTTTTTTGGTTTTGTTTTGGTTTTTTTTTTTTTTTTTCCTCAATAAACTTAGATTTTTGGCCTAAATCTAGAGGACAGTATTCACTATGTGATGCTAGAGGATGATTTTTCCTTTATTTTTAACTCCTCTGCTCTTTCTATTTAGCAGCTGACAAGGTACTTTTTTTCCCTTTGGATTTCACCTCAGTTTTCTTGTCAGAACAGTAACATGCAATTCTGTTTAATTTCTCTGCCTGGTGTCTCAGTGCATTATAACCAGTGAACGTCTAGTTTAGACAGCTGGTGTTGGTGCTGCTCACAAAGAGCTCAGAGGACTGGGCTCTAATTGAGCCTAAATTGACCCTAAATTGACCCTCAATTGACCCTAAATTACCTCTTCATATCATTGCTTCAGACTTGGCTGCCTCCTGAGGCTCAGTTCACAAAAGCACCAACATATAACAAAGCACCCAGACATTTATTTAAATTGCTGTGAAATCAGCAGAGTTACAGTGCAAAGGTATGGCCCTGTCATACCTTTGCACCAGACAGTCATACCTTGTGCCACCAGACAAAGCCCAGCTCAGCAAAGTGTGTAAACACACAGCCAGCCATAACAATGCCACTTCAATGAAGAGCATGTGCTTTTAACAGTGAGTATATCATTCAAGCTCAGTCTATATTTCAGTGTTTTCTTTACAAGCATTGGATTTTAGCATATGCTGAAGGCTATATATGTACTTAAATACTTTTCCACAAGTCATATTCAGTAAGCAAAGATGTCTGAGCTTCTTCTCAACCAGGAGAAAGGGAAAAGCAGAGAGCCCTATCTCCTTTTTTTTGGCTCCATTTTCCTTCTTTGTCCCTCACAGGCTCTCTCACTTGTGAACCATAAGTGACTGATAACTTGATAGCAGCTAAAGACTACAGAGAATCCCCCACAGAATAATGCTTTATTTGCAAGTTGCCTTCTGCACTGATGGCTGGCCTGGAGGCATCATCTGATCAGCAGAGTGCATGTTTCCAAATGTACCAAAAGCTTGACCACGTAAGTCACTTAAGGCCTTCTCTTATTTCAGTACTTTGACAGTAATTGTCTTCTTCCTTAGGCTCAGGGTTATGACCTTTTTGATTTATTAAAAACAAAGAGAAAACATCTGGGAAGGAGAGACCTTCAGCACTTCAGTGACTGCCAAGTCTAGAGACAGCTCTTTCTATAGATCTTTAGCCAAGGCCATCATGCAGCAGGGGCTTGGCATGATCCTGACATTACATTTACTGCAATTGGAGACTTCTCTCTAGACAGAAGAAAACCTATTGCTTGCTCTTTCAAATGAACTTATATACAGCTGGTTTACAACACTCCCCTCAAAATGTACATTGTTTGACATAACACACTTGTAAAAACATTTCATCAATTGAAACAAATTATTCTGGAATATGGAAATGAAATTGTGCAATGCAAATCAACTAAAGAAAATTTAAAGTCTCTTTGGATGAAAAGAAGGAATTTTACAGCTGAACCAATGTGAATGGTAGGCATACCATCCTGCACAGTCAGAATGAATGGAAGTTTCTTTTTAATCAATTTTTGTCTAAGATGGGAATTCTGTTGAAATAGGAGTCTAGTGTTCATACAGTAAGCCCCTATTCACCTCCACAGAGTGCACCAGACTTCTGCAGAGAAGTTGTCAGACATACAGAGTAATGGAAGTAACTATTCAGTGTTGCACTATGTCCCTCACTTGGCTTTGGTCCTGGACATTTTCAATCTGTGTGTAAGAAGGATATATGCCTAAAGACTTTGAGGTTATTAATTTTCAGTGAATTGATGTTTCAGTCAGACCTTCTATTAAAAAGTCTTGCAGGCTGGGGTTCCAGCAGAGTAAAATAAGAATTCCTACTCTTTTTTAAAGACAGGAAGACAAAAGGACGTGTTATGTCACAGACCTACCAAATTTCAAGTGAGATTTAGATAGTCTAGTTTTATGGGAATACACTGGCCAAAATATTTGATAAGAATTAAAACTTAAAGTGACCTTACCACATTCAGGATGATGTGTTGACCAAATCCCATCAAGCTGACAGTAGGCAACACGACTGCCTTTTAAGCTGTAACCTGCGTTGCACTTGAAGTAAACCCGGGCCCCGTATTTAAAGTCATCTCCTTCCACAATACCATGAGCAGGAGCACCTGGAGTCCTACACATCACCACTGACAGTTCAGATATTTCAAAAAAATCCACTTTATTACAAAAACAGGACTGTGTTAGGATGATTCTTTACTTTGAACATTGAAAAACCAATTACAACGGACACAGGAGTCAAAATTAAAAGACCGGTATATGCTGATCTTTAGAAAGTTGTTTAGACGTCAGCTCTACACACACTTACATCCCACTTTTCAAAATCTAGATCCATTAGGTTCAATGGGATTACTCTAAAGTGTCACATGATCATGTGCCGCTGTTGTACTGGGGACGGAGAGAAATGAAACTATTTCAGGAAAAGCGGGATTAATTATTTATTTACAGACCAGTTTATATCCTCTAGGTCACTTGCATGGCATAAGGTCATTTGTTCTTTGACCATCCACCTCTCAGGATGATTGGCTAGATTCTACAACACCCATTTCAAAACAATTCTTCAGTTAACCATAACAATATTGCAAAGCATCTCGCAGGTGCAATGATAAAGGGATTATTTACAAAAACTGTCCAACTGTTTCTCAGCCAGCATCCATGCGCAAGTCTTTGCTTTCACATGGACACTGGCAGAGAGCTGGAAAATCTCTCCGCAACCAAGCCTTTAGCATCCACAATCATGTGCATAAGTGTATGAATCATTAGGGCTCATTTGCTCAGAATATTAGTACTTGAAGTACTTTCCAACTTAACAGGGGTTGTGAATGAACTACCATGCTTGGTCAAGAAAATTTTAGATCCTTAAAAGCCTTATAATGAAATTCTTTCAAATTCCTATTTGCATTTTATATAGATTTTCAGATAACATCTCAGAAATATTAAAGCATCATTATTTGTGTAAATTAAACATTAACACAATTACATTAAAAAGGAAACTTGATATTTACTAAACTGGGATATTTACCCTTTCCACAGTATTTGCTCTATTGGGAAAATACAGATGATGGTCTATATAAGTACTGCAAGTAGTAAATATGAAATTAAGCATCAAAAGCGAGATTTCTCTGACAGCATCAAGCCAACCATGCTAAGGTCCACCCAGCACAGAAACCTGTCCATTTGTGGTAAACAGTATATTTGAAGGAAGGACTATAAAAACAGAACAAGCATATAGAATACTTCTCTGGCATATTCTGTCAGCATTCAGAAGTCTGAAGCTCAAGAACCACCTGAACTACAGTGGTATTTTTGATATAACATACCCTGCTGATATTTTTTTAACATTTATTTGTCTTAGTATTTTCTAAACTCAACCACACACTTGGTGTGCGCAATATCCTGTGGCAATGAGTTCTACAAGCAAAGTGCAAAAAATGCACTGCCTCTTTAGTTTTGTTTCTAGCCTGCTGCCTGATAATTTTACTGGATGCTGTACTTTCTTTGTTATGAGAGGCAGAGAATGTCCATGCCCTATTAACCTTCTCCAAGTCACTTTTTAAGGCCAGCTTCCTGTATGTAGAAATTACAGTGTGTTTCTGTAGGCAATGTAGGAAACACATGGTTTATTATTTACACAGTTACCCATCTCTTTGTCTCTGGCTTTGCCTGGGCCATTCATTGTGAAAAACTGCATGAGAGAGGATTCAGTGCAAGGCTTAGATACGCATATGGCTTTTTCACCTGTCACCTGTGGTACTCTGCTGACAATAGACAGATCAACGCTAAAGAGATCATCCCTACTTTACGCTTTTAGAATTTGACTTTTCTGTTTTGCCTCATAGCCAGTTGCTTGCTAACCTGCAGCCGAATTTTGATACTTGAAAATTTCAGAGGAGAAACTTTTTAAAGGCCTCTGCCTTGTAATCCTTACACAGAGCACACATAAATGCATCTATTATATGGATTGTGGACCATCCAATGAGTCACATAAAGAAGACATCAAACAACAAGTTGGAAGAATTGTTTGTGCACTAGTGAGCAAAGGTGAAAACTGCAAGAAAAATGGTCTAACAATTAAGCTTTAGAGAGGGGCTTGGACTGTAATGCTCCTAATCAAAACACATCCAGTTAAGGGAGCTCAACATTTCCTCTTGGCTCCAAGTATTCTGCATCAATGTCATCATTAGCAAACGACTGATAATAAAACTTTTTAAAAATTCATTCTTAGCCCTTGATGTTTCTCATGTGAAATATAAACGCATAGATATATATACATATATAGGTGGGTATGTGTACACACAAGCACATAGATAAATGAAACATAAATAACAGGAATATAGAATTTCTAGGCGTTTTAAATTCTCAGAACAGTTATCTTCCCACTCATGATCTGTGTATTCCCAGCCACTCCCTCCATATCTTTCTCTGAGCAGCAATCCATTTCCCTACATTTATATTTCTCTCTTTCAATGTAAAGTCACACTCAGCTTGTCAAATGAGAAAATTAGATGAACCATCTGCGCACCACTCAGACTTCTACTTTTTGTCATAAATACAGGTTTTCTGTTTTGCTTATGGTCCAGTTCAGCTCTGCAGAACAAGTATTTTGGTGCTTTTGTGTTCTAGGTCCATCCTGGAAAAAATATCACCAAGCTACACTTGCTAACTAAGTATCTGTTCTTGTTCAGTCTCTAAGTGCTTAAGATATTGGGTTTCTAGTTCTTTTGATTTGTTTGTTACCAGATTTTCTTTAGATTCTCTGTGGCCCTGTGAGCCAGCTGGAACAACTCTGGTTTTATTTATGATGTAAATTCAGTATTTCATACACAGATTCATTTAGTACTGAACTATGGCCTAGAGCAGAGGACATGGAGGCAGAAGGTCATGATATCTAATCATAGCTAAAAAAATGTGGTCATAGGTAGGTTGCTTCATCTGCTGTATGTGACAAATGAGAGCACTCCTTTCATCACAGGGATGTTACAAGCATTAGCTCATACCCACTTGTGTCACAGAGCCACTGTAGGGTTTCTGTGATGGCAAAACATCTCAGTATTATTAATAGAAGTGTCCCTTTTGTTACCCATGACTTTAGCTACTGGTTGTCTGTTCTCTTGTAACACAGGGTTGTCAGTTCTCTTAAACTTCCTTCATCATCTATCCTATCCTTTAAAATTTGCCACTGGAGGCACAGCCACTCCATTTTTTTTTCTCTGGATCATTTTGTAAGCTCATTCTTTCTCTCTACAAATTAAATGTGGTTCTGGATCTTGAGATGTTCCCAGCATCTCAGTTCCACAGCTGAGCTCTCTGTTTTCAGCGATATTATCTAGTCTGAAAGTCTCATACAGTTACTCCAGTAACTGCTTCTACTGCTTTGGTTTGAGCTCTATAGGTTTTTTCTTCTTCAGTTTGACTTGCTTTTTATCCCTTTCACCTAATATGCTTCAGGGAGCTCTTTTGCACCTTTTCCCTTTACTTGTGAACAGTTCAGGCAATGGAGTTTTGAAGTGTTATTATGAAGGGAATCCTAGCCCCCATGTGTTTCATCCAAGTCTATCTTATTTTTTTGTGGATAGCTTCCCATGAAGAGTGAATTTGACTGGTTCTTACATCTTTCAGAATGTGCAGTGTATTCCACTGAATTTTGGGACAGCCTTCTTTGTTTGAGATATTTTATTGAAGTCTTTCAACATTCTCTCCCAGTGTACAACTAAATCCAACTCTCCAACAGACATTTATCGGAAGTCAAAAAGAAAGGAAAAGAACATTTTGTAAATGTCATTCATACCTAGCTCTGCCCTCTGGATACACATTAGCCATAAAATCCAACCACATGATCTGACCCATTTCTCTTCAGTTTCTAAGCTTTCTAAAGTATTTGATATGATTGCAGATTCCCTTGCTTAGGCAGGATGGACCTGATCCTGCCATCTACTGAGTATTTCTGAGTATCAGTCCTCCTCCTGTGCATGGTCCAGCAGAGAGGGCTGGATCCCCTCCACAGCTCTCACTCACCTCCAGCCATGCCCATACCAGCTTGTATCCACCCCCAGCTGTACCTGTGCCTGGTCTACCCTGACTGCTACAGCACAGACAGGGCTATGAGCTGTTTGGACAGCACATCCTTGGGAAGCAGGTGGTGGGCTGGCCAGCAACACTCCATGAGCTTGAACCGTTCCTAGGCCACCAGTTAGACTGCTCTGCTCCACATGAAAAAAACCCAAACCAAACAACATTCCTATTCCCCGTGACTCTGACTTCCTACCTTTGGGGCAAGTTGGACATGTGTCAAGTGCTCGATCTCTGCACCTTCCTCTTGGACCAAACATACCAGGAACCCAGAAAATGGTCTAGGTGTCTACCGAATTCTACTATGAGGTGCTAATGGACAACCAAATATGAAAGACATTCATTCAAGTTCTGTCAAAAAACATCTGAGCAACCCAGAGACTCCATGAGGGTCAGGCTGGTCCCATTCTTCCTGCTAGGATGTCATCAGGTCTATAAAGATCCTGGTGAATTTATATCTAGAAAGGTGAAACTAATGTTAGGGAAAAATAATGCTGAGAGTGATTAAGCGCTAAGAATGACCACCCTGCTCATGCAAAAGTTAAAAACTTGAAAAGGTAGAAACAGAAAGGATACATTAAAATGTTTAAAGGAGGACAAAAAGGTATATTCAAGCAGGATAAAATTAGAAACAGGACAATTCTTACTCAAAAAAAATTTATAAAAGTCTCCCTGCCAATGTTGGAAAGGCATAGTAGGATGTAAATAGAAATTATATGAGTCTCATCATTTGAAAACTGAAACTCCAGCTAAAAAAAAATAGAACAGACTTTGTAGGGAACGGGGCAACACCAAAAAACACATCATGAGTGGAGAGATTTTTGTTTAATTTTTTCCATATTTTGCTACACAGTGTTGTCCCTGGGAAGTTCCACAATTAATCTATACGGGCTTGTGGGTAACCCTTGCTACTTCAGGGTTTGAGGTGAATTTTGGCTTGATACAGCTCTGTACAGTTCATAAGAGAGCAAAGTAGGAAGGTATGTGATAGTGTGGTTACAGGCTCCTCTGGCAGAAATGCTCAGTTTTGACAGCCCAGCTGTTAGATAATAAAAACCAGAGCTGCCTCAAGTGTTTATATCACAAACTCACACATTCCTGATAAAACTTATTATACTTCTTGCCTCTTACTTTGGTGTCTTGGGAAAAAGAAAACAATTTCTGTCCCATATGAAAAAAGCTTCACATTTAATGGATAACTTTCCTCAGTCTGAGAAAAACTTGACTAGAGGAACAGTAAGTTCTTGAATTTTTAAGTAAAATATTCTATTATTAATAATAACAGTACCAATTCCTTTCCCTTTTAAATTATATGTAAGAGACATTCCTCAGATCAGAATTATCTGCCATTTAGAAATAGTCTTCAGGCTCATTTTATCACCAGTGAGATAAATTAGATGATCTCTTGAGCTACACTTTTCTCTCTCCAATATCCTTCAAATCTTGCCTGATGGAATTATCATTTGCTTTTGTCACAGAGTCTCTTCATTAAATGAACACTATTTTTTTCTGCTGCCTTCCTCTCGCCCACTTTGTTAAATAATATATACCCCCTCCTACATATAATTTATTATCTCTAAATTCTGCACAACCTTTCAATAATATATTGCATGCTTGAAATAAATCTCATTTCTCATTGCTGGTACTAATAAAAGGTTTATATTTCCCTTTTTGTCCCTGCCTGAAATTAGGTGCAAGAGCTTGCATGGAATTTTGTTTTTAATTTGCTTACGAAATTTTTTAATATTTCTACTGCTAAAGAAATTTATCTTGTTGCATATTCCCAAGTCAGAGTTTGGCTTTCAGGCTGACCCATGCTAATGTATATAGCACATTTTGCCTATGTCATATAGCTCTGAACATTTTCTATAGAATCACAGTGTGGTTTGGGTTGGAAGGGATCTTAAAGATCATCTACTTCCAACCTTCCTGGCATGGGCAGGGAACCTTCCATTAGACCAGTTTTCTCAGCCCCATCTAGTCTGGCCTTGAACCGTTCCAAGGATGGGGCAGCCACAGCTTCTCTGGTCAATCTGTTCCAGTGCCTCACCACCCTCACAGTAAAGAATTTCTTCGTGATATCTAACCTAAGTCTACCTTCCTTCTGCTTAAAGCCATCCTCCCTTGTCCTATCACTATCTGCCCTTGTGAAAAGTCTCTCTCCAGATCTCTTGTAGCCCCCTTCAGGTACTGGAAAGCTGCTCTAAGGTCTCCCTAGAGCATTCTCTTCTCCAGGCTGAACAACCCCAGCTCTCTCAGCCTGTTCTCATAGGAGAGGTGCTCCAGCCCTCTGGTCATCTTCCTGGCCCTCCTCTGGACTTGTTCCAACAAATAGGTCCACATCCTTCTTGTGTAAGGGGCCACAGAGCTTTTCTAGGTGCTTGCAATGTTGCTTTTTCATAAGGTGTGCTGGTGTGCTCAGTGGAGGCCAAACACTGAAAATGGTCACAGAAACTGCACTGGGTAACCAGTAGGGGAATAGAGCAGCTTCTGCTGTTATGAATCCTAGCATCTTTCTGCAGAAAAAGAGAGAATTATGGACTTATACTAGAACCCCTGGGGCCACCATGCTACCTAAACCAGTCTAATGACTATCAGAGAAAGCCTGATAGACTGAAACTGAAGAAATTTAAATAACTATCCTCAAAAAGAGGACATATTGTCTGAAGGAAGCCTAAATTACATTCTGTTCTGCAGTGAGTGCTGTCATTACCCTGCATGCTGCTAAAAGTCACAGAAGCCCCTGAGCCAGAAAAACGCCTGCACAGGGATCCTAAGCATCAGGATTCTGGATCTGAGCTTTGGGGTTTCATGGTTTCACAGCAGTAGCCAACAAATGCTCTAGAGCCAGAGGACCTAGAAGCCTGAGAAATGTGGCTCCAAGATCCTGTTGCTGGAGGGAGCACAACATGCAGAGTATGTGGAAGTGACTTTGTTTCCTCTCTGTGATTAAGAAAGCAAAAATTAAAGGAGAAATCCAGCAGAAAATACAAATTTCTTTGAAATTTACTGCTATGAAACCATTCTAACAGAAAACTCCCAGCCAGCTCCACCTACATGCTCTTCATACAGCTCACTGATATTTGCAAAGGCTGCCTACATCCGAGCCTGCTAAAGTCAATGGTAAATCCCATCATGTTTGACGTTTCGACTCTAAGACTGATTTGTTCAAATTCTTTTCCTTGGTTTAAGTTTTGTTTAGAAGGCAAGCCTGATTACCTGAGTATCATTACATAACAGTAATATCTGGTTTTCCAAAATTTTTTATAACATTAGCATATCTGCATTTTACTGTTAGGAATGCTACAGCAGGGAGTTACCAAGTGTTTAACCTGAAGACAAGCAGTGAGTGACTGGCAGAGCTAGGAACAGTCCTGTCATCTGATATTCTTACTACATTTACATTTAAACTGACCTGACTTTGTGCAGAAATCAGCAGCAAATAATTATACCATTTTATAATCTACATATTATTCTCAGCAGCAGGGTTTTGTCCAAAGGTGATGGAGCCATATGGGAGCAGATAGTTCAGAGTGTCTGAACACAAAGCACATGAGTTAAGGAGGGACCCAGCCACGAGCAGCTTAGCAGCTACTGCTAGGTATTGTGATTCCCTTCGCAAAGCCTCATGTGTAAAGAGCTCTTCTGAATTCAGACTTACAGAATCTGTAGTCTTCACTCAGAGCTGATTTCCTAATCTTGGCCCATGAGTTCTGTCGGTCCATGTAAATCTCTGATACCATTTATTCCTATGCTTATCCCTTCTCTCCCCAGCATGCACCCACAAGGTGAGGACGCCCCAGGTTCTCATAGCGCTTGCTGGCAGAGAAGAACTGCCATGGGGGAGGACTTAGATGGCTCTCCTGAGACATCCTCCTTTTGTCTCTTGGCATAGCAGCCAGAGATGGTTAATGCCTATCACATAAGCCCACAGAGACTAACTTTAGCCAAAAGCATAAAGACATTGGCTGCCAAAATATTTTTAGAATGGCTGTATCTTCTAAGAGGGAATGAGGTGAGGGATTCCTGGAGGCCATGGCTCAGAGTGCTCAGACCTATTTATCTGTTGCTTCTCATAAGCAGTGCACAGGACTTTCAAATTAGCATATGAGTTTGGAAATGGATTTGATAAAATAGTCTGCATTGGAAGGTGTCAGGCCATCCTGCCATCCTGAGGCAGTGTGGCTCTGCACTTTGCTCAGGCCTGAGAGACCTTCATGTATTAGGTCACACACACTATGCGGCAGGAACCCTGACTCCAGACTGATTCTTTAGGAGTCCCAGTGTTCTTGTCTGGCTCCTTTCTGCCTTCAAGGCTCTCTGCACGCTGGGATCATGGGCACATCATGAGTCTGCTGATAGCAACACTGGATTCTTGAGGCCCTCTGGTGCCTCATACAGCAAGCTGTGTAAACTGTGATGGGAATGTTCTCTCCATGACACTGCTGACACTCTCCCTGAGCCGACAATTGTTTCAGCACAGGCTTTGTTCCAACAAGGAGCTCAACTCACAGTGGTGGTGCTTATACTCAGGAAAGAGCCTGGCATCTTGATGCTGTTCTCAAGAACAACTCTCAGCTCAACATCTCCTGAATAAATGGAGCAAACACTGCAGGATCCAGCATAAGGAAACTAACATTCTTTTACCACCTCCTTGAATGTCCCACCTCTCCTACACTGGAGAGCACTGATGACTAAGAGGCTACACTAAGAAGCCCAGCTGTTCTGCTCCAGATTCTAGCAAAAGCTGCATGTGAATGGGAGCCAGAGAGGCTCGATGGCATTAGCTTTGCAATGTGATCTTCATTCTTCCCCACAGCAGGAACAGACTGCTGGGAGCTGAACAGCTTTGGAGGACAGGTGGTCTTGGTCAGGACTCTGAAGAAAATGCTTTATGGGGGTGGTGTGTGTTTACATGGGCTGTGTCTGAGGGGGCTGGTGATGACTAGAATGCTCGCTTGTCTTCTTTGATTCCTCTGAGAACTTTTACTTTTTGGAGCTGGCAAGCTTTGCACTTTAGGTGAAAAAAGAATGTGAGTGCAACTTTTAGAACCAGAAATTAGAAGGGGGTGAACAAGGAAAGCCTAGAGTGCTAAGGTTTGGATTGAAAATTAATTTTTTTTTAAAGCAAGACTCTCATAGCAGAGAACAAATGCTTGGAAACACTACAGTAGATCCTGTACAGGAAAGGGCATGGAAACTATTGTGATAAAAAGGTGTTCACAGTGATGGCAGTGTTTTCTGAACAGCTACAGCCACATATCAAAGGAGCTCTGCTCTACCTGGTCATGCCTGTCACCACAGACTCAGCAATGAGTGGGTGAGGCTCTAGGCAGGGGCCTCAAAGGTACCTCAAACCTCTGTGTTATGACAGGCACTTAGCCAAGGCTAAGCTCCACGGAAGTGCTCATGTCATGGTGATTGCAATAGCTGAAAGAGCAAATATCCCTCAGGAACGTGGTCTTCAGTATCAAATACAAGTCCTGAAGGAGTAACAATCATTCCCCAAAAGTGTGCATGTGCATTGCAGGAGCTTCCATTTAGGTTGCTGCCAAAGGAGGATTTTTGATAAACTATCTCTGCCCTCAGTCACTTGTGTTTCAAAAGAGAGGAAACACTCTAACCTCCTTCATGCCTCTTGTGATGTCCCAGGACACATGTTCCCAGCTCCATGCCCAGCTCCAGCCACGGCTCATGCAGAAGTGCTGGGGCAGACTATTCATTACAAAGGTCTTTGGCCTTAATTTATCCCCTATGAAAGAGTCCTGGAAGTTCAAATCTCCTCTCGTTGCATTTTGCCAGCCCTCACATTAATCTTGGAAATGTCAAAGGAAATCATAACAAGAGCAGCTGATCAACTAGCTCCAAGAACCAGAGAGTAGGTTTCTAGTCCTGCTCTCTGGGCCTCTCTGCTTTTGCAGTTGTTCCACCAGCTAGGAATAATTACACAAAATTATGATGTAATCCCTACTGAACTCCAA
The DNA here is from genome assembly GCA_013397775.1 of Eulacestoma nigropectus. NCBI lineage: Eukaryota > Metazoa > Chordata > Aves > Passeriformes > Eulacestoma > Eulacestoma nigropectus. Next base: position 422,391 of record VZTE01003819.1, on the reverse strand, counting down.
ATCTTTTCATTCCTTTCCAGCCAATTGGAAGTCGCCCCTGATGTTTTCTAGCTCCCTGCCTCTGTGAATGAGACCGTATCCATGAGAAAATATGCTTGGATCACTCACTGTGATTTATTCATCCGGAGGCAATTTGGAGGCTGTTGCTTACAATTAGCCACTTGATCTTTATCAGCATTGTACTTAGCCCTTAGAAAGCTGTGTCTCTGGATACAACCTTTCCGGTACTTGGATGGCCTATTTAATTATACAACTGGACCTGTTTGTGCATGAGATACTGGAGTGAATGAAATCCTAACAATCCTCAACACTCATTTTCTCTATCAGTAGCAAGAACTAATATTTATCATAAGTTCCCTAACGTGTCCCTTGGAAAACATCACAATATCACACTGCAGGGGAGAGCACTGTCTGGAAGATTGTAGGGCGAGAAAGAAGCGGATATGCTCATTATTATATCAAATTACAAATGAGAAAGTAAATAATCCTGAGGTGTTTCATTGTGGAGATGTCATCTTTCCAGATAAACAGGGACAAGCCCAGGCAATACTGGATGAAAAACGCACTCTAAACAAATGCATATTTCTGTGAAAAGATGTTTCTGAATGCGCATTAACTGAAACAGGAGAACAATATTTAATTATATTAATATTAATGATAGATTCACCCTAGCACAGCTGATGGAATACTTCATTCAGCCTTTTACAGGGGTCTGAGCTGAATTTCATATAGGAAGGAAGATCTGGCATTGCCCATTTTAGAAAAAGAGATGGAAATTACCAAGTGTTGAGATGAGAGTATAGGGAAAAGAAAATGAAGGAAACTTAAAAGCAGAAGAGTACAAAGGAAGTAGCAGGGCAATTTGATTGGCTATGAAATGCAGTTTCTGAGCTCTTGAAGAAACCAAAGTGGAGAGTGGGAGTCATAAGAAAGAACAAGTGGGATTCTGCCTGGTCAATTTTGTCATCATTCCTGCCCCCTGGGGCCATTCTGCCTTGGCAGTGTTTTGCATCACCAGCAAACAGCATGGAAGACAAGGAAATTGTTCCCATGAAGGGAAGTGTGTAAGGTAGCTGCTTCAGAGATGTTTGAGTGTAAAATCCTCAAGGAGGAACAAAGCCTTTTAATGAACTTGGGGGGAGGGGGAAGGGAAGAACAAAACAGCCAGCATTGAAGAATGCTGATTATTTCAGCAAACTTTCAGAGTAGTTTTAAGGTTACCCCAAAGCACTGCCAGAGCTGCAGCCTGTATGCTTGCACCCCATAAGTACAAGCAGTGTATCAGCAGTCTTCAGAGAGGACTGAACAGGAGGGGGAAGAAAAAAAAGTTGTATTTTGGGAGGGCTCCTGCAACTGAAGCTTCCAATGACGTGTTTTCAGGCCATAGACACTGGAGAGAGGCCAAGCAGGAACAATTCTGACCTATTTTGTACTTTTCTTAGGGTTGTGCTTTGTTTTGGGAGGGTTGGCAGTTGCATCTAACCCATCACTGTATTATGGAGAGGTGGGTTTGGTGTTGGCATCTATTGCAGGGTGTGGGTGGTTGTTGAGTTTGGGGGTCTCCTTTGTGTCACTGGTGCTGTTTATGGTTTATTTGGGTGGAATGCCAGTGGATTATGTTTAGTCTTTGTCTTTAGTGGCAGATCCTTTTCCAGAGACTTGGGGGGATTGGTTGTTATGGTGTGGGTCTTGCTTTAGTTCTTGGAGGTAGTTATTGGGGGAGTTTACTGAAAGCTGAAAGTTTGGTGTGAGTGCTGTTGATAGTGGGATATGTTTTCTGTTCAATCAGATTTTAGTGGTGTAGCTGTTTTATTCTTGTGGGGTAGGGATGGTTTTGGTGGGGGCTATTACTAACTTTATTTGTTGTTTTGGAACTTGTGCAAGGGTTACCTGACATAGTCATTTGGGCAGTTTAAGGGTAGAAATCAGAGAATAGTTTAATGTAAAATACCACCTTTGGGATTTGGAGATAGAGGTTTAAGTCCTTTTTTTTTTCTGAGGTGATTTGTGGAATTCTAAAAAGAAGTGTAGTCTTCACTCATTGGTTCAGAAAACCAATTTTTTTTCTAAACAATTAGAGTATTTTTAGAAGTTGAGTATTTTGTTTTTCTAAGGCTCCCTTAATGGGGAAGAGGATTAGAAGGGTGATGAAACAGGTGAGGGAAGCTAACTGGCCAACAGTGATGAATGGTTGATACAGGCAGAGATCCTAAATCTATAATCTACTCTGGGCCCTTGTCTCAGTTCTTCTAGCTCCAAAAACCCCAAAAGTTACATCTCCTGCTCAGCTCAGAGGCAGAAAGCATCTCCATCAGCAACTTACCAACTGTATGCCAGCCCCTCATACTCTGTGACCTTTGCAAAAGGTGGGGGTGAGCTTGAAGTGTGCCAGTGATGCAGACTGGTTTTTGGCCTGCATGAAGTTGTTCTGTGCTGAAGAGCTGGTTTATGCCATGCATTAGAGAAGGCTTGTCAGAGAGACTCAGCCTCCTAAGTGATTCAGTGGTGAAATGACAGGCAAAAGTATCTTTGTTCCGTCCAGTGTGGCAAAAATACCTGGGATGTAGCTTGGTCCAACCTGTCCTCTTGACACTGATTCATCCTTCCACATGGCAAGCCATACCAGGGAGAATCCTATGGATGGTTTTATCTCTAAGGTGTCTTAGCAGACTGAGGAAAAAGTTCATATTGTTTTGGGGTGGGCAAGTAGAGATTCCCTATGAATATACTTAATGTAGTTAAGAAATCCACTTCTTTTCCCATGGCAGGCCTATCCTTGGAAAGATTACATTAACAAAGAGACAATTTCTGATTTATTTAGATGATAGCAATGCCTGGGGCTATGCTCTGGGCAGAATACCATGGGGTTTTACCAGATATGTTTCACTTTCTGAAAAACTAAAAAAATTGTGTAGTTAATTGGCACTGAGGAAATAACAAAGGGACAAGAGGAGTTGTCAGTAAAGCAGATGTTCTGTCTGTTTCAGCCTTGCTGTCAGTGACACTTACTCACTGGAGTTTCAAAACACTGTAAAAGTATTATGAGATCAAACATTGTTCAATGGTATGAGCACCTTCCTCCCATAGAGTGTGTGACTTACGCAATCCAACAGTCTTACTGATGGAACTGAGGGAAAGGCCAGTCCTAGGGACCAGTTTTTTGCAGGTTGATTTACAAGCAGCTGTTGTTTAGTGGCTGCCTCAGATGTTTGTAGCAATATCCATCCTCAGCCATCAACATAATTTTTCTCTTAGGTGTTTCTGTCCTCCTATAAGGCATCTTGGCTGCTTGTGTAACAGGAGCTGCACAGCTTTAGTTTATTGCTCAGTGAATTAAGACAACCCAAAATTGATGCTAGGTTATCTTAAAGCACCTGACATAATGTTTGGTAGTCTGGCAGTTTCTGTGTGAACAGTTCCAACATCCTTCTAACCAAGGGAGAAATCTCCAAGAAATATACTGAAGTGCAAACTGGGAGCAGAAATCTCTACCTCCATCTCAACCCAAGCCCTTCAGATTCCTGCACTAGGCACTAACCAATACAGATTGCCTTGTAGACACATGATTCTCCTGGAAAGAAGTATACTGTGGGGCTGTGAGTATGCTGTGAGGCAGGATGGGGAAGCAAGGATAACATCCCAGCAAACATCTAGGCAGCATCAAAATGTTCTTCTGATCAGCTCAGTTAAACAAAGGAGGGCATTATGCCACCAGAACTGAACTCTGAAGTGACTTATTAAAAACTTCTCCATATTATGTTGCCTCTCAGATGCAGTTCCAGGAAGGTTCTGGAGAACAGCCACCTCTGAGACCATCCCATGTTCACACCCCAGGGTTGCTGCATGACAGGCTAAAGGGTGGTGCTGTGTTAAGCTTCAGCCTGTAACCCCTAATGCATCTTCAAAACCTGAGAACTGCCACACTGAGTGAAAAGTTTTTGTGTGGGTCTCAGGGCAGGAGAACCCTTGGATTGTAACAGTGAAAAAAGGCCACTGGCCTTTACTCCTTAGCAGCTCCAGGTATATATGTCCTTCAACAGCAGGAGCAGGGTTTTTATTTCCCATCCCATACACAAATACCTATAGGGAGGACAGTGGAAATGAGGTGGAGAAGGAGTGGCATTAATCTCATCTCTTTGACATAGCCAGCAAAAAAAAAGTGACCTTGACACAAGTGAGGAAGAACTCTGTCCCTTTAAAAAAAGCTGTTACAAACATTTTTCCACTGGAAAAAAATCAAGCAAAGCCCAACAAACAACCAAAAAAAACAAACCCAAAACCTTCCCAATGGCAGCCCCAGGAGCAGGGAAATTAAGAATCATATTTCTATTTGGAACATTTTCCCTAAGTGGAACAGGACTGATTTCCAGGACAACGTGGTAAGAAAGGACTCGGGCATTTATTTGGTTATACCTGAAGTACTCCATTGTAATCATGCAGTGTAGGTAGGGTCTAACACATGTGAGCTGCAAATGATGGCTCAGTATATACCAGTGATTATACACTGATATAGTGTATAATTAAACACTTATACAGTGATTATGGCACTCCTTGAAATCTATTACTGAGAATCTTTCTGACAAAATTTTTAAAAAACCTCCAAGTGTTTTATTACAAGACTCTGTATTACACGTCCATGGTTAGGTAAGAAAACTAGGTTTAATGCCCAGAACCTTTCCCCAGTGTCTCATCCTAAGCTCTGCTGGGTTTCAAACTCTGTCTAGCTTATGCCAAGCACTGACAGCTGGGCTCCTTTCTCCCACAGCAGAACAGGGGGCGGGATGTGGTTGGTGGGATGTTAAAGCTTCCTCTCTATCTTAGATATCAGTCACTCTGATAGGATGAGCACATCCCTAAGAACCAGCCCAAATCACAGATGTATGGGGCCAAAAAGGAGGGAAGTGGATTATATCAGCAGTGGGGAAAGGCCTGAAAGCTATATTCAGAAGCCTGCTGGCACACAGTAAGGCCAGCCCTAGCAACATCAAAGGCTACAGCAAGGAGTTAGTTTATACAGTTTTGTCAGTTGGATTAGACTCTTCATTAGGATGCAGAACAAACCTCTTCTACTTGGCAGACAGGAGCGAGAAACAGAATAAAAATGGAAATCAGATCTCAGCCCTGAATTCCCCATTCAGCGAAGCTCTTCTTATTTGCGTAGGAACTCCAGTTCGCCTGGCTTTGTTTGAAATAAAGGTAACAGGAAATTTCTGGGCAGGATGAGGTCAAGGTCTCTTGCTTTGGGGCCAGCAAGCCCTGAGAGGACTCTTGAGTCAGAACAGCCCGTCCTAGGAGGAGGACAAGCAGAGGGCAAGAGCATTTGCTATGGGGTACCAGCAATATTGTCTCTACAGCTGCATCCTCAGCAGGCAAACTCAACAGGGAGACTTTGGAAAACACCTTTCTTAGTTTGAGTTGAACAAGTAGTTGTCACGCTGTACAGAGTCGTGGACAGTCTGACTCTGGAGGGGATGGCTTTTAGCATGCAGGTTGTGCACTAGTCAGCTTGTTACTATTCCCCTGCATCTTTTGATGTAGTTGCTGGTCTGTCTCAGTGTACTTGCAGGCTAGGAGAACAAGATTATCTGATTTTGTGGGTTCCTAATGCCTCTGACAGCATTCAAGTCCACAAAGGTCAAAGAGAAAAGCGTGAGTTCTATCTCAATCATGTCAGCATGGCTAAGGGGTCACTGGGAGGGGTATGTAGGTATACTGCAAATTCACTTTAAGAGCAGAAAGAAGTCCAAGCATTTAAAACAGGAATTAGTTTTCTTAAGCAAAGCATGCTTATCTGTAAGAAGCTATTTTTTGCTATCCTTAGGATTCATCTTTATTATGTTTTGGGTCAGAAGATAGAAAGTTAGCATTTGTTTTATATTTCAATTTCATATAGATTTTTTTTAACAGTCTCTGGAGTGAAATCAGACATATTTATATAAAATATTTATTGCCCTGAAACAGGACTGACTGAAATATATTAGCAGCTGTCAGAAAGATACATGTCTACATTTCACTCCATGCAGTTGAAGCCCTTAAATCACTATATTAGCCCTTCAAATTGTAAACAAAATGTTAATTTCCTGGCTGCTATAGTAAAAGATAAAAGAGACTGCTAGTTGTAAGTAACCTGTACCTTGGATTATTTTATTAATATTGCAAATTGTAAGTGACAGAGCAATTAGGGTTAAATATGACCCCAGGAAAGCAGCTTGATCAATGTTGATCATCCTGCTAAATAGATGGAATTTAATTTAATGGAGGAAACAATAGGTTCCCTGTGGTTTATCTCATTAAGGTGATTTCCATAATTCCAATAGTGATTCCCACATCTTTAAAGTTAAACTTGGTAACAGACAAAAAGACAGAGCTGCATTGGGATGGTAAGGAACTTAAAAAATGTCTGATTCCATCATGGAATACCCATTGCTAAATTTGTTTCATTTGGCCTGAACTTATTCCTCAATGAGATAATCCCACCATCTCCCTTCATCTGAACTATGTCCCTTGGATTTCTTTAAAACCCTCATATCTCTCTGGGTACCTTCTGTTGCACCACCTCAGAGCTTCTACATGCACTTAACATTAAGGGGCTCTAATTTTCTTCTCTCTTATACCTATTTTTCATCCATTAACTTTAATGGGATTGCACATGACTTACTCCAAGAAAATCAGACTGAAAAAAAGTCAGTCTTAGAGTGTCCAAAGTCATATGCAATAGTCCAAAAGTGATTATTTTATGACAGTTTTCTGCAGAAATAAATTTATTTCCCTTGGCTCCACCTCACAAGACAGCACTTTTGCTGAAAGACCTAACAGAAAGAAAGATTCTGAGGAAGACACAATCTCTCTTTAACATTTAAACTAAAAGGCTGTTCAGGAAACTACGACTAGTTTTTAAGGAATTACAGCCATAGATATTTTTCCCAGTTCTTCCTTTTGTTCTTAAAAAAACAAATCAAACTTTATTTTCTGACTTTTTTCCCCATACAATGGAAAATACTTAGGACGCATTTTGGCAAAACTGAAGGAAATATCTTAAGAACAAAAATTACTTGAAGCCAGAGAGAAAAAAGATTTGCCATGATGTTTTCCAACTGTGAGGTTTGCTATTCACGTAGAAGGCAGCAATATAGGTGCTGGAACACAATATTATGCCTAGCATGAACAAAAGGCAAATGTACAGCCACAAACATCATGAAGTAACAGAATCTTATCTACTGAAATTGTTCTTTCGCAAATCAAACTACAGGACTCCCATCAAGTCAAAAATCCTACTGTATATATGTTTAAGTGTCTCCTCTATTTCATCCTGTTACTACCTGTACATTTCACTGCTTACAATCACAGAAATCTCATCCTATTGTTTTTCAACTATCTCCCCTGTTGTTTGCTGTGTGTGCTGCACGGGTGAAGTTTCTACACTGGAATTACAAAAGAAAGCCAGTAAAAGAATATGAGCTTCACTCCTTGCCTTGCCTGTACTGTAGAGCCTGCCAAAACTAGGGCTGAGGTTTGCTGGAAATGTAATTACTTGAAATTTTGGTTGGTTCTGAATCAGACAGGAATCTTTCCCTTTTTTTTAACTCTATTCTAAAGGAGCAGAACTAATCTTGCTGAGCAGTTGCGAAGAGCTCAGGAGGTTCTAGTCCCTAAATGACCTGCTAAACAATTACTCACAGGAAAGAGGCTGTTAGCAGAAGAGACAGACACTCTTAGTCCTGAGGTCAGGAACCTTCAATTTTTAGCAACCTCTTCCCTACAGAAAACATACCAGGAATCTGTGCAATCTGGCAGAAGGTGGCACGCTGTTCAGAAAAGAAATTTTTTCAGGTTTACAGAAAATACTAAATGGTTTCTCCTCATTTCTGAGCTACTTCTGGATCTGTAGAAACTGAAAGGTCTTTTACCGCAAAATGATTAATCAAAGGAGGTATTATACCACTACGATTTAACTCCCCTGATGAAATAAAAGAAATTCCAGGAGATAAATCCACTCCTAACACTGGCATACGTGGGGGAAAGATTTTGAAGTGAGGTTTGGTGTATATTGGTTCCTCTGACATAGCACTGAAAACTCTGCTAGCACGCAAGGCATCATGTGTTTTATGGGCAGAGGAATGCCACAGTAGGATACAGTAAGCCATGCTTTCTGTCTCGGGCCAAATATGATCCCAAGTGGATTTCACCACTACCACTGAAATCCTCCAGGGTCAGCTCTAGCTCAGTGACTTTATATATTGCAGAAGGCTCCTTTCAACTAGTATAGATGATATAGCCTTTATTATGGCATATATTGCAAAATTCTTACTCCCTCATGCTCTTTTGAGCTCTGTTGATGAAGGTTTTTTCATGCATGAAGAAGGAAATCACTGGAACAGACAATTGAGTTGAATCCAGTTATTTTACAATTCACTTGTCAGGACAAAACCAGGTGTATGACTATAGGTACAGTGAGGACTACCAACACAGATATAGACAGAATCTACCCTTTTTCATTTGTTTTGATCCCAAGTCTCTCTCATTCATGGTGCCAAAATTCTACTTTTCAGATAGCTGTGAGGGAAGATGAATTTCCTATGACTGATTCAGTCTAGAGCATTAAGCACAGGGCTCAGCTGGGGTATGTGCTTTTAGTAGAGAACAGCTGATCCACATAGTGGAAAGCAGCAGGCAGGGATACCTCTGCCTGATAAGGCTAATCCAGTACAAAGATTTCTTGTGTGCAGCTTCCCAGCTCCAAGTCTGTTTTACCTTTTTACATATGGACATAAAGCTCCAGAAGGATTCAGTGGAAATCTTCATGAACTGCAAGAAACACGTCTTTAAAAATGCCACAAGAAGCTCAGTACCTTCTCTGGCTCTATGACTGACCAAACCTACACACCAATGACACTCCTAACAATTAATGCATCAGCAACAACCCTGGAGGCTGGTCACGCATACAGTGCCTGTACTCACAGTTTTCACAGCGATTCCCTGTATAGCCAGCCAGACAGGCACACTTGTAGGTACTGCTTTTGTCTAGAATGCACGTCCCATCATGAAGACATGGAGATGAAGAACAAGCTGTAAAAGAAAAGCAAGAATGTTCATGTTCTTTCATAGGATGGGGAACCTATCTGTTTTTCCTCATGGTGGTTGTGTCTTACCTATTTTGGTTGGAAGTTAGGAAGACACAGTAAAGGGCCTGATGCATGTCAAAAAGTCTTCTGCTCTTACTTACTAGAGGAGGGATCTAAAAGGGATAAGCAATTATTTTCCCAGCATACATTACTTTTACCATTTTCCTTTAACTGCAGTCAAGTGGTGAGAAAGATTTATGAAGGAAAAATAATTTACACCAAGCTTAATTAATGTTTAGAGCTTAGCCTAAATTAAAGAAGTTTAATAGCAACCTACATTTTTCCTGCCATTTAACCCAGAGTTTATGCGTAAGTTCTGGGATCCATGGTTTTTGTGGGTTTTTTGTGTCTTGGATCTTGTTGATTTAGATTTTGGGAGTTGCTTTGTCCCTGGGAAACTCTTGCATACAACAATCTAGCAGTGATGCACATCAAACTGTACACACCAGCATGACTTAATATCAGTAATATTACTATGTAACTATGCATTAAATACCAGCAAATTCCATTCTGTAATAACACACACACATGTTTTTGGTGCCTGTTCTAAGGGGACAAGAGTGAATAGAACAGTTGTGGTTGAACCCCAGCTGGCAGCTAAATACCACGCAGCCATGCACCCACCTCACCACCTCTGGTGGAGAGGAGAATTGAGAAAGAAAAAGTAAACCTCATTGGTTGAGATATGAACAGTTTAATAATTGAAATAAAATAAAATATGATTATGATAATAGTAATAATAATAGGAATAATAATTACATTGAAAGGGGGAAAGAGAGCAAGAGAGAGAGAGAAATAACTGGAGAGAAAGAAACTATCTATCCACAACACAGTTGCTCACTCCACCACTGACTGAAGCCCAGCCCCTCCCCAAGCAGCAAACCATGCTCCCAACCAAATCCCCACAGTTTATATGCTGAGCATGATATTCTGTGGTATGGAATATCCCTTTGGCCAGTTTGGGCCAGCTGTCCTGGCCATGCTGCCTCCCAGCTTCTTGTGCAACTCCTCACAGGCAAAGCAGGGGAAACTGAAAAGTCCTTGATTTAGAATAAGGACTACTTAGCAATCACTAAAACTAAAATTAGTGTGTTATCATACAAAATCCAAACCACAATATGGCCTCCTGAGGGACACCACTTGTCACTAATGTCCACTGGGGCACTGAGCTGTTGACCACTACCCTCTAGATCTGACCATCCAATCAATTGCTCATCCACCGAACAGTTCACCCACAAATCCATCTCTCTCCAGCTTAGCCAGAAGGATGTTGTGGCGATGCCCAAAGGCCTTATGAAAGTCCACAGAGATGGCATCTGTAGCCCTTGCCTTGTGCACTGATGTAGTCACTCCACAGTAGAAAGCCACTAGATTGGTCAGGCAGGACTTGCCCTTGGTGAAGCTGTTCTGGCTGTCCCAAATCACCTCCCTGTCCTCCAAGTGCCTTAACACAGCTTTTAGGAGGATCTGTACCCTGAATTTCCCAGGCACAGAGGTGAGGCTGACAGGTCAGTAGTTTCTGGGGTCCTCCTTTCTACTCCTTTTTAAAAATGAGTGCATTTTTTCCTCTTTTCCACTCACCAGGGACTTCACCTAACTGCCCTGACTTTTCGAGTATCATGAAAAGTGACTTGGCAACTACATCAGCCAATTCCCTCAGGACTCTGGGATGCATGCCATCAGGTCCCATGTTCAGGTTCCTCAGGAGGTCACAAACTGATCTTCTCTTACGGTGGGAAGGACTTTGCTGCCCCAGCCCTTGCCTTGCAGTCCATCTGCTTGAGAAGTGTGGGAGAAGATGTTGCCAGGAATGACTGAGTCAAAAGAGATAGACTCTGGGCCTCCCTGCAGCCAGACCTGGATGGCTCCATGTTTATGTGGGAGCCCTGCCTGGGTGGCCACCTCCTTCCTGGCGCGTGCAGAGGACATAGGTCCTGCCAAGGGGACACCACAGCTGCGCTCCCTCCCAGGGGGTGCTGACCCCTGCCTGGGCTCAGCTCTGCAGCTGCAGCAGCACCTTGCCCTCCCTGCGCTCCCAAGGTGCCATGAACTGCCGCACACCCCTGGCTGTTCCCTGGGCTGCACTAAAAGGCATGGGCGTACAGAGGGGTGCTTCTTCTGGCAATGTGCAGACCTCCTCAGCACCTCCCACAAGCTGCTCGGGTGTCTCCCACCTCAGGAAAAGCCCCCATGTGCCAGGATCTGTCACTGCCACCATATGGACCGACCTCAGAGCAGCTTCTCTCAGAGAAGTTTCTTATATCCAGACGGCATGAGGTAAGAAATATATAGATGCCACATATGGATTTCTCTGGAGGTTTCATGTGGTGATGTAAGAGCAATTTATACATGGCCGGGCAATGAATATCTTCCATGTCTCATCGAAGATTAAGGCCTGACTAAAGACAGTAATTCATTCGTTAAAAGAATATATATATGTGGCAATTGTACTGTATACAACTAACGTAAAATATCACTGAGAAAGGGAAGGAGAGGCAGAAGACTCCTTACAGACTGATATTTTGTAGTCACTGGTTGAAGCTAGTGAACCTTTATCTTTGTCTTTTTCCCAGTTTTGTCTCATGATTCTGGGAAAGTAAGCATGCCAAGTGAACAAGGGTAAGTGTCAGATACTGTCCTTGAAAATGCCTGATACTAAAAACCACTAAATATTTTTTCTGTTTTAAGGAGTCTTGATTTCCTGGCTTGAGGCAAACAAAGCACAATACTACAAAAGTTTAAAGCCACTATGTTAAGTCGCTAGCTTGGGGGTACAGAAAGGAAAGCGTTATTGAAAGTCAGTAACAGGCTTTCATCTAACTGGATCCAGCATATGTCTAATCCTTAAGAGACTGATAGCTCCCCATCTGGCCTCCCATGCTTCTCATCTGAATTCTGTTGAGCGACTTCTAGTCACTCATGCCAATTACTGGTTCTCATTTCACACTTGGCATGGGATGGGACCTAGCACCTGCCTCCAGACCAGGCAGCACAGCAAGTTGTGTGGTTTCGTCCTTTAATAACTACACACACAGTAACCTTTCCTAAAGGAGATATAGGCTTTGCAGCTTATTTTGTATCAATCAAGACCTTTCTGGCATTTGAACCAGTGATCTCTGTGCAGTCAGTGCCCCTGCTTCAGCAAACTATGACTTCTAAGCCAGTACAGAGCTCACAGGAAGAGGAGGCAGAAAAGGAAGGAATTCACTTTTGACATGCTTTTTCAGTCCTTTCCACTACACCACTAAGGTGCTGGGGATACCAGATCACCTTCATGTCCTAGTTCACATCATGTAAGCACGACTGTTGCTGCTGTTCTCACCTGCAGCATAGGGAATTGCTTTAGCAAGCCCCGTGAAATCTGTTCTGAGGACCTTGACTCTTCCACAGTGCTGTGCACAGAGGGAAATTTCAGGGCAAATGCTTCAGTTTTCAGTGTGCTGCCAGAGCTTTCGATCCTGTGCTGCCCCCGCTTTCAATTCTATGCTGCCCCATGCACACTGTATTCTTCCCTTAAATGGTCCTGCTGGCCAGGTTAGTGCTCCACATAAAAAGACACTGGGAGTGTTTGAAAAGCCTTTCACTGCACTACACATTAGACCAGAACAGCCTCATAATAAAGTGCACAAATAGAGCTCCTCACAAACTCTGAGAAGCCCTTTACAATGCGCTCAGTGTGGATTACCACACTTGCAGCCTCACAGCCTCAGAATAATTACCACTCAAAATGGGGCGGAAATAAAGTACTCAACAATATTCAAATACCGAGTGTTCCCTGCTGGGCAGAGAAAACAGAACCAATTCAGCTTGCACCATATGGAAAATGTTAGTTCCCTGAGTGTAGGCAGCCCTTATGCAACATAGCCCACGCCACACTCATTTGTTCTATATCACCTCTCCGGCTGTAAGCCCAGGCAAACTATCAAAAGCTAACTGCTCCTGCTAACAGGTACTAAAGGTGACATTTGAAGAACAGGGCAGGCTGAGAAATAGCATAGGTGCTGCATCCAGAAGTATGAACATTTCAGATTGCTAGTTGCACCTCTGATCATTGTTAAGAGCTGATGCACTCTAGGTTTGTGTATTTATGTAAGGGTTATATAAACTAACTAAATTTCCTGAGCCAGATATACCCTGGATGACCTCATGAAATGTGGGTCACCAGGGTGTACAGAAGGCAAGTTATGGTGAGTCATAGATCCTGCAGGGTTTAGCTATGGCAAAGCAGCACAGTCTGATTAACCTTCTGTGCCAGGAGTACTGTAGATAGATTTGACCAAAATTCCTTACGTAGCTAAACAAGGAAGATCCAAGAAGACTGCAGAGGCTGCCGCAAATACAATGGCAAAATGAGGAGCCAGCTGCACTTTAAGTGCTATTTTGTAGTCAGAAAGAAACTATGGAAAGCTATGTAGGGGACTCAAGCACTGAGTAGTAACAAAACCAGTAATTCTGGAGCCCTCCTTCTGTCATTCATAGCACTGAGATCATCACAGAATGGGAAACGCCTCTTCATTTTTTATTTTTTTCTTAAAGAAAATAATCCGTTCTTTGTACGCACTTGGGGGGGTTTTTTGTTTGTTTTGGTCTTGGTTGTTGCTTTTTTTTTTTAATTCCTAATGGTACATGAGCCAACACAAGAGTTCTGTCAGGGCATTTTCACTGAGCTATCTCTGAGACTTTGCATAAGGCTTTTTCTGCTTGAGACAGTGGCTCTGCTCCTGCATACAGCATTGAGCAATTCTGCCATTGCAGATACACATGCTCCTTCCTCTACTTCCTTCTGTGCTCTTAATTCTTCGATACAAACAGAAAAGTCACACAAAACAGCAGCTTTTCTCTGCTGGCTGATGTGCTTGTTCTTCACACAAGTAGAAGGAATTTGGTCTTTTTTAGAAGAGCCTCACATTCACATGCCATCTGACAGCTTTTGAATCTTCCCCACACTGACTTTATGTAAGTTGCTGTTGGCAACACAGCATGAAAGTTTTTAATGAAGCAAAACAGGGAAAGAGATTAGTGAAATTGAATTAATGAGAATGAGTGGCATGTTCCACTTTTAGATTATTTTACCTGTAATTTCTTCAAAGACAGCATGAAATCCATCAAAGTTCTTGGATCCATCAGACTGGAAGAGGACATGGAGTGAAGACCCAGTGCTTCGGATGGGAGGTGGCCTCTCATTTCCACAGAATTTCTTTATTATTCGACTGTCCAAATTGTCCCCGTCACGGATCTCCACAGAGTCATACTGGCACATATAGTCAAACTCCAGGCTCAGCATGGAAAATCTTGGGGAACAAGGACAAACAGTCAGACTGCTTACCTGTGTACCCTGAATACTACTTATTTGGATATTTAAGTATTTAGGGCCTACCCCCTCAGTGAATCTACAAGTCCCTACCCACATGAAGACCCCTCACTCATCTCAATTTTTGCATCATGATGCCTGGAAGCTGGCTCCACTCTACACAGTTGCTCCATGAGACCATTAAAGTGTCAGAACAGTGAAGTCTAAATTAAAGTCATAAAGTGTGTTCAGGTGCATTGGGTCCCTAACCATAATACAATGTCAGAACTTTCATCCAGGGTCAGGCACTGCAGGGGGCATATTTCTATTGTGGCTGTTTGCTAAAAATTGTTCTATTTGCCCTAAATAAAGTTCTAAGTACTGAAAGTTATAGTATAAAACAAAAAGATTCAAAAGCTATTTACATTGTGATGTTCAGAAGTCAGCAATTAGGGACACAAGGAAAGCCTGGGGATGTAACAGAAGCAAAAACAGCCAGAGAAACAGAATCAAAATACTACAGCACGTTTTGCATTAGAAAGCAAAATGGTAGTAAATCCCCAATGTGTGGCACTTGCCTGTCTTTTGAGAGCAGAAACAAGGCACTGGAATTAGTGCAGAAGGGAAATACTTAAAGCCTTTTCCCACAACGTCTGTCCTTTCCTAGCTTCGATCCAGCCACTGTGCAAGGCTTTTGTTCATTAACAGCCATGCTATATGCTGCTATTGGAATTCAGGTGGGCACAGAGCCAAAGCACCCCATCAGAATATGAACGAGAAACAGAGGGAGCAAAACCAAGTGCCTCTGGAGAATGTGCAATGGTCAGGGGGCTGGGCTCAGCCCTGGCACAGCAGGAAAAGGAGAAGAAATGGGCCTGGGAGAGGCCATGCTGCTAACTGTTCAGCAGGGTATTTTATAAATGAAACTCGTTGTGTACTCAATCTTCCTGAAGAGTCCTAACACTGCAGATGTGTATTTAAGATCAGGCTATATCTCCCACATTGCCTATTCCAGTGTGGGCCTAGTGGTTTGCAAAGACTGCATTTTCACACCAAAGAGGTGAGACGAATTTTGAATCTGCTCCTAGACCTCACAGTCTGAAGGGAAGAGAGTTCTGGAATCTATTTCCTACTTTTCTTGTCTTGAGACTCAGGCCCCTATATTAAGGAGGCCCCCATGTTATGTGAAATTACCTTTCTTTGACAACTCGTGAGCTGACTTAAGAAGCCTCTTCACTCAGTCACCTTTGTTCAGGTGATATGGTTGGTTTTTGAGCATCAGGAGTATGCTACCTACAGAGAAATGACTGAGCAGTTGTAGGAAGCTATACCCATGGAGCAGAGCCCCTCATTTTTTTAAATCATCTGATGGAATGTAAAATAATAATAAAAAAAAGACATCTGCTTTAAATATGCATTAGAGAGACATAATTCAACTTAGCTTTGCATAAAATGCATGAGTTGAATTCTAGTTCTGTCAGGTTTGTCAGAGACATCCTCACAGGTATCAGGTTATACACTACATTTTCAAAACATTCTTTCACTGGTGAAACATACCCCAGGGATCTACCCTTATGGAAGTTACAGAGCAGTACAAATTAACCCGTTCATCTTTGTCATACTTATCAGGCTATAGTTTACCCTGACCCAACCCTAAAAATATTTTCTGGTTTTCTGAACTGATACATTTCTGATTAAAATTAAGTATGTGTGCAAGTACAGAAGGTAAATTTCTGGAATGCCCACCATGTACTGGGAGCAGTATTATTTATAGATGTAAAGTGTCTGTGTCTCGATGTGTGTCCCTGGACAAAGACTATCAAGACATATGCAAAGAGAATGAAAGAACCACACACGGAATACTGGTTTTAATTGTTTGCTTTCTCTGTTTGAAAGAAATTATGAAAACAGAGTGGAAAATGTGAAAGGCATAGGGGTTCTGACTCGCATTTTATTTAACTTGGCAAAGAAGCAGATACTCTGTACTGACGACATGGGATCCCATGATTAAGACTCAGAATTGGCAGGTCAGGAAACCTGCCAAAGCTTTTAAAAACCTCTTGGCTACGGCCCAGCTGACAGGACTCTTTACAGACCGTGAGGTCTATTGCTGTTTAAACCACAGGTACACACAATGCAATGAACCTGTTTCCTCACCAGTGGAAGTGTAACTACATCATAATTCTCTCGGATATTATAAAACTAAGCATGCTAATTTTGTGCTACAGGTCATCAGATGCAAAATGGAATGCAAAGTATTGTCTTGATTTCATCAGTGTCTGCAGTGTGCATACATTGGCCAGCCCCTCTGAGAAAAGCTTCTAGCCAAAGCACATATTTAAAACTGCATCTCTGCTGAGGCACTAAAGAAAAGAATTGAAAGTTGTGAGGTACTTCTGCTGCAATATGACATCCCTGACATGGCTCAGGCTGAGAGAGCCTATACATCACAACCCAAAAATGCCCCCAGGCTGGCAAAAAAAGCAGAGAAAACAAACTACCACCATAACATGGACACTATTTATCAAAACAGCTCTACTAAGCCAACCCCCAAAGGACTTCGTGGCACAGCTTAAAGCAAGAGAAGATTTATCTGTGCTCCTGGGAGTTTTACTCTTCCTGCCCTATGTAAGGAAAGACAACCACTTTGTTGGCCTTCTGTATTACGCTGTCCCCATCCCTGCCTTTGCAAGCCAGAGTGGCAGCAAACAGGATTTGTGCACAGAGAGAATGAAAAAAGGAATTCTTTTGTTGGCAGTTGTGTTGATTCAGCACAGTGCTGGCTGTGCATTACAGCTCTAAGCAGTTACCACCCACAGAGGGGATCAGCACGTTTATATGAAAATACAGCGAAGGGAATGTGGATGGCAGACCTAGGAAGCAGGCTCTGGTGGTTAGCTTAGGTGAACCTGCCCTTCTGTGTACGAATAGCCTAAAGGTGAAGTTTTAGGTTAAATGTACATGTTTTCCATAATATCTAACTGCTGAAGTACCTCAATGGACAGCTCTGAGGTGGTGCACCTTGAAAACGTCAGCTGACTCAGAACATACTACAGGGTTACCTTCTGTGAGGACCTCCTGTTTCATCTTTGCCATGAAGGTTTCCTCTATGCCTCCTGCAGGACTTGCAGGGTTAAGTGTGGACAGTCAGGAGAGTTCCTGATCTTTCCCTAGGAGTGCTATGTCATCTGCTGAGATTTTTAGGCATTCAGACATTAGGCTCATCCTCAGGCTAGGCAAAAGGCTTTAGGCTTCTCCAACATTACCCAGCTCAGATAAATTAGATGCTGACAAGAGAAGTTTGGTAAGTTCAGGCTTCCCTCTTGGAGACTTTCACAGTTGGAATGTAACATTATGTCACATCAAGGTGCTACCTAGTATTATGTTTGATTGCAGGAAGGATGGACATGGGGAGGAAGAGAAAGGCACTCTTGTGTTAAAAGTTTTGCATCTTCTGCAACAGCAAAGTTGAACAGTGACCTGTGAACCATACTGTGAACTGTACGGATCTCATGAGACACTTACATCTTCCTAGTCTGTGTGTGGGTGGCCCTCAGGGTCTAGAATGGAAGTCGAATTTCTCCAAAGAGTTAGTACATCTGTTAACTTTACAGCACTCCCCATTCTACTGCCTTGAAAACTGATTAGAGTCTCCTTAATGGAGCCACAGCAAGTTCTGCTCTTCGACAGTGTCCTTTGTTAAAATAACTTTTCATCCTTTTCTTTCACCTTGTGCCTCCTCCCATCTGGCTGTTAACACTTTACCCAGAGGTGGGTGCATTCAATAGCTACGCGCATGCACAGGATCCATTTCCACTCTCACCCCCACAACAGGGAAGACAGGGTGACACCTTTAGCTCCTGAAGCACTTTTTAAGCCTCACAATTGACAAAGCCCTGTTCAGAAATGTAAAAAATACTACCTCCCTGAACTTGTGCTATGCAAATCATACACCTCACCAACAATAACTCTAAAAAACGAGGCAAGTACAACCCATGCACGCTGAGACTGATGCAAAGTTATGTCATGAGAACACAAAACTCTTCCTCACAGCATTGCTCCTGTGTCTTCTACACAATGCTATCCAGGTAATAATTGCTCATAACTACACAATAGGCTTGCATTTGCAGGTCTGAAAAAAAGTGCATTAATGTGGGAAAACCACAAGCTCTTCTATTCAACTGATTTGTTGTTCTTCCTCTCATTAAGTTAGTCTTCAAACATATAGGAACATATTTATACTGTTTAAACATATTTTAACTGTGTATCTAGCATAGTTCTTTTGCTTGGGTTCCAGAGTCGGTGAAATATTGATGTGAAGGGTTTAGCTATTCTTTTTATTATATTAGCTATAATATATTAGTGTGTATATAGATATATATAATATATTAGTGTGTTTCGAATACCATCCCCTGCCATACTTCCTGCTGCATGTGTGAGCACCCTGCTGCACATAATGTGAAAACATTATTAATTACCCCAACAAGAGGCTCTCCTGCACTAGGCAGGAACTGTGAGCTTGAGTCATTAGGGGTGGGTTAACAAGTCTAAGCATACACAGGTCAGAAGAGCTATGACAGGACAATAGGACACAGGCTGCATGAGTGGAAGTTTAGGCTAGATATTAGGAAAAAATTAATCACAGAAAGAGAGAGGGGCATTGGAATGGGCTGCTCAGGGAGGTGGAGTCATCGTCTCTGGAGGTGTTTAAAAAAAGACTGTGGCATGGATGTGGCACTGAGTGCCATGGTTTAGTTGATAAGGTGGTGTTAGGTCCTAAGTTGGACCTGATGTTCTCAAAGGTCTTTTCCAACCTAGTTAATTGTGTGATTCTGTGATTCTGTGACTTGCAGGAGAACCAATCACATCCTCCAGGCACAGGAATGGTGAGAGGAATAACTGAGGCTGATAGAAGACAGGGTTGGTGAAATGAGCGAAAAAAAAATAAGAGGGAAAATGTAGGCTAAATGCAAGGCAGGACCCATGGGCAACTCTCTCCTTGCATGAGACATCATATTAAAATGTTCCTAGTTCAGCCTGATACAGTCTTCAGAAAATATTGGGTGCTTTACTGTCAAGGTCTTGAAAAGACCTCTAAAGAGACACATTGTGCCCAGTGCCTTAGGAACTCTCCTTAGCATCCAGCTGTCCTAAATGGAAATTGAAAGCACAGCACTGATTTGTCCAATGCCTGCCCATCACAAGCCAGACCACGGGAAAGAGCTGTGGCACCAAATGCAAAGTGGTCGCTATACCTTCACTGCCCCAGGGCTCACAGCTGCTGACCCTCATTGATTCCTGGTTATCCACATGCCCCAGTGTCCACCTGAAGTCAGTGCTGGCTAAAAGTTGGTAGGACCCACCTTAATTCAATGTTAAATCCAGCTTGAACATGGATAATCCATTCACATCGTGCATTCAGTGGGTAACCCTCCAGCAAAATCTGACCTCTAGAAGCTCGAAGAACATGCCCGCATCCTGGGGAGCAAAAGAAGAAAAAAAATTGTGTGAAGGACCTGCAAGAGACATTTGAAGAAAATATATGTAGAAACAACAGCAGAATGAGAAGATACAATGGCTTAGGAAGATACACTCTTTCTTACAAGGCAGTGTATAAAATATTGGGACAGCCACACAATGGTTGCAACGAGTTATGACTATATTAGAGTATTGTCTAGGCTAAAGTACCCCTGGGAAAGTTGTAGTTGATTGCTTCTCCCTGGTTTGCAATGTAGCCCCATGAAACCATTTCTTGCAGCTTTTGCCTCTCCGTTAATTAGCCCACCTACTCACCCGGCTGATGCTTTAGCTCAGAACAGTTTTGATGGAGCCCATGTTGACATTTGCAACCACTGAAGATAAGGAAGCTGGTGGGAAAGTGACAAAACTACAACGAACACCTGAATTAGCTCAAGTGAGCAAAAGAATGAGAGAAAAATCTGTTGCACCCAGCATCATCGTTTCTAGCCCATCATACGGAGACTCTGGGAGAAAAACCAGCTGATGTATTCCTAGAGGACATGTTTGTCCTCAGGATTCACTACATCATCCTTGCATGTTAATGCCACCATGCCAATGAAGATATATAAACATAGCTCCTCTACCATCACTGTGACACTGATGACTCAGTGTGACACATACAGAATATACAGCCCTTAACCTTTTTCCAGGTTCATTCTTATCCTTCCTCTAGTCTTGTTCCCCTCTGCCTGTGCTGCTCTCAGTTTTTCACCATACTATGAAATGTACTTCAGCGCCCAGCACCAACAGGATAAGATGAAGTGCTCCAGTCATTTGTGCCCAGTCTAAGAAAACCATCAGAGGACAATGAGCTGAACAAACTGCAGACAAGGTCACACCAGGGAAGCAATATCTTTTCATGACTATCCTGCAGCTGTCCCTAGGCATCTGTCCAGGGATAGTTATCCTAATTCCTCATCTTGAATGCTGAACATTTTTAGCCCAGAGAGTTCTCTCACCTTCGGTAACCTCTCCCTTTCCCCCAACTATAAAATATGGCTAATGATATTTTTCTCTGTGGAAGATGAAAAGTTGTTTAGTGATTTTTGCAGAGCTTACTGTGATCTGTACATGCAAGTCCTAACAAAATGCACAGTTAAATCGCTATGTACCAGACAGACCTAATTTCTCAGTTTCTACTTTCCTGACTACATCTTTCTGAGTGGAGTCTTGCATATGGCTACGTCCCTTGGTAAGCCTTCTGTTGCTTTGCTGGAGTATGAGGCTGTGTCTGTAAGCCAAAAATTGCAATTCAGTCTAACAGTGTCACCTAATCAGAACCGACATACCACAGATGAGGATAAGTAAAAAGTCAAATGACCCAAAAGACCTCCACAGCAATTCTCTCACTTCTTTTTACCTCTTTAGCCCAACAGAAAGCTCTGTTGCTTCCATCTGTTTCCCTAGAGAAACCCTGAGCTTTTAACCAGTAACCCAGGATGAATGTTTCCTACTGAAACAGTGGGTTTTAACACTCGCCTCCAGGCCCTTCCTTCCCTACGGAGAAAGGGTGACAGAGACCTAATTTGGTGAAGTACCGAGCATCTGTGGTTCCCATTGATCACAGTGTCTGGAAATCAATCCTGCTGCATCTGGTCTATGGGGAAACATGAAGACTGCAGGTCAATTCCTCCTCTTTCTTCTTAAGAAAGTGTTGCTCAAATGAAACACTCTTTGTTCATTTACCCTCGGTTACCCTTAATTAAGCAGGACCCAAGGAAACAGAAATCCTGCTCAGAAGAGTTCCTCAAAAGTGTTTCATCCTCTTCTGAGGCTCGCTCAGTTCCCTCTGTATAAGGCAAGGATTAATGAGTGTGCCCAGCAACAACATTAGGATTCAACGAGTACAGCAGGATCTGCTGTGGTGAAAATGATAATGCTCCTTCCCACAGCAAGAAACAGGCCCTTGTGCTGCCATTGGCTCCTGCCTCAAAAACAGCCTGAGACAAAGCTGCTAGAAATCTTCAGAGGGTTTGACAGGGGGCTTGGACCACCTCAAAGAAAGTTTCCCTTTCGTCCTGAAGGGCTTTTGAGTTTTCGATGCCTTTAACAAAGGAAAGCCAAAGAACTGGTGCAAAGAGATACTTGTATGCACGGCATACTAAACACACTTCTCTGTTTGCCGTGGTACAGCCTGAACTCTGAACACTGGCGCCGAGGAAGTAGGTTTGGCCAGCAAAGCAGGTGGTCCAGAGACTAAAGAGGAGCCATTCAGTGACCCTCTCCAAAAGAACGTTCTCAGGTTTGCTCCCACCCGCCTCTGCACGAAGCACCTTTGCGATCACATCGCATCTGTGCTCTTAAATCTCCAGCCCTTCCAGCAGAAGTTAGGCTGACTCCCCACACCAACAGTTCAATCATACGTTGATCAAAAGGAGTCTTTTCTCGTCCTATTCTAAATCTGTGGGAGACCTGGAAAGCTCTCAAAAATAATTTACATCATAAACACAAATGCTGGCAAATTCTGCCTCATTTACAAAAAAATAAACCTCTTTGGCAGAGTATCAACATCCTTGTTCCGTTCCTGTTCCTGAAAAAAAGGCAGCTTTCAGGGCCACAGTAAGATTTCCTCCAAGGCTTGTTACTAACAGAGAATAAAAAAATTCAGGAGACCTCTGAGTTGTAGCCCACAGAGACCCGTGGGTCGATGGAGGGAGAGGTCCTGAGACAACCTCTGGTAAGAACTCATTATCTTCTGTTTGAGTGCTGCATCTTAGATGTGAGGCTCCTTCAGAGGTCAAGGTGGCTGAACAGAGGAGAAAGATACCAGAAAAGTTACTGCTATTCAGAAACAGGCTGATATGGGAAAGCAGATGTCACTTGTCACAACTTGCTGCTTCCTGTTGGTTGTTGGTCACCAGTATTATGTGAGACACTAATGTTCCCAAAGTTTCAAAAACTACAAGAACTCTTGTCTGGCACAGGGTCCACATTTGGACAGCAGAGATGAGGACAGCCGTTAGAAAACACCACTTTCTCCTCTCATGCTTTGATGGAGCATGTGCCTTAAGTGACATTAAAAGTGGGGGTTGGGAAAAACTGTTGGGAGTGCAGGGTATAGAGGAAAGGGTTCTGCAGGGTTGGTTTTCTTCTGGCTTTAGCGCCTGATGTGCCTTTTAGGTCATGATAATTCAATCCAATAGAAGTCCCATTAGGAAGCGTCCTAGCACCCAATTAAATCTAGTCAGCGTGTTTATTTCCTAATAACACTCCTTTGGCCTACCCTATAAAATTTATCTTTTTACCAAATGATCTGGTGTCCTTTGGTGGATTTTCAGCCATGCCCACGCTTCCAGCTATGCCAGGGGATACTACAAACCAGACAGACCCTCGGGCCATCCCATGGTACTTCTTCCTTGCCACGGCCCTCCATCATCACTACTTTTGCTGGCAGATCCCACAGATCTCTCCCGGGGGCTCACCCTGCGCTGGTGAATGCACTCAGCGCCTTGAGCGCTGCCGCGGGGCCAGGCCTCATTGTTTTCCCTGAGGTATCCAGAGCCTGCCATACAGTTCCCCCCGCCGCGTACAGTATTAAACAGGCACTGACCCTGCCCGCAGGATCCTCGCATCCCCGCACTCCCCTCCTCGCGCCCATCCCGCGGGATGACCGGGGCCTCACGGCGCGGCCTCCTGCGGGGCCCCCGGCCGCCACCTACCGCCCGTGAGGCGCCGGTGCCGGCAGGGCCCGCGGCGGCAGGGGCAGGGCCGGGGGATGCGGTGCCCG
>VZTE01003819.1:354967-394503 GCA_013397775.1 Eulacestoma nigropectus | reverse complement strand
TTTTTCTTTTTTTTTTTTTTTTTTTTTTTTTTTTTTTTCCCAATTGTGCTTAGGTAACAACCTTTTTTCCTTGTGTATTAAACTCTGAGTAACAGGGTTGCCTTGTCATGAAACAAGCCATACATCTCTGAGGTGGAGCACTCCCATCCATGCCTGTACCTGGCTCCCTTTTCACACAACTGTTTTTTGTTTCATTGTTGCTGATAACCTAATTACGGTGCCTGCTGGCGCTCCCTGCCACTGAGCCTTGCTGCTCTGTCTCACTTGACTCTCCATGACCTCATGAAGCCTGGCTCCCAGAAGCGTATCTTCTCCCCTGATGATTTTTACTGACTCTATTAAAAAAAGACCACCAAACTGTTTCTTCTTTTTTTTTCCCTTTGGCTGGGAAATGAAATGCAGCCCTTTGTGCTCCTCAGAACTGAGCCTTTCCCTTGTGCCGGGTGTACTGACCAGGGAGAGTCCGCTGTGGCTCTAAGTTTAGGAATGAGGCTGCTGTTTGTGCTGAAACCTTTCCATCCCCCCTCTCTGCCCCTATAATCATTCCAAAAAGAAAAAGCTGCTTCTGTCATTCAATAAGGTTCCATAATTTTTTATTCCAGTAGTGGAATCTTGCATCGAAATAACCTTAGTGTTCAGCAGTTATAGACCCTTTTGTCTGCAGATCTTGACATGCTTTACAAAGTCCTCTTTCCAGATGGGAAAATGAAGCACGAGGGAGGTGAAGTGACTTTGCTCAAGGTCCCTGGGAAAAAACAATAGCAGAGTCAGGAATTAAACTCATGCCTTGTAATTCCCAGAATGGCAGTCAATCAACCTGGCCAAGCTGGGGCTTCTTAACCTATGGCTATTATTCTCTTTTAATTAAGCCTTTTATCTATGAATTGTATCTGATTCAGATTCCAGAGAAAATTAATTACACACATCTAATTATCTCAGTAGAACTGACACTCAGTTTGGTACATCTCACCATACAAGACAGACAATAGCTCTGTCTCTGGTGTATGGGGTGGGGGTCTCACTCCTTGCTGAAGCAGTACTCTCCCAAGTCTGACTAATAAATAACTACCCAGCACTCAGAGCTTTTGTAAGGCTTCCCTCAAATTCTCAACTTTTCTAACTCAAGCTAGAAATCTAATTTATCTCAAGATTGCTAAAGTCTATTAATAAAGTGGCTATATTATCCAAGAGAAACTTCTGTCTGTAAAATGATCCAAATATTCACAGGCAAAGTTACACTGGGGTGACAAAGGAATGTCTCCATCCTTGCAGGAACTCAAACCCTGGCAAGATAAGCCTGTGAGCAACATAACTTGTAAGTTAGCACCAAGAGATGTGCTGGATCATGTGACCTCCAGAGGTCTCTTTAAACCTAAATTACTCTATTCTTCCCTAAAATATTATATATGTATTTGTATGTAGTAGAGAGTGTGAATGTGTCCATATGCGTATTTATTTTTATATGTAGAGCTTGTGTACACAACAGAACCAGAAAGCAGAGGCCACACTTATTCTTGGTGGATCAAATGTGTGTATTTGTAGAATAAGTTGACCTTGAGGTAATATTTAGTGTTAAGAAGGGAGCAGCAGATCTTGGCCCTTAAAGAATTGTAAAAATATACTTCCTGCCACCTAGAAATGCTGTTTGCTCACTTCTTGCCTTTGTCTCAACTTAGACAATGAAAATAAACTATCTTTTGATTTACTGACATTTAATTCCCTTTCAGGTTCTCAATTTCTGCAGTTTGGGCAATTTATATGGCCTTGATAAGGAAATATGTGGATTTGAGATTTTTTTAAGTGGCCCTTCTAGGATTTTCCTCACAGAAATCATGGGATCTATTATTTTGAGGTTCTGTAGAAGCTGTTCTTTAAAGAAATTTGATTGAAGACTTTATGCACCCCTTTAATAATGGTGAGATCCCCTTTGTTTTGTCTCTGGGCTACCAAAAAAAAGGGCGAATAAAACCTTTGCCTCAGAAGTTTAAGAGGGATATGCACAGAGCCACTTATGTGTGTAATCAATGTTTGTGTGGCTGAGCTCAGCCTGTGCTCCAGGGAGGCAGAGGCATAACCCTGCTCCCACTGGTATGTTTGGGGATGGGTAACCACTGGCAGCTCCCCCCCACACACTTGGTCATTATTAACCCAAAACAGAAGAGAATGAGGCAAAGAAAAGTGGGGGAAGATTTATTGACTGAGTAAAATACTGAAAGCGAGGCCTTGGCCAGCTATGGCAGAGATAATTGTGGGGTGTTTTGTGAGCTTTACTTTGATAATCTTCCAAAGCAGGCAGTCTGGCTTGCAGGCAGTGACTGTGTCTTTGATTTTGGGACAAGCTGGAAGAAGCTGCTTGACAACCCATGCAAAATATTTAGCTGCAAAGAGCAAACAAGACTCTGGACAGGCAAATAAACAGTGGATTAATTTATGAGATTTTAATGATGGAAGAAAAGCCCATTAAATCCAGGCATAAACAGCTCACATGGAAGCAGCTCAAGACCATGGAAAACAAGCAAGAAATGCCTGTGTTGGGAAAGCATGCAAACGTCCAAGGCGTGTGCTGGAGAGAAGACCTGCTTGGCTCAGGAGCTTGGCACAGCCCAACACAACACTTCACCTGATGCTTTGGGTCCAGCCTGAGGAGGACTGTGAGGTGGGAGATCAACATTTTCAGGTTCAGATGGCAATACTTGCATGCTTGCCATTGACATCCACACCTAGCAAGACCTCCTAATCCCTACTGCACATGTCAGATCCCAGAGGCTGTCAGTGATGGGTTTTGTAGGACAACAGTAGGAGGTGATGCTCCCAGGCAGTGTCCTCCTTGTTGGCAGTGCCAGTCCAACAACAATGCACCTCAGTGATGCTGCTGCCTCCCCTCATCCCCAGGGCTGAGATCAGGCTTAAAGCTTTGGTGATTCAGGAACAGATTCACAAGCACATTGCTGCCTCAGGGGTGGGTCAGGCAGCTCATCATGGTAAAATGTCAGCATCAGCTGACTAATCTTTTGCCATAGTGAATTTGTACATCATAGATACATCTTAAGGTAGAAAGGGATTTCTGCTCCAAAGATCTGAGAGCTGGGAAGACTGTATAGCTAAGAACTAACGTGAATTGAAGCAAGCCCAATTATACCAATTATCTCTTGTGTCTTCCACTTCTCTGGAAGAATGAGGATTTTTTTAGAGTACAGTCACTAAGATGATGTAAGCCTGTGCTGCTGCTGAGAAGGGATATTTTTCTCCCTCCTCTTCCTGGCTTCCCATTCCCACTCCCTATTGTATTTGTGCCGACAGTAGCTGCTGTGTGGAGGGATCAGACAACTGATTGAGCAGAAAACCAGTTTGCCATCTCTGTCCTTGGGGAGAACTTCCTATCCCACAATTCCATTCTGTTATCCTGCAAAGGTTCTCCTTCCATGCCTCAATTTATCCATCAGTACATTGGTAAACACCACTTAAGCTCAAAGAAATATTATTTCAGATTGCTTTGAAAAGTGCCATTTGCAGTAACAGTGCAGTGTAAGTAAGAGCAGATACAAACAGATATATCTCTAGAAATTGAGTCCATAGAGGATGACTTTTTCAAAGTAATTATTTAACCAGTTCATGTTCCACAGATGAGAACATGCCCCTTTGTATTTGATTTCATCTTAATTTTTCAGCATGCTGCTCAACAACAACTACTGTCTTCCGCTGAAGAAACAAGCAGTTGAATTTGAAGGAACAATTCTTAAGGCTGTTAGTAGGGAATGTTTGGCCATGTAATAGTTCTGAAAGGAAGTTTTCTCATTAAAGAAAAAACATCTTCAACAGAGATGAAACCTGGCAGCAGCTTACACTTTCTTTAGGTCCGTCTCATTTTTCTGCTCCTTTCTTACTTTCTTACTGCCATTGTATGGATATGCAAGCTGGGCCTCACCCCTCAGGGATCAGGTGTGTGGACATTAACAACAAGAAATACTCTGAGCACAACGCTGGCTGAAACTGTGGGTCCACTGTGATGAATAGGAAAATTCTCCACTTGATTTCAGTAAGGCCAAGAGGAAGAGACTTTGGAAGGGAAGAGGGATGTTCCCTTTAAGAGACTTTTACTGGGGCTCTTGGAACATGATGTGCCCCAAACCATTAATAATAAAGGAAAGTGTGGGTCTTTATTGTTAACCTTTTTGCCTCAGATAAACTACTGTGCAAATTATGTCTATTTGTCTATTTGATGTGTTAAGAGGATGAAAGGGATAATGCTGTCTCTAGAACCACTTGCTTGTCTTTAGAAATGATGTACCTATTACTCTTTTCAGCAGCTGGGCTAATTAAAAGAGGAGCTAAAATACATCCCTGGTTTAGTTTTACTCATTGTGCTTATTTTATGGTCACAGACCTTTGCTGAGTAATTAGACCGCTGCTTCCACAGAGTCAGTTAGCATCCTTTTCTGCCAGTAGTGTGTGCTTTCACACAGTGGCAAGTGGGGAGAGGCAGAAAGAAAGGACTTCTATGAAAAAAAAAAAAATCAAAGCCAGTGGGAGAACACAGGAGGAAATCGACAATACTAAGTGGAATCTGTCTACTTAATAAATGCACACTAATTCGACTGACTTTTTTAAATATCCCCCTCCTTTAGTTTCTTCTCTGTATTTATGACCTGGAATTTGTGATATTATTGGCACTGTGGCCTTGTGGCTTCATCTGAGAAAAGCTGTGACAGGAAGAAATAGCCAGGTTAAGGCTAAAACTCAGAGGTTACCACATAACCCTTCAGGCTTTGATTCTTTCTGGAATATTCTGGGCAGAAAAATTGTACTAGTATGACCATGAAGAGAATTTGTTTTCTCTGTGCTGTGAGATGAGGAACAGGAACAGGTAATGAATGTAGAACTTTTGAGTTAGTGACAGCATTGATGAAGTTAGACTTCTGCAGTAGGGGAGAATGTTTGGAAATCTGCGGAGAAGAAGCAGCTGCAGTATTGAAATTCATGACCACATAACATGAGAATTCGTCTCCTAAACGTAGAGGAGTGGTGCTGGACCTGTCTTGAGGGCTTGCCTCTTGTAATGGTGTGAGACCTGCAACACGTTAACAAGTTACTTGCAGTTAATGTTGCCCAGATAGAAATAGTCCACACAGACAGCAGCAACCCTCCTCAAATTTTAGTCCTTACAGCTCCCCTGGAGTGTGTAGTCCAGCCCTAACCAAGGACTGAAGATGCCCTCAGTCTGCCAGGCCTCTGTCCCTGCTTCTCGCTTGCCTCCCTGCCCTGTAGCCTTCAGTCCAGTTTGCCCCTCACCACGTTCCTGGTCTTGCGGCAGGGAGAGGGGCATCCACATGCCCAAGGCAGGTCCTGCTGCTGGCAACTGCATCGTCCTGTGGTGGTGAGGGGTCCTTCAGGGCTGGTGGAGAGAAAAATCCTGGGCACTGGCAGGCTTGCAGGGATGCCTGGGAGCTACTTGAAGAGGCCTCAGGGTCAAAAGCAAGTAACCCCAGCTTTTTTTCCAAAATAAAAAGCAAGTCCCTTTCCCTTTGTCCATGCTAGGAACCTAAACATGTGAACTGAAGTAACCCATTTGGTAAGATTGAATGCATCTGGATGTGTCTGAGTGCATCTGGCCTTCACTTCTCTAGACAGACGCTGGAGGGGGAGGGGAAGAGAGGTTGGGAAGGGTTTAGATAGGCAGAAACACACAAAAACACACATATATTTTTAAGGAAACATGAGTCACTTGCACTCCAAGTTTATTCCAAAAAATAAATTCCCAGACCGCCCTGACTCCTGCCCCCAACTCTCGAGGCAGGCCCTGTGCAACTGGGTGTGATAAATATGGATAAAAATTGGATACATCTGCGGGGAGGAGACAAAATGCTATTTTCCAACCTGCCCTGACATGTTAAGGCCACTGCACTTCTGAGTCACTCCCCTGTCTC
Source organism: Eulacestoma nigropectus (assembly GCA_013397775.1). NCBI lineage: Eukaryota > Metazoa > Chordata > Aves > Passeriformes > Eulacestoma > Eulacestoma nigropectus. The sequence goes on along the minus strand of VZTE01003819.1, from coordinate 388,579 downwards.
TGCGAGCCCCTCCTGCTGTGGCTGGAGGGGAGCTCCTGGCCCCCTCACGCTGCCAGCTGTGTGCTGGGCAAGTGCCACCAGCTGCTCCCCCACCAGCAGCAGGAGAGGGGAGCTGCTGGCAAGGAGGGGCAGGGGGCGAGGGGATGGCTCTCATCCATGTGTCCCACAGGCTCTTCTCCCACTGCTCCTGGTGCGCGAGGAGTAGATGTTGGGGCAACCAGCACCCTCCCTCCAAAGCTCACAGCCCTTGTGTCCCACTGCCCGTTGTTGTCCTTCCTCCTGCCTCCCCTTGTCACTGCTGCTGGGGGGACTCGGTGTGGGATTACTCTGCAGACCAGATTCTTGCCACGAGAGAGATGTGCTGCCCCTGCATCAGGAGGGGTTTATGCCCACCCAGCTGCCTGACAGCCACAGCCTGTGCCCAGGGATGCTCTGCCACTGGCAGGGCTAGTTCTGTGCCACTCCAGCACATGCCGTGGAGCCACCTCTCTTGGCCAGTGTGCAAGGTGGCACGTGTCTGAGGGACAGGCCACTGCAGGGACAAGTCAGTGCGTGTGGCCCAGAGGTGGGGAGAAGCTCTCTGTGCTTGTGACCCAGGGGGACCTTTGGCTGGAGGCCAGCCTCCCAGGACGGCTGCAGGCGCTGGTGGCCAGCCTGGTGGGCAGATGACCCTGATCATCACCTGTTCCCTGTGTCCTGAGGGGTCGGCAGGGGAGGGCACTGCAGAGGCAGACCCTCTGCCGCGGCCCCTCGTGAAGGGGGCTCTGGAGCACCGTCCTTGACACCAGTTCTTTACAGTCACTGAGATCCGAGTGCCTGCTGATCTCACAGCTCCCCTGGTAAGAGGAGTCAGCAGTGCCGAAATATGCAGCAGCTTCAAGGGTGGGTGACTTGAGGGCACCTCACCTCCCAGTCCTTAGGGCTGCAGCTCCCAAGAAAGCAGCCCGCGATGCTGACAGCTGGCTGCTGCAAGCAGGTCCGGACACCTCCAGGTGTACACAGCCCAGGTTCGTGGCCATAACTACAGCAAATTTGCACTCAACAGTAAATACTTTTTGCTCAACCTTATCAAGATAATATATGCTGGTTCAGCAGAAACTGGGTTGGGGCTTGAGTATAAAAAAGATCGTTCTGCTTTAACAAGGCTTCCCCTCTGAAAGAGTAATATTGGCAGAACTAAATCCCAGATTGGAAACAATGTGTGGGGGTTTTTTCTTTTTTTCCTCCACTTTTTTTCTCCCTTGCCTTCATTCTCGGTGCTGGGGCTGGAGAGGAAAATCTCTGTCTTGCCAAACTAAACAAATTACGCTTTACAATGCAGAGACTTAAATGCCTCTTTTTATCATCATTTCCGTAGCACTGAGTGTTGAGAAAATAAAAGGAGTAATAAGCGAAGTGATTGCATACCTTTTTCTTAATGGCCATTGGCAAACAAATTCAGCCAGTTGTTTCTCTTTAAGGCTATTAAGTTTGCCTGAAAATCATTCCTGGGTAAACCTACACATACACATGCTCCATGCTGACAAGAAAAAAAATACATAAAGCAGAGCCCCTTCTTTCTATTACTGCTGCCCCTGCAGATCTCTCTGCTTCCCATGACAGCGCGTGAGATCAAACCCCTCTGACCACGCTGAAGGAAAGGGACTCATTCGACCATGCCGGGAACACACACGCTCTCTTACAGTACCTCTTGGCAAGCAGGAGATGAGCAGGAGCTGGAGAAGAGTGAGTCCTACAAGTGTCCAGGGTGCTTGCTCCATACTGCCCAGGCCAGTGCAGCGGTGTGGCTGCTCGGGAAGGGAAAGCAGGCAAACAGCTTTTACTGGGACTTCACCAGCTCCAGGCTGCGAGGGATCTCGGATTTCAGACCTCAGCACGCTCCCATCCTCACCAGAGGGGAACTACCTTCAAGAGGCTTCTCAGTCGTCCAGAAGCACACGTCACCCCAAACCTCTCCAACTGCTGCCTTAACCCTTTCTGGACTCTGGCAACAGATCCCTTTTGTGATGGGTTTATTGGCTCAGTGCTCAGAACGGAGATAGCAACTTTTCTTATGTAAAGAAAGATGTTTCAAAGGGGGGAGAAAGAGAAATGCAGATATATCTTTATATGAGCCATCCCGGTTGCTGCGTGTGAGCTGAAGTTACAGACATCTCCAGAAGGAGGCACTTTGTACTTGCTCCCGTTGGGCTTGCAGGGGTTGATGCATCCCGGGGGGTGGCAAGGCTGGGTGCAGAGAGGGATTTCTGTCCCACACTCCCACAATTGGGCAGCCTGGCCAAGTGACATGGTTCACTTTATGACGTGCTTAAAATAGCCGTGCATTTTTATGGTGGGGCAGATGAATGAATGAGGCTCAGTAGAAGTTCACTCCACAGTGGATGAAAACCACAACACACAAAAGGAATCACTTGGCATACATGTGCTTGTGCTAGTCAAAACCTTTTTACAGAGTCCATTTCTGCCAGGAAATGCAATTTTGGCAAAATTGAAATGTTTTGTCAGAACATGTTGATATTGAGGAAATGTTTAATCCAAACAAAAGAGACCATTTAGTTGGGATTTTATCTCTGTGTCATATTTTGTTTTGCCTTTTCTATTAGCACATGCTACTGACTTTTTTTCTGGTCTTCAACCCATATTTCGTAGCAGTATACTTAATTTTCTCTAATATTTTTCTTGAAAAATTTTTTAATACTTTCCAAAGGACATACTTTTTACCTCTAAATCAGACTTTCTCAATTTGATTTTTATAGCATGATTTCGAAATTTACATATATTATTAGGGAGAAAAATTGAAAAATTGGCATTTGCTTTGGAGTGGGAAATCACGTAACCCAAAAAGCTTTAACAAAAACCTCCAGCAGTTTGTGAAACTCAGGCATGTGGAGCAGCCTCAAAAATTTGAGAACCATCACCAATGGAAACCCTGAGTAGTTTAGGGCAGTGCAAAATCCCTTACACCTTCAGGTGGTCTTTCATGGGGTGAATTCCTTTAACCAGATATTTCTCTAGTTTAGGCTTGTCTGTCTGCCAAACTCTTGACTTTACACTGTGAATAGTCTTTTTAGGGTTTGTGCACCTTCCATATAAAACAATACCAAAGTATCCATATTAATCCTTTTTTCCAAATCTCCTAACACTGATACAAACACACCATTGAGAATACCGATAGAAGAAGACCTGAGATAGGTGCCAAGATTTTAACCATTATGGCACATAATCCTTGCTGAGCCAGCCTGGCTGCTGCCCTGTGTGCTTGGCAGCTTGGGAAGAGGCCACTAAAGCTCTCCAAGTCCCACTGGGCCTTATTATGGCTCAGTTACTACATTTTCCTGGAGCCCTTGATGGACATCTCTTGTCCCAGGGTTCTGAAACTCTGCCTTGGTGGTCCCTTGCTCCTTTCTGATCATTCATGTATATGCTCTAAACTCCCTAATTCCAGCTTCAGGTTCCTCTAACAAGCCATTGCTGGTTAGTGGCAGGAGGAAAAAAACTGAGGAAAAAAATGAAGCCCTCAAAAGCAGATGAAAACAGTGAAAATGGGAAGCTCTTATATCTTCACAAAGAAGCACTAAGCTATTTTAAAGCCTGTGGAATCATGATTAGTGTATTTCCTAGCCATTATTTTCAGTAAGCAATTAAATTATTTAACCTAGTAAGTCCCTTTTGGACTGAAAGTTGACTTACAGATGTCTGAGGCTTAGATATCTCTAGGGGGGGAGGCTCATGAGGATGTGAGCCAAAATCTGGGTTTGGTGTGTAAAGTGAATGGAAATCCCAGAGCACGGAATAAGGCTGGACACAGGGAAACAGTGTTAAGGCCAGATGTAGAGGGCTTAATACTTGATTTCATAAAGGCCAGAACCACTGGGGAAAATATACCCACAAGGGCCACAGCTATTCATTTGAGTCAGTTCCTGTGGTGAGACATTCAACATGGTGGAAAAGGAGTAGCTGAAGTTGTGCCTTTGTCCGTTGCAGGGATCAGCTCTGCAGGGACACCTTCTATTCTAGGGTGGAAAAGTGGGCCTTCTGTTCTAAGGAGGTGTGAACTAAAGGGTTAACTAGTAGATTTATGACATCTTCTTTTTCTTTCTTGTGTCTGAGGGAATGTAATTATGCTACCAGAAGTTATAACCGCACTCAGCATTACTCTACAGTGCTTAGCTTGGCACCTTGCAAAATCTGTTTAGTTGGTGGATCCACTGCCTCCTTAGAGAATGGCTCAGCAGCCAAACAAGAGAATTCAGTCATGATCCCACAAGTTTGCACATGGCCTATTTACACGGGTTGTCTGTTGGGATGTAGCTTTAGTCCCAGGAATGACTCTGGGCAACTTACACAGTGCTCCTGAATGCACTTCTTGCATTCCTATTAAGAGGCAGGGACCAAACCAGGCACAGTGCACCAGCCAAATATTTCAGGTTGTATGTAATCCCCGATGAAAGAAAGCTAAAAGCTCTTAACCATGTGTCTGTGCTGCTGAGGAATCTCACTGTAGCATTTGGCTTCAATGTTTGTATCTGCCTTACTGTTGAATGTAAAGGTTTGGAAAATACATTCCACTGAAACTGAACTATAAAACAGAATGCTGCAAAAACTGATGGAGTTATAGTGTATTAATAATAATTTCCAAGTACCTAGCAATCCATTTCAACCTAGAGTAAAACAAGACCTTTAATAATTAATAATTGACCACTGAGTGAATAATTAATGTGCAATTAATACCATTAGCTCATGTTTCTAATAATTTGCCATGAAATATGAAAAACTGTGTGTGGTCTAGCCTGCAAGAACAGAAAGAATGCCACCATTCTATATTGGGGAAAAGTGACATGCAGGGATATGAGCTGAGGAACATACCCTGAAACTGTGGCAGGTCCAGTGGGGAACACAGTAACTTCATCCCATTTGGTACTTGTAGCTCTGGATTGTCCTGCTTGAGAGGACTCAGAAGAATAATTGAGGATGGATATATAGTTCTAAATAAATTCAATTTGGACTTGAAATAAAAATGATTGCTTTTCAGTCTTTAAAATTTTAGTGAACTTTTTATTTCCCCCCAAACTGCAGAAATCTCTTGTTTCTGTTACTGGAACATGGCCAGAAAAAATTCTGCTTTTGTGACTTCTGTTCAGACGATTCTGTCCCAAATGGCCTTGATCATCTTCCAAAGCTCCAGAGGTTCTGCTAGAAGGAAATCTGTGATTTTAATGTTATTCATTTCTGCTACTACAGATTAGATGCCTTCACAGGACATCCTTCTTACAAGAACATTTGGAGCCCATTTCTCTTTTTACAGGCAAGATTCCCACTTGACTAGAGAAGTCTTTTGCCAAAGAAAGAGTTTGAATCATCTGGACTCAAGCATACTCCCAAGAGGGTTGTTGAAGTTAGATCTTGAACTTTAGTGACTGCCCAATAATACCCATTCCACTCAAACAATACATGAAGAAACCACTGGAAAGACATCATAAAAGAAAATGGACCCGTTGAGAGGGCGGAAGGGGCTTGTATCTCAAGGGGAAATGAAGTTCAACTGAAACTGAGATCTGACACGTTAGGAGTAACAGTAAGAGAACTTAATGAAAGATTAGCACGAATATTTTGCTTCTCCCTTCAAAGCATTGTTGTCCAATAGGGAGGGTCCTTCTAGAGGAGAGATTATAAAATGTTTGCCTTTAAAATAAAGCTTTTAAACTAAATTCCAGACCTTACTGTAATATCTGAGAAACATTTTATAAGTTCCTAGGATTATCAAGAATATACTTTGCCCTTTGGGTTTCAAGTTCTGCTGAACATGTGCAATGCAAATATCCAGCATTCACGAATTTCATTGGAATTGTGGCAGCCTACCCACACAGGCACCTACAGGTAAGGGCACTGTGTTTGGCTTTTTCTGGCCTGAGCTCTGCAAAATATTCCCATCTCTCTGTGGGATGTTAATCTCAGTGACTGAAGCATCACAGTCCAGGAGAGCTAACTGGGTGTGAATAAAAGCAGCCAAAAGAGGTAGGAGCTGCAGTGCCAGCACACAATACAGCCCTTGACCTAATGGGACATGTAATGACAATTTTTTGTATTTTTTAGAAAGATTTTCTCAGGAAAATTGGAAAAGTTTAAAGTTTATGATTCCAAATATATTTCTGGACAAGTCAGCAGCAAAACATGGCCAGAAAAACATGACTGCTTAATGGCACCTACCAAGTAATATGCTTTTATTCAGTTATTATTGCATGTCTTTGTCTGGATGTTTTTCTCAGCTATCTTTCTGTGTTTCACTTTTGTGTGCAGTCTATGATAATCTTCACCATAGCAACGTGTAAGAAAAGAAATAGGTGGAAGATTTGGCTTGAAATTAAAACTAGCCAGTAGTCAATCCTACTTAATAATCAGGCTGACACTGGTATTACTGTCTAAGAGTATAATAAAAAGGGGCTGAAACTATTTATTTTCCTATGTGGAAATTAATAGCTTGTAGATTCAGTCATTCTTGTGATACACGTTTGGCTTGAAGGTTAACAAATAAAGCTTGCTATGTTAATGAATAAAACTTTTAGTCTATATAGCAAACAAACTGATCACCAAAATATCAGAGACACAGAAGATTAGGAATCGTTTTGATTTTATTCAAGTTGGACTTATGTTTTATGGTTCTTGGGTACATGTGAATCAGGATGGAAGCCAAGAAAAGAGTAAGGTTTTGGGACAGAAACCTAACCGTGTTCCACCAAGAAGGCCAACTGCAGCATAAAGTCCAGTCAAATGAATGTATGCATGAAATAAAGTTCAGAAAAATGTATGTGGGAAGTAATTGGTGGAAGGTCAGCTTTTCAGAGGTGCTCAATATCTGATTTTTCAAACTGTAAGTGTAAAAGTACAGCAGTTCTGGAAATATGATTCACACAAGCTGTAACTGCATTGCAGCTAGATAGTGGAGATAATGGAGTGATGTAAGACTTGAGCAGTGCTGTCTAACAAATTAAGAGCTTACGCTGAAGTACAGCTTTTTTGTCATCTCTTTTTCTCCTTTCATTGATCCCCATAAAAACTGGAATTAAGGCTCACTTTCTCTGTCCCTGTAGGTCAAATTTGCCAAAACGCCCTTAGGAAAGTTCTGTGAAAACGTCTATCTGGGAACAACAGTGAAACTCTAATAACAAGGAGTAACAAAACCATTCACCTTTTATGCAGTTGTTTTACATGTCATACGAGTAAATAATCAGGAAATGTACAGTAACAGACCATTTATCTTCCTGATGCAACTTTTGGGAGTTCTGCCATTCATCATTTAACACCATCTTACACTAATCAGTTCTCAGGCTTTTTGTACTTCTCCCTTGGTTGACTTGACTGACCTTGACAAAAAGGGAGAGACTGAAATAAGATGACAAAGATGATAAAAAGAGATATATATAATGATTCAGAAAGAGAGAGCAAGATTACTCCAACTAATAGATGAAGTGGCTGAGATCTTGCTGAGATCTTTCAGATCTCAATAGTCTGTTCTGAGAACAGTTGGACAAGGTCACCAGGGGATTGCAAAACTTGATCTTATGTTATAAAAATGTATACTGCTCAAAATCCCAGACCAATGTGCAGTCATGTCATCAATTTTTATTAAAAAAAAAGTCATCACCATCTTCAGCTACTACAAAACCAAGTGCTGAGAACCAGGTTGCTGAAAAGTAGCATTTTATCCACTTTTTCTGTCCCTACCAAGCACTGATGTGCCAAATTGACAGTCCTGATGGTCCCACTCCCACGTATTTATTCCCAATGTCATCCTTGTCATCTTTGAACTCTGGTGTGCCAGACCACAACTGATATTTCACTTAAAAACTTATAAAAAGTTTCCTAAGAATTTTTCTTTTATTATTTTTTAGGCAGTGATACTGGGATATGAATTGGATCATATGTTGTTAAATACTGTCCCTCAGTATTTAAACTGTGTGTCATTCTGAAGCACAAGTCCCATCCACTGCCCTTACATAATTCTTAGGGGGAAATTTGATTTGCATCTGTGAAATCACCAATTGTGGCACTTTTCAGGAATGCACGCTCAGCGAGTATAGGATACGTTTGTATCAGGAAATCCCCCACTGTGAATTGAGTACCACAGGAAAACTCATCTTGGTATAATTCTGTTACTTACGTAGCTATATAAACTGGGGAGGTTCAGAAGATTTATAAGCTGTTACTCAAGAAAAAATTCTCTGTATACAAAAAGTGTCAACTAAAAAGTTTATTCAACTTAATAAAAGACCTTGTATAGCTCGTAAGGCATCTGTTTAAAATACCCATGAAGATACTACACAGTGCTGATTGCAATGGTGTTTTAAGCTCTGACCTCGTAAAGACTTAAGTGTGTGCCTGACTTTGGTTACATCAGTAGTCTCATTGAATTCAGTGGGCCTAAATGACTCCTGTAAGATTTTGCAGCCTAAAGGTACCAGTGGATAGCTGTAAGTGAAACTGGGAGAAGTGACAATGCCAAGGGTGATGTGGAAAGCTCTCTGCCCAAGTCCTGGGGTGGCTGGGCTTCCCTCATCTGCAGAGATGGGAAGCATTGCTATCACTACTGCAGTTGCTGCCCTTGGCCCTCATTTTGCAGCGTGCTGCTGGTTTTGTACAAGAAATAAAAATAAGTAGATTCCATCAGAGCTGATTTCTCTCTGGGATTCAGCACCAGAACACTGCTTCAGAGGCACTGGAATAGTGACAGGAATTTCTAATTTCTAAACCCTTCAACATACATTGGTAATAGGTGTATCAGAGCTTTTAGCAATCATTTATGTAGCAGCCTCCAGGATTAGAAATCAATGCTGCTGCTTCGTTTTAAAGATTGAAAAAACTCAGTGGAAACAAAGTAAAAGGTTTTTCCACACCACTGTTGCTCTCCTTGGCTTTTAGCATTCAGTGGCATGCAAGTTGACAGAGAGGGTATTGATTTTTACTACTTTGAACATTTCTTCCTAGAAAAGGAGCAATAAAAACGAGTAGAAAAGAAATAATAGCAATTCTTGTTTTCTCCAGCAGGGCTTTGATCTTACAAGTTCGAGCAGTAAAAGAATGGAATAGTCTGTTCCATTGCACTCTGTCCTGCTTGAAAACCCACCTTTCTCCATCTTTGTTGTTATTATTTCTCTATCTTGAAGCCACAATGAGAGCATGTGCCTCATGGCAGCACAGGTTTAAACCTCCTATATGAGATCTTCACAAATTCCCATTGCACTGTAACTAGCAAAATCAGTCAAGAAAAGAAAAGTCTACACAGAAAAATCTGCTTCAAATAGTTTAAAATGCTTCAGGAAGGACCTTAGAAGGGCCAGTCTTGGATCCAGTAGAGAATTTTTAGTTTGAGCTGCAAGAGTTTTGACTATTGGGGGGTGGAGGGGGTGGTATTCCTATATATTTGTTTCTGTCCATAATACCATTATTTATATTCAGTCACTGTTTTCTGTGTGAAGAATCTCTTGGCCATTGACATTTGATTTAGATTTCTTTACATGTATTTTTAATCAAAAGAAAACTTGATCCAAAGCCAGGCAGATTGTGCTGGTTTGGGTTGCCATTCATCATGAAGCAAAATATTGTCTGCTTCTGCAAAGTGCACATGCCAGAAGGGTGGCAGGATCTGGCCTTTGGTGCCAGCCTTGCTCTGCTGTTCTAGCAGAGTAAAGCCTTAGTGGCCAGCACAGGTGAGCTGCTTTATGCATTCTGTGATTTTATCAACCAAAATAAGCCACATGGCCTCACTGCAAACAAATAAGTGGGAACAGTAAGATGCATATGACAGGCATCTGCATATTCCCACCTATCTGGAGTGTGTTTGGTATCGTATCATCCTCTTCCTCCCTGTGATCACAACTAAGGTTGACCCAATGCTTTCTTTTACACCTTTTCCCTTTGAAGTATGACCTATCAACTGCAAAAAGAAGAAAACATAAATCAAAATGTCTTAATAAACAGTACTCAAAAATAAGTTGGTGAGACTTTTTTTTTCCCCTCTGTGTAGGCACAGAGTAAAGATTTTAATCAGTTTAAGATTCTTTTTTATAAGGTCACAGTGCTCAGTGTGATTAACTAGATATGAAATTTGGCAGGCACTACATTCATAATATGATCTAACCATGTTTGGTAGTGTGGGGAGGAAAAGAAAGAAATTGGCTGAGAGAAGATTGCTTAAAAGTTGGCAAGCTTGCAAATACTGTAACTTCTTTATGGAAATCTCATCAGAATGATGAGCCAGCCATCTTTTCCAAGCTTGTGCAGAAATTTTCCTTCCAAAATATTTGTGCCTGAGAGATAATGGATGACTTCTATTACTGGATGGCTCCTGCAGTGCACTTTCAGGACTAACCTGAAGTATCCTCTGCTATTTCATTATTGGACCACAAACTGCTTTGCCAAAACCCCTCACTCCTCAATCCTTCCCTTTTTTTTCAGACCTAGGGCTCATAGATCCGCTGGAATATTGTCACATAAATGCGGTCAGGCCAGACAAGATTAAGTATCCTCTTTGTATAGCATTCTGCCTCCAGAAATGACCAGATAATTCCTTATTACTTCAACAGATAAAACCAGTAAACTCACTGGCATAACCTCTGTAGCTCACAGTTCTATCTTGTTCTCTACTAATAAAGGCCAACTCAGCTCCTGAAGCATTTTTGGTTTAGTAATTATACTGCTTACCTCTTGCTATCTATATATATATGTTTAATACCTCTTTTAAACATGTTAAACTTTTGCTTCCAGAAATGTGTGGTGATTATCTAACTTACTTTGCACCAAGAAAAATTTATCTAGTCAGGCTTGAACTACCTGCATTCTCTTTCATTAAATTACCCTTTGGTTCCTAAAAACCAAGACAAACAGTTAAACCACACCTCTCTAACATTTTCTTGACTCAACAGGTTGCTGTTTTTTGTTAAGACAATGCTCACCAGCTTTTTAATTGCCCCCAATAGACCAGTTTAGTATTTTTTACCTTGCCTCTCCCCTTTTCCTCTCCATCCTTTAGTTCCACAATATCCATTTGAAATGCAGTGATTGGGATGAGGTGAGTATCCCACAGGGGTCATTCCACTGATTAATCAAAGCATTGCATCACTCTCTTGATCATGGTCTCCTCTGTCCATACTTGCCGGCATGCTGGAATGCAGCTGCCACTGTAGCCACCACCTCTTTGGCCTGCCCAGAGCAGGATCCAGCTCATTTGCCTATTCTTTCTTCCTATCTCTCAGACAGTTTTGACTCATAAACTTTGTTTCTGAGCCATGCTCGTTTAGATTTATTTCTGTCCTTCTATAAGGCACCTCAGAAGAGGCTGCAGGCAAGTCTGAGCTATGACAACCACCCATCCTCTACCCACTGCTTTACTCTCCTGCAAATTCACTGGATTTTTGTCTTGCAATGCCCCTTACTATTCGGAGCCCAGAGCTGCCACTGTCCTCATCTGCTGCAGCCTCAGATGGTTCCTGCTGAACTTCTGTCTTCACCTGTGCAGTTCCAACATTTACATGTGGATCTCACGTGCAGCCCTACTGGTATGAGCAATCATTTTGAACATCCCCTACTTTTACCACAAGAATATTTTCTTTTTTTTTTTTAATGTGTCTTCATGCCCTTCTTGCCCATAGGCTCAAATATGCAGGCACTAGGTCCCATTGCAACATCAGTATCAAGCGTCTGAAATTCTTGCACCAAAAATATTGCTTACATTACAAATGAGAAATAATAGCACTACTGTCAGTAAAGAATGATTCATCATTCTGTAAGGCTTTGGCAACATGACAAAGGGAAAATATTCAGGAAAAGAGAGTATTTTCCCAGTGTTGGTAAAATGTTCAATAAAATAAATATGATCTCCCTAGAGATCATGGGCAATGAACATCTAATTTCAGCTTTCACAGGAAAGTGTCACTGTTTGGTTTACTCTTTGTAACTCCACAGAATAAGGGATGTATTTATAGAAGATTAATATCTAGATGGTGGGTTTCCCAGGAATGATATTTACCATTGCTGCACTCCCTTTTGACTCTTCATAAATTTATGCATGGGTGTTCTGAGTATTAATTGCCACACAGTTTTTTGGTGCAGCCTTGGCCACACACTACTCACAGAATCATAGCATCATAGCATATCCTGAGTTGGAAGGGATCCACAAGGATCACCAAAGTCCAGCTCCTGGCCCTCAACCAAAAAAACACACTGTATGCCCGAGAGTGTTGTCCCAATGCTTCTTGAACTCTGTCAGGCTGGTGCTGTGACCACTTCCCTGGGGAGCCTCTTCCAGTGCCCAAACACCCTCTGGGTGAAAAACATTTTCCTAATATCCAACTTAAACCTCTCTTGATACAGCTTTATGTCATTTCCTCAGGTTCTGTCACTGGTCACCAAAAAGAAGATTCTCACTATTGGAGATATGCTTTAGCATTGCAGATTGCCTCTGATTTACTCATTTGTTTATTGTGTAAAACAACTTTTAATTTATGAAACGCAGAACTAAATTGGTGCTGAGTCAGTGTGACAGCAAACTCCATAGCACATTCTAAGAGTACTTTTACTGGAAGCAGAAACTCTGCTTTGGAGCAGGTGCTTCAGTCCCGAGCATGAACCCTGGTGTCCAGAGCTGCTCCCCCATGGCAAATGGGGCTGTGAGCATCTCAACAAGTGCCTGCCAGAAAAGAAGAGGTGTCACTCATTAAGACTTACTGATAGCCTGCCTAAGAGAAACACTTTGGGAGGAAGGGCTGGCTAATAAGTGTTCATGAGCTTCTCCAACTTCTCTGCAAGCGAGAGGTGAAACATGGTTAACATCAAAACAAAAGGACCTAGATATTGGTGGTGGGCTGTATAAAACTGAGGAATTCACAAAGGACAGGAAACCTTAGCGGGTGAGAGGATCAAAGAAATGTTTTCACAGCAGAAGGTCTTCTCCCATTGTGTGGGAATAGGTAGTCAAAGCAAGCTGTTCTTCAGCAACAAAGAAGAGAGAGAGAAAAACACCATGACTGAAGAACAAAGTAAATTTTATTTATTGCTCAATTCAAATCTCTGTCAGAGAAAACTAAGATACATTTTCTTCTACTTTGTTCACTACTTCTTTTATGTTTGCTTTTATTTAAGTAATTCCTTGTGTTTTGCAAGGTTTTACATCCAGAGTGTTTACTTTCCTTGTCATGGGAGTCACAATATTATCTCAAACATCCTCCAGGCAGAAATGCCAGAAAGAGAGGCTCCTGCTCCTGTGTCCCACAGGATGGCAGCAGCCAAGATGCCAGAGAAACACTTCCATAGGGGCACTCCGGGCACAGCAAGGGTCTGAAGAGGGTAACTTAGCACCTCTACAAACAGTGCCCTCAGACAACCAGAAAGGGAGGGCACCTTACAGGGAGGCCCAGTCATGACCTGGGGGCTGGCTGGTTTGGACAGCTGCACCAGAAACGGGCAACCCCATCCTATGGTGCAGCACACAGAGTCAGAAAACCTCTCAGGGAGATGCTTATCTTCATATGGATAATGTTTACCATTGAATGGGTCTTGAAATGCTTTCTTGAATGGAGATGGACTGGAATGTCATATCAAGATCATAATCTAGTTTAAACTGACCTATCAAATGTGAGGTTTAAAAAGTTTTCAGGTGTCTCCAGAAGTGTGGTTATTTCTGGCATAAGGGATTAGCTGTTGTTTTTTCCTTATCCTTTGCTTTTCTTTCCTAACTCAACCTCTTAAACGTATTATCTTTGTGTAATAGAAGGTAAAGACCTGATCAAAATGGCACAGTTTGCAGGAGGAGGAAAATTATTGATCAGGCCAAGTCATATAGCTGGAAAAAACAGACGAGCTTTCAAGCACACAAGCATAAATGAGCCCAGAAGCTTGTCAGTTTTTCCCAGCTGTGTAACTTGGTATAACAAGAGCTATTTCCTCTCTCTATGAGCTGGTTTGTATGGATCCTCTGGGGGCACAGTATGGAGAATGTGCTGGGAGCAAGGGAGCCCAGTGAAGTGTCCTAGCATCCTGCTTTCTAAACTGGCACAGCCTTGGGTGAAAAGTGCCTTGTTGCCCTGAAATGGCTCTTGATTCAATCCACAATAAGACCAGTTAAAAATAAAAGCATTTTTCAATGAGATCCAAAATAGATAATATTTTCTCAAAATTTATGACGGGCAAAGCTGAAGCTATGGAAGGAAAAAGTAATTTGAAATTCATTAGGGAGGGACTCCCTCCTACATATCTTTCTCTCTGCCTTTCCCCCAGCAGTTCATTTCAGCCTGTCCTCATGCCCACCTGGCAGGGGTAGTCCTGTCCATATCCTTTCACCTCAGATTTAACTCACAGGAGGATTCAGCTGGCCACATCATGACAGGCCTCAAGCCTGGTTTCCCCTTGAAACCTTCCAGAGAATGAAGGCAGGTCTGATCCCTCTCCCTGAAATCCATTTATTTCTTTTCTATCCAGGCAAAATCCTGATTATTCTTCATTAAAATATGAGTTTTTTGACTTTCCCTGCAGTGGATCAGGTGTTATTTCCCATTCCTTTCTGACCACTTGCCCATGCATTGTGCTTCCTTCCACATCCTCCCACGGCCATACATGTGTAACTCTGCATTTGTGACCTTACACTGAACCCCACACATTGCAGTAATCAGGACCTTAACAAGTGTGCTTGAAATTAGCATCTCAGTGAGATAAATCCATACATGTCCTGACTGGTTTTTGACTGAAAGAAGACACAAAAGGAATTGAGCACTTTATGACAATTGAAGATGTAGCATTGTTGACTGTGAATATCTTTCTTGTTAACACACTCAAGTGAGTATCCTACTCTCACGCCTCACAGCAATTAATAAATTCTTTCTCACAGCTCTGAGCAAGGAGGTGATGACTATAACTCATTTTTTACTTGAGGGGCTGAGACAGATGGGCTGACAGATGATGTTCATGAGTGTATTTGTCAACATGGTCCAAAATTAGACGCTTAGACAATTTTTTTGTTTCTTCTTTTGTTTGCTTTTAAATTCTGTTGTTGCTTCTAAGAGCACCAGAGCAGACTTCTGTTGGCTTCCATTACTGCTGTCAGTGACCATCCTTCTGGTGGTCAAATCTTTGGATGCCAAGTGAGGAACGTGGGAAAACCAAATGCAAACAGGTGCAAAGCTTGGCTTAAGAAACCTAGATGAAATGTTTGGGTTTTCTGTGCCACTCTTTAACAGAATTGTGGATAAAATCTGCTGGATTCTGCCTGTTACAGCAGAAGGCATCGTCTCTTTCTTGTATTCCCTGATTTAATTCTCCACAATACTGCAAATTTCTGCAGGATGTAAGGCAGAGGTCTTCCTACCCTTGGTTAAACACCGTAAGGCAACATTTTACAAAGCTCTCCCTTTGTGTCATCTTGTACAAGATAAGCAAAGCAATTGGTAGAAACGGTTGTTTGGATGATGTGCCTTTGTTCAGGACTTTCGGTGCTCCCAGGAAACCCTGCTGTCTGAGCAATTGCTGGTTTGTTTTTATTCCATTATTTTAAGCATTCTGAGACGTTTCAAGCCCAGAATGAGCTGCAAGGTCAGCTTCTCAAGGCTGAGGGTGAGACACACAGCTGGGCTGCCTGTGACTTGGTGACTCTCCAGCTAGAAACTTCTGCCTTGACTGTGGCTCCTTTCTGACATTTGCTGAGATATAAGGAGAAGCAGAAAGGAGAAATGGCAAAAGGAAGTGCAGGGTGAGTCTGTGCTCTCCTTGTTCCTTTTGGAGACAAATAAAAAAAGGCCTGGAAAAGTGGGACATTTTCTCCCTCCTGGAAAACCTCCCTTCTCTTCTTGTTTTTAACCTTTCAAGCATCAGAAAGGTCAAGACTTATCAGAACTGCTTTTCCTTTTGGAAATGCAAGGATATCTGTGTTACTGGCTGTATAGAGCAGACTGAGATGAGTCTTCAGCAAACTGATTTTTTTTTCTCCAGCTGTCTGTAGCAGTGTTGCATTAAACATGTACTAACAAAAGCCAGAATTTTAAACATCCAAGATAAAATTTACTTTTTCTCTGTTATTTGTGCTATACCTTTATCACAGATATCATAATCCTATTAGTTTTTAAGATGTCCAGAGGGTGTATCAGGAAAAAGAGTTGCGACAAAATCTGAATTTTTCATGGGCAAGGTATCTGCTGAAAAGTTCTCTGAGAATATCTGTAAAATGCAAACACTTTCAGGCTTTCTTTATAGATAGAAGAATGCAAAGCAAAGTCATGGACTTATGTGTTCCTCCCTTGGTATCATCTCCAAAAGCTGGGAAAAGCTGTCTTTAAGTCACCATGGAGGTATTTAAAAGTATGGTTGGACTCAATCTTTTACAACCTAAATAATCCTATAATTCTTAGAGCTTTCTGATTTCTCCTGTTCTGGGTCTGTAGGCTGCTTTCCATACACAAGAGGCACACAGCTGATGTAGTGAAAACCAAAAGTCTTTCAGCCTTCAAAAGATGTTCATCTGAACAATAACACCTCTGATCCCACTGTTATTTCAAAAATGTTGGGTTCTGCCTCCATGCAAAATGTACAAGGGCTGCCTCAGGAAACAGTGCCACAGGGATTCCCAGTGATCCTTGAGCAGCACTGAATCAGAGTTTAACACAGACGGAAGCTGTTCACGTGTGCACAAAACAGGCAGCGGAGAGGGTGAAAACACTGCTCTGTGTCGTCCTCTAAAAGCTGCTGTAACACAAGAGGTCCTGAACAAAGCTGTGCGAAATGTGCTCAGCTGAAACACAACATTGCACAGAATGAGCGTTACACACTTGAGAACTTTGGTCAGAAAGGATCCCTTTGATTGAAATGTACCTGGCCCCAGTTCTGAGGAAATTTGGATGTAATAATGAAAACCACAAACTGCTTTTTTTTTTTAACTTGGAAATTGCTGAAGCTCGGGGAACAGAAATCCACTGAGACTGAAGCCAAAGAAAAAGGTTGTCATTATTCTCATTTACTCTTTTACCCTCTTCTCATGATGCCTCGACAGGACACACATTGAAAAGTTTACTGAGTCCTTTAATGAAGGAACACAGTTCTCTTTCTTTCTCTACAATCAAAGCAGGTATATTTCAGTGTGACACCAGGGAGAGATACTCAACAATGATGTGTTTTGTACAAATGAGAGGCTTCATTCAAGAGGAAGATGGCTGTGTTGCTGATAAAACTAATAATCTGTAACTTCTATATGATGTTTTTCCTCTTTGGATATCAAAGGACCTCACAAAGGAGGGCATTCTTATCCTATCATTGTAGCAAAAGGGAACTTCTACAATGAGTAATGAAGGAACTAGTCCAAGAGCAAATGGTAGATCATGGGAGAGAAATAACCACTGTCCTGTTCCTGTCCCACATGTTTAGCCTGTCCTGGGAAACACACTGAAGGTGGGAGTTACTTCCTCAGTCTGATCTTCAGAGGGAGGAATTAACACTCATGAAATTTCATCTTCTCCCTCTATTTCTGCTGCTACGCTTCATCCCCTCTTGCCAGCTTGGCACATTTTCTCCAAACCCTGAGCAGCCTGGACACAGCCACAGCATCACTGAAGAGAGCAGGTTTGCTGTGACTGTCATTGCTTTGCTGCAGTGCAGTCAGTGCTCTGAGCAGTGAGCTACACAAACCTCATGTGCACACACACACAGGGACAGCTCACGTCACACACACTGTGGCTCCCAGCAGCCTTGGTGTGTGGGAGTAGCCCGTCCTGTCCTCAGAGCAGCAGATGCCCGGGCCATATGTCTCCTCCTTATGAATCCTCACAGCCTGGGACAGCCTTACAGCAAGGACCTTGTGGTAAAGGCAAGGGCAGTGGGGAAATGCAATATCACCTTACAGGAGGAGAAAATTCCAGTCTGGGAAAGAGATGCTTAGAGCAGCTGAATAAGAAACAGATATGCAGACACTTGCCTGAGATTCAGATGTCATTGCCATTGGATGCTGAGAAGCAGAGTCTTAGGATGTCATTTTTTAAAATTAAAAAACAGTTAAATCTGATCTGTTTTTTATAAGGAAATATGTCTTTTTCACAAAGATGACTTCCAACTGATCATACATACATCATTAGGAGGTAGCGGCTACAGGAGCCTGGAAAGCCAGGTGCTGAGCTTTGCAATGCAATGTGCTGCAAGGGAACAGCCTGGCAATACTCTACACAGCAAGTTCACCCAGTGATTATGTGCAAGTAGCTTCACCAGATGAAGCCTCATCATGGCAGATGCTGTGCGTGCACAGGGAGAGAATCCTTACCCAGATGGCTTATGGTCTCTCTAACATAGACACTTCAGAGCTTGAAGGCATAATGAAAGGGGATGTCTTGTCAAGGATCTCAAGGGAATTTTGTGGCAGAAGTGCAAACACAATAAATTCAGATCTGCTGAGCCAAAGCCTGTGTCCCGACTTCAAAAGCCCCTGCCTTTCACTGAGCAATTTCAGACTACTTTTTTCTTCTCTCCTCTCCAGATGTTTACTGGAAACTGCTGTGGCATGGTGGTTAGAGATTCAGATCCACAAAGGAAATAAAAGAAACAAGAGAAACCTCCTTTGGGCTACTCTGGATAGAACTCAGGAGGTTTATGTATGGAAAATAGCTGTTTGCCAGGGATTTAGGGGTTGAAGGGAGACCTGTGAAGCGTCATCACTGGGGCCAGGATAAACTGGAATAAACTCCAGCACATTCTGAACAGATGCATCATTTTCAACAGAGATGTCAATTAGCACAGAGCAAGTCAGATGTCACAGGAGAAAAATCCCTGCTCTTCAGGGAAGGGAGGAATCTCTCCGTGACTCAAGAGCAGATGGTTTGGCAGCAGCAGCACAGCCAACTCCTATCACTGGATTAACAAATTACAGAGATATGCTCCTTCCTTTGTATTTACAGCACATGACTGGAAAGAAGGCTCAGGAAAAAAGGATAATGTGAGAAGAGCTCACATGTAATGTCAGCTGAGTGGCCAGAAGGGATTCTGATGAAAGCCAGCAGCCTGCAGCAGGATGCTGCCTGTCTCCCTCTAGCACATATACCTTTCTGTTAGGCATAGGATCCTACCTTCTCACTCGAGATAAAACACAGCATTATAAAATGCTGATATTTCCCTCTCTTTAATTCTCACTGCTTAAATTAATGCTGACCCTGTGTCTTTAAGCCCCATTTGTTGCTTCTCTTGTTGCCATAGCATTTAGTGTTTCCATGTTTCAGATTTCCTTTTTTTTTCCCTTCCAGACATTACCCCATCAGCACAATTCCAGACCTGGGATTCCAGCCACTTTTGGCTAAAGGGAAACTCATTTTTGTTGCTATAAAAATATCAAGCCATGTAAATGCCTGTGGCTCAGATTTAGGTCCTGTGTCTAGGAATAGCAGCATAGCTGAGGGTGAATAAGAGAAGCGAGGAAGAAGCAAAGAGATCTCTGTGCATCTCATCTCATTTCTCTAGGTCTACCTGTCCTTTCAAGGACGGGGAGAGGAAGAGACCTTTGCCATCCTCTGGCACAGCAGCAATCCTTATGCTTTCGTTGGGGTGATTTTTGGGGTGGGAGATGCTTGCCGCAGATGGTTGTCTATCTGGAAAACAGAAGCAGTGAATGGATATTTAATTGTCTTGATAAAGTGTCTGCTGGTACAGGGATCGAAGATATGAGCTAAGCACAAAGTACCACTGATACTAAGCTATTTCTTACAGCATTATTAACACTGCTCTCTGCAAAACATTGCTGTTGACTCACCCTGGCACTCAAATTATTTAGGCTGTACAATGTGTCAATCTGTTACAGTGCACTACAGATTGAAAGAACAAGATAAAATGCTCTGGGGAGTATAGCATGAAGTTTTAACTAGCTCTAAGTAACAGCTACTGCCAATTACTAACATTATACATGTCACTAAATTACATTAAAATAAGAAAGCATTCCAGCTACTGTATTATGTCATATTGTAATATATCAGAAGCAGCAGTACATGCTAGCCATTCATTGAGAAATTACATTGAAAATGCAGATAATTTTAGAAATGGTGAAAATTAAATTAAGCTTGAAGTAATATTTTTTTTTTTGCAAACAAAACATTTTATACAGTGCTTTTTAAATTTTTAACACTTTTTTCATTCAAATTCTATTCTTGATCCTCACGAATTTCAAGGAGAAGAAAATCCAAGACCAGTCCTGGGACTTTTCATGGGATTAAAATAAGAAGTGTGGTGCCAAATGCAAACAATATTCCTGGTTTCTACCCACTTGTGGTTTTTTGTAGTTTTAGATGAATACTTCCTGTCTACTACTCATGGGTTATGTTGCTGAGGGAAAACCCCTGAGAGAAAGGAATTTCAGTAAAGAGCTTGTTGGCCATACTGTGGTGATTTATTTTTATTACCACTTCTTGAAGCAGTATCTTTTTGTCTTTTTCTTTTTTTTTTTAACTTTGCACATGAAAGAATGTTTCTGGCAAAGGGGAAACTAGTAAAACCCTGAGGGTGAAAGCCTCTCATTTGGACTGTCATGAGAGTCCAAAAGAAAAGAGGGCTAACAATAGAAGCAAGGCTGAGAAGCTGGGTAAGTCATGGTTAGGGAAGCAAAAAATGTTGATCAGCTGTGGGAATCCCCAAGCCTCACACCAGAGCACTGTGCAACAATGCAGGAACTTGTTGCAGCAGCAGTGAAGAGCCACTGCTCTGAAAAAGCACAGGCAAATGTTCTGTCTTCCCTGTGGGGACTCTTTGTAGAGGCTAATAAAGCTGGCATAGCACAAAGCAGGTCTGCAGCAGAGTAGGAATTACAGGTTCATTTATGAGGCAGCCTGTTGGGTTACACTATGTGGTGACAGAGACATAAGCCCGGAAGGCCGGAGAGACAGCCTCTTTCCTGGGCCCGGAGGTGACCCTGGGACTGTATCCAGGGCACCGGGGATGGGCGGAGAGAGGTTTGTGGCTTGTGCACAAAGCTGGACCTGTGAGAAGTGAAGATTGTAGTTTGTGACCTTATAGGGTGTTGTTTACCTGTTACCATAATAGGCAATGTTTGTGTATTGCTCCAGGTGATAAGGAGACACTGTGGTGAACATCTTTCCTGTTTACATGATGTTATATCCTGTTCTGTGGGGGTATTGAGGGAATTGGTACTGCGCAATAAACGGGATTTTGTCTTTGACTTTGCACCTGAAGGAGGGCAGAGTTCGCCCACGCGTGATTACTGCAGCAGCCCAGACAAATGAACGGTGGACAATACCTGACCTCTGCAATGGGTCTCTAGCTGGGATTTCTGTTATCAGAACAGTTCACATCACTGTGTCTCTCTAGCTTTGCTAGGATCCATAATGAAGCCTATTAAGCTACCAACCAGAAGCACAAGTAACTAGTAAGGACTGACAGGTAAGGTGATCTGGATCTTCTCCTTTTTCAGGTTCCCTGGTTATTAGTGAGCGTGCACATTTCTGGGCAAGTCAAATTAGAGCCTGCAGTAAATACCAAGCAGGATGTAAAACCATTTGCAAAATCAAGATGTACATTCAAGCAATGCTGTCTGAGGCTGCACAGCAGAACTGCAATTGTGAAAATCAAACCATGGCCTGAGAGGGGAAAAACTCAAGCTGCATCTAAAATCCTAAGGAGGATTTTAAAAGACCCTAAAGAGAATCCTAAATAAAGATCCATACAGGCAGATTTTCACAAAGATTAGAGATGTACAACCACATATGGAAACTGCACATTGAAAATCCTCAGCTCAAGCTTCTTATTGGTGCAGGGCTCCTGACTTACCCCTGGTAGGGGCAGGGGGCAGCTGTGGATACATCTCTTCCCTGAGCTCCCTTCTGTACATGACAGAGTAAAAATGATTTTTTGTTCCTACCTCCTTGCCAGCCAGCCTAATTGCCCAGCTAATTGCCCCCTCACCAGCCAAGTTAATACACAAGCTAAATTCGATGTTTTAATTTCCACCAACAGAAATATTTTTGAAATTTAATAGCACAACTGTTCTACTAAGGCTGCCTGAAGGGAACTCGTACCAACTTTTCTGGAGCAAAGACTGATTTCATCTTCTGCTGTTTTATTTTAAAGATCCAGATCCAGATGATGTCATCTTTTTGCCAATTACACTCCTGTCAGCACAGTCAGCTGCATCCAAGAATACAGAATGTCAAAGGCTCTGGGCTCCAAGAAATGTCTCAGCTGGCACTTGACTCTCCTTGGCTTCTGGACACTGTGCACATGTGCACAGAAAGCTTTTGCTATTTCATCTCAAATCTGACATCCCAATTTGTAGAGATCTCATCACGAGGACTGATTTTGATTGTGTGGTTTTGACTTTCCCACTCACGGTGATAGCCACAAACACAAATGTCCAGCACACAGCTGGACAAACACATCATGTGATGGGTGAGCAGCTGGCTCACAGGATGGGCACAGAGGGTTACAGTGAATGGGGTGACATTGGACTGGTGACCTGTCACCGGTGGGGTTCCACAGGGCTCTATCCTCAGCCCTGTGCTCTTCAGTATCTTCATAAAGTACTTGGATGCAGGACTTCCTCATCCAAGGTGGGGGAAAATCTCATAGAGACAAGTTTTGAGAGAGCTGAACTGTTTACTGCTATGTTGGTATCGGACCATCAAGCCCTACTAAAAACAATAAATCATAGAATAACTTGCATTTAAGTAGAGATTTCTTAGAGATACACTGTCAGCATCTAAACAACTTTGGACATTTCAGAGCATTTGACCATGAGCAGATGGTCAAATTATTATCTTCAGCCTTGATGGTTGAAGATAATAAAGCAAGTAAAATGGGTGTTGCACATTAAATATTATTTTGTTTCCTGAGCAGAATTCGTAACATGAGCTCATCTGAGCATGTCACAGCTGTAGTCTAAATCAGAGCCTGAGCATCATCCTCACATTGCATATTTAACCTAGTAAATATTGTGCTTTCTTTGGTTTTGGCAGCAGGAGGCAGGAAGTTCTCGAAGTCCTTGTGTGGGCTCCTGAGTGCTGCAGCTCCTGATGAGAAGATATACAGAAGGAAGGTCCAAGGTCTTCATACAGGCTTTGTCCTTGTCCTTTGTTCTAGCAGGCAGAGAGAGAGCACCAGAACTAATTCAAGATAATTGCTTCAGGTTGCCTGTCCATGCACTGGCATAACACTGCAGCACAGAGTGCTGAGGAGGTTTCTGGTGATGCAACCCCTACAAAGCTGAATTGCTCCTTGTTGCAGCTTAATTTGAGAAACCCTGTAAAAAGGCAATTAGAGAAATGCAATGTATTTCTTAGTTCTGTCCCAGAATAACAGAGCATCTGGTATAGAGTTTGTAAAGGGACCTGTAATGCCTGTATCTGCCTCAGTGGTTTCAAAATCCTAAGGCAGAACTCAAAGACAATTTTAAGGTAAGGACTGGAAGCCAGGGCAGGGTACAGGTGGGTGCTGGTGGTCTGAATAGGGGAGCTGACACAGCACACGTGCCCATGCAGTTGCTTTTCCAGCCCAGAAACACCCAGTACCAGCTCAGCTCCTCCCTGCCACCAACTTGCCACTTCTTGTGGGGCAGACTACATTAAGCCACATCTCTACTGCATATATGTACTTTCTGTATGATGCTTTTGTTTGTTTGTGCTGTGTTCTCTTATCTCCCTGGTCTGTTTTCTTGTGACTCAGTTGAAAAACAGCTCTGTGATGCCTAACAAGGAGCAGGAGAAAGAGAGTTCACTCCAGTAACTCATGACTATGTTTATTTTTCTCTTCTTTGAGGGATTTGTTTTATGACTCTCACTAAACTGTTTACAGAAAGTTCAACAGCTAGGCAGAAAGTCATTTGCAAGGAAACTGGGCTAAATTAAAACATAAATGTTGGTCGGCTTCCCAGAAGAAAAAGGTTCTTCTCTGTTATGTCTGTGCTGCTCTTCCTCTCCACCCACATACTGGAGAAGTTCAAATGGGATAAAATGGGGAACTGGGTAGGGATGAAAACTGAAAGAATTGTAGCTGGTCTGGAAGATAGTGAAGCTCATTTACCCCTCAAAACTTCTGGTTTTTTCCAACCTTTAGTTTGAGATCAGTGAGAAGGACACAGACCTACATAAATCAGAAGTTACGTGAAATGACAGCAACAACAAAAAATACTGTATTGCCTTGACTTTCTTGAGTGTCCACCAGCAATTTGTAGCTCTCAAAGAGAACTCAAAGACCTCTTTAGATATGATCAAATAACTTATCTGCTTTAGATATGGTCAAATAACAGCATCCTATTCTGCAAGTGGAGAAACCAAGGCACTGGCTAGCTAAATGTCACACCCGCTGAGGCAGAGGGGAAATGCACAGGGCCAACTGTAGAAACAAACACATTCCCTGTCTTGCCAAACTATTGGATGGAAGAAGGGCTAAGGGAGAGACTCCTGCTTTTGCATTTCATTGTTCCTGATGAAAGACACACTTTGTGCAGCACGTGGTATGCACAACACAGAGCTTCTTACACTGCCCGTAAATTGGCTGCCAGGACTCCTAAACCTGCCTCAGGGTTCTGGAGGAGGATGAGCAGCATCTCTTTCCCCAGTGAGGTGGAGGAGGCTTATCCTACCAAAGCACATGGAAGATATACAGCCTAGCTACAGCAGAACTATAAATTATCCTTATCTTGCAGTTTTACAGCCCAAAGTTCCAGCCACTCCGCAGCGTTGCTCTTCCTGCTGCGCTGTTTAGTGGCAGCCACAGGCTTTGCAGCCTGAGGAGCCAAGTATTGCTTTGGGCCAGTTAAGCTATGCAGTAACTGAAAGGCTTTCCTGTTTGTAGATAAACTGGATTTCATTTAGTTAAAATACATTTCGATTCAAAAAAAGCATCATGGTATTTTCAATAAAGTTCATTGAATATAAAAATGCTCATGGTACTTAGATATAGGGCAGATTCAGTTCCTGAGTGTAGTCCTTAAAATGAAAAGGGTACTTTCAGAGTTCCTTTTAAATCACATGCAATAACTA
This sequence comes from Eulacestoma nigropectus, assembly GCA_013397775.1. NCBI lineage: Eukaryota > Metazoa > Chordata > Aves > Passeriformes > Eulacestoma > Eulacestoma nigropectus. Next base: position 363,587 of record VZTE01003819.1, on the reverse strand, counting down.
CTGCTTGCTTCTGACCTTTTATTTATTCCCTGAGAGAATGCTACATAAATACCAGATAAGTAAATATGTAATCAATAAGACATTTATTGAATGTTAGTTAGGCTTAGAATTTTAAGTGGGTCACACTAAGATGTAGAGGGTGCAACAGGGAAAATTCTCAATGTCACCAACCCTAATCACAGAAAAATCATGAGCTTGGACCTTCAAAACTGGGTCACCTTCATGACTCAGATGTGTGTGCGTGTGTGTCTTTTGATTTCTGCTTCACACCCTGTCAGACATAAAAGTCCTGACAAGGGACATCTCCACTACACAATGAACAGTGGTGTATGCATCACTGAAGCTGCAGAGACACAGACTCCTAAGTCCACTTGAGCCTTAATTTAGGCTAATCATGAAAGTGTGCTAATAACTGAACCTGGGCTCCTGAGCTCAGACATTGTTAATGCAGCTAGACTACATCCAACCTAGCCTTGAACAATTCCAGGAATGGGGCAGCCACAGCTTCTTTGGGTGATTTGTTCCTGTGCCTCTCCACCCTCCCAGTAGAATATTTCTTTCTTTTACTTAATCTAAACCTACCCGCTTTCAGTTTAAAGCCATTTCCCCTTGTCCTATCACCACATGCCCTTGTAAAAAAGTCCCTCTCCAGCTTCCTCGTAGGCCCCCTTCAGCTACTGAAGGGCCACAGTATGGTCACCCCAGAGCCTTCTCTTCTCCAGGTTGAACAATCCCAATTGTCTCAGCCTGTCTTCACAGGAGGAAATCTAATAATCTTCATGTCTCTCCTCAGGACTCACTCCAACAGGTCCATGTCTGTCTTGTGATGAAGACCCCAGAGCTGGACAATGCACTCCAGGTGGGGTCTCACAAGAGTAGAGAGGCAGAATCGCCTCTGTTGACCTGCTGGCCACGCTGCTTTTGATGCAGCCCAGGATACGATTGGCTTTCTGAGCTGAAAATATCTTCTTACGTCCAGGGTCTCATCCACCAGCACGCCCAAGTCCTTCTTGGCAGGGGTCTCAATCTGTTCATCCCCCAGCCTGTATCGATGTTGGGGGTTGCCCAATCCAGGTGTAGCACCTTGTACTTGGCCTTGTTGAGCCTCATGAGGTTCCCATGGGCCCCATTCATGAGCTTGTCCAGGTCCCTCTGGATGCATCCCATCCCTCAGGCATGTCAACTGCACTGCTCAGATTTCAAGTGTGCTCCAGTGTCACCAGCATGTCTCAGAGCCACCAGCTGAGGGCCCTCACTAGCTCCCCATCTCTCTAACCTTGGTGTTTCATTCCACAGCTTGTCATGGGCAAGCCTGGTATTATCCCTCTCTCTGTTCAAGTCTAGTTTAAAGCTCTGCCAATGAGCCCCACTAGGTCCTGAGGGAAGACACTCCTCCTGCTTTGAGAACAATGAATCCCACCTGATGCCAGCAGGCCTGGTGCTGTGTAGGTTATCCCCATCAAGAACTCCAACATTTTGGTGGTGACACCAGCCCCAGAGCCATGTATTTCATAGACTGGGCCCACCTGTTTCCTCCAAAGTCACTGCCAGCAACTGGAAAGACAGGTGAGAAGATAACCTCTATTCCATATTCCCTTATCTGTCCCAATGCTCTGAAGTCTCTTTTGATCACCCCTGAACTGTATTGTGACTTCATCAACCCGCCACGTGGAAGAGCAGTAAGAGGTAGACCTAATACTTGTTTGAAGTCTGAGAGCGTCAGTCAATAACTCTATCCCAACAGCTGGAATGTGTAGAACAACTACTACAACAGGTATTGCAGCCACAGTCAGTGCTTCCAGCAGAGACATCTGCTGGATAGAGCAAGGAGGAGTGGAAATCTCATCATCTGAGTCACTTAAAATTGGATAAAACAAACCCCTGGAGAATGTGGAAAAGGAAGAGCCCTCAGGAGTGAGGAGGGAGCCTCAGTGTGGCCTGATGCAAAGGACTATACTGTCAACTGAGACGGAATTGTAGCTGTCCCCTGAGGTAGAGTTGCTCCCCATGTGTGCCTGGAGGCTGCATCCTATAGCCCACAGGATGCAGTACATGTTGATGTGTACCTGCATGCTGTTGTACAGCTCTAAGGGCCTATGTGTCAGGCCAGGGATGCCCCTATGGACAAGCTACAGGCTCCCTGGAATGCCTGGTGTGGGTAAGAGGCAGACAGAGCTGAGAAACCCTGCACCATGCTGGTACAGTGTAGAGAAGACTTCCTCTGGCAGGAGCTGTGGGCCAAAGGAGAGGGATTGGGACACTGCTCCCCATTTCTTACTGCCTCACCTGACAGCTTCATGTAGGGGCAGAGAACACCTTAAAGGAGGGGAGAGGCTGGGGGAAGAAAAGCAAATGTCCAAGGAATTCATACATTTCTTTCGTCTGTGTCTTTCCCCTTCAGCACTCTTGGCAGCCAAAGAGGGTCCTCTGGCCTTGGAAAGAACCCAGCTGCCTCTCCAGGCAGCACATTGGAGAGAAGGTATTAGGGGCCTGGAAACCAGGTTTGCTATTTAAGCTGGTTCTTTTCTCTGCTTCACTTAGTGACAACTGAACAGCTGGCTTTCCACTGGCACAGCTGGGGTTTTTACCTTAAGACTAATTAGAACAGTTTCACTGGCAGTGCAAAAGCTGCAGTTTTTTAGGACTTGCTGAAAAGTTTAAGAAGTGTCCTGCCTGTATTTTTGCAGTAGAAGCTGAATGTTATGACCTTTTTTCCTTCCTTTCTGTGACAACAGTAACTCTACCTTTAGTCTGGCCTTATTTTTCTATTCAAGTCTGGTCCACTTCAGTGTTTAACTGAGCCCATCACAGGGCTAAGTGCCTGCAGAACACATTAAAGTGATGATATTCTTAATAGTGATGGTATTTAGCCTCAGCACAGCTTACCAGAAGGTGATGGAGACTCTCTTGTCTAAAGACAGGATCTTTCCAAACCATACATACTTCTCCACATAAAATCTCATGGGTTTGCAGGAGGGATCAGGAGGAAAGAAGGTCTATGGGCTATTATCAAGGTGGCTTGACCTTCTCTCTCCTGGAAAGGCACCAAATTTGGAGTTCTCCTCTCCATTCTGTTCTGCTACACTGGGGCAGGTTCCTAGAATTACTGTATTGAATAATAGTGCTGTATTGAACAAAATTCTTCACTCACATGTTTTGGCAGCCAGAAGAAAGAGAGAAGAAAAGTTATTGATATATCTGACATGAATATTGTAGGCCATGGGGTCCTAGCTTTCAGGACACCCTACTTGAAAGCAGAGGCTAATACCTAATGTGTTATTTATCTTCTCATGGGGTAATTACCTTTTCTCTCCCTAAATCACCTCAGCCATTTCACTTCAAGAGGTCTTGAACCTCTTTACTTCTTGATCTTTAAAAAAACCGTATATTTTGTAATGGACACAAATCGCTACTGTGTTTCCCTCCAGAATGGACTATATTTCAGGGTGAGTGGTGACCTCCAGAACTGTTTTAATGTGCATACTACAAGTTTCAGTGAGCAGCTTACTACTATGCAGCTTTGCCGGTTCAGATAAGCTGAAGATTTCCCCTCAAGCCATGAAAAGCAAGGCCATCATGCCTGATGTTGCTCATATGAAAAATCCTCCCAGCTTAATCATCAGCTGTCTGGAGAGGCTGGGTTGTATTTTTATAATGGATGCTGCTGACCTATCATTTCAATATATTTCTTTCATGACAGTTCTGCAGAGTCTGCTTGTCGGAGACCCCGAGAATGTCAGTCTGAGCATAACACAAATGTCTTTCCATCTTTTCTCTTCACTTTAATGGGGATGAGAACAAATCCCCTAAAAGACTTCGCATCATCAGGCACCTGACATATCTTATGAACCCTTTCAAGAGCCAGGCACAAGAGCTCAAGCACTTACTCATTTATTGCTTTGATATTAAAAACAGAGTCACAGAGCACAGGGGAGATAGGATCTGTTCTGTGAACAGAAATTGCCTAGCTTCATATTCTGCATGGTACTTCAGACTGAAAAAAAGCCCACAAACAAACGAAACAAAATAAAGCAAAACAAACCAAAAAATCCTTATACAGTCCCATATGTCCGAGAGCTTTTCTGTGAAATCAACTACAGAGTCAAAGCAACAGAAAAGCTTCCAGATTTCTCTATTCCAGGCTGAGACAAGTTTGTAAATACTTCCAGAAATTGCCAACATGCCTGCAGGGTGACATCTCTAATGTACACCTCCCTGATATGAAATGCAGAGCACCTTAACTTCTTCAGCCCTCCTCCAGTCACAACCAGCTATAAATCCTGCCCTTCAGTTGTTGGAATATCTCATCATGAGGGATGCATTTTTGAGGCCGAGAAATACAAATCCACCTTGACAGAGCCAGTCAGGCATATACATGGGCTATGCTGCTGATAGGTTTGTACCAAGCACTCCTAGTATGAGAATGACTTACAGTGACACTAAGCAGGTAACATTTGTGCACACTAACTTGTTGCCAGTATAGTTTATTCCAGACTCCCCACCTTTCCCCAAGAGAAACAAGCTGTATTGGCAGTGTTTTGAAGGTAACCCTGCACCTGCAGTAGGTAGCTTTGCAGGCACAACTCTTCACCCCTAGGCAGCTAGTCTAAGTAACTTCCTTGCAACAGGAAGAACTGAAACACACAGGCCACACTGGCAAGAGGATCTGACCCTGAGCTACCTTTCCTCAGGAGGCCATGGGTTCAGGCAGTACAGAAGGGCAGCATAAGGTGCTTTCACCACCAAGTAAGCTGGCACCAGGGAGGCTGCATCGGGAGGAACCTGTCATCAGCAGAAAAGGAGCCCTGCAAATCAGCCAGTGTAGGTTACCGGGGTGTGGAGAATTGATACTGCCCCAATGGAAGCTCTTGATACCCACATTTACCCTAATCCAGTGACTCAGAACACAAAGAGAGGAAATGTGGAGGGACAGGAATATGCAGCACTGAGGAAGCAGGGGCATCATTTTGCCCCAGCCTGTCTGCAGCAGCTTTCACATGGCCAGGGCAGACCTTAGCTCCACAGCTGGAGGCACATTGTACCATGTACTCAATGCCCCTCTCCTGACAGCAATCTCAAGTGGTCCCTTTAAAAATGGCTCTCACTAGTTTGGGAGTTCGCTGGCACCAGCTCACTGCCAGGAACCAAAGGTGCTAACCAGGGGTGGGAACAAGCTATTCATGGACAGTTGAGGAAATGCTGGATAGAAATAGAGGTGTTTCATAACCTGCCTGATAAAGGAGTGCAGATAGAGCTGGAGAAGTACTCAAGGTGGAAACAAGATGTATAAAAAGTCTTAGGAGGGTGAAATGCAGAAAAAATATGCTGGAGCAGAATAAAAAGACTCTATTCCCACCCTGGGATGCTGAACTCCAGTTCAGAGTAAATGAAGGGCTTTGTGTGTTGTGCTAGTGAGAGAGATCACCATGAAGCAACAGCTCAGGCTCACCCCCTGCAGCTTCCAGGAAAGGAGCTCACAGCCCTGCAGAGGTTGATGTGGCAGCCACCAAACCCAGAACGTGGCATTGAGGTGTGTTAGGTGTGGCTTTGGGTATGCACTAAAACCAGTGTTGAATGGAAAGTGTCTGTCAGTACTCAGTGAAGGGAGAGAAAATTTCATGAGCCTGGGAGCTACTGGAGGGGACCGACTAATTTTGGTAGTCCAAAAAGGTCTGTGCTGGGAAATAACTTCCATGGCAATGCCTCTGAAGTGTGGGGGCGGAGGCGTTGTACTGAAGTCTTGAGCTGTGGGAGAGTATCACACAAAGACACACAATGCTAGCACAGGCCAGAACTTGCCTGAGCCAGAGGGTGCCTGCTCATGGCTGGGACAGTCCTCCCTGCAGCAGGCTACAGCTGCATCCCCTCTGTCAGCTGCAGCTCCAGCCATGCAGGAGGCTCTCTCCTGCCCTGGAGAGCCCTGGTACACCTCTGGGAGCTTTGGAGCTGCTAACAGTTTCAGGCTCTGGTGCAGTGGAGACTCGCTCTGTGCGTGGTTTGCCAGCCTTCCTTGCCCAGCAGAGACTGTTAGCTGAGGCAGGGCCACTCAACTCCAGCATAGATAGTGTCCAGAAAAGTAAAGTCCCCATCTGCTTCCCTATGATCCTAATCCTACCAAAGCCCATTAGAGTTTGGCAATTGTCTTGAATGCAAAATAACTTTCACTGCAGGGGAGAAATCTTCACGTCTCTGTTCAGTTCCTGTTTCTTCTGCCTTTACTGGGAGAAGTGCTGCCTGCAATGAGAGCTACTCCACATCACTGAGAAGCTGAGTACTGCCGTGCCAGGAGGGGAATGAGGAGAATAAAACCTTCCCTAGACTAAAAACAGTGTGAAAAACCAGCAGTCAGGTATTCTAGAGCCTAGCTTTGCCAGGCAGCTAAAATCAAGTTAATATAAGAAACAACATGGGGAAGCCAGAAATTATTTTATTATCTTTCTTCTTGCTAGAATTCTGGGTCTGGACAGTGGCCAGCACTCCCTTCCCCAGTACAGGGCTGTGAAGCCTGGAGACTTTCTGCTTTATCTCTGAGCTGCTCATTGCAATGTCTGCAAAGCACTAACAAGACATCTGATTGACCCAAATATATCAGTGATCACAGTTTCAGGAATGCTTAACATGCTGTAAATTGAACAGCTTGGCTGATGTTTAACCCTCTACCAATTGTCTGGTTTTAAAAAATATTGCAGCTTGTAAGCAGGACTATTAGCCAGAGGGATGGCTCAGCTAAACTCTGCCTTGTACTCCTTTCAAAGAATGCAGTTAGGAGGCGGAGTATTTGGGGGAGGTGATGTTTTCCCAGCTACTGATTTAAGGGTGTACTCACAGTACAGCCTGTTGATTAACTGCTTGGTTTACAAGAGGCAAGCTGTAATTGAAACTAATGTCATGCATAACTTGGAGGTTATATTCACCTTAATAACAGGAAATGTATTGTCCTTATCCATGGCAATGGCTCTCGGGGGGGAATTCCCAGTGCAGACACTGGCAGCTGGATGCTCACTAGAAGCATAACTGACCTGAAAGAAACACAAATTCATATAAAGCAAAATACATGCCCAACCTACGTATGGAATAAAACTAGTTTTTTGCTTTCAATCATTTTCCAACAACCTAGGAGTTTTCTTAAACTAGGAGTTTTCTTAAACCAAGTGGCAAAGAACAGAGGCAATTCTGTGTCGTTTCTTTGGTAAAAATACTGTTGGATAAAAGCCTCTTGCTCAGAGTAGTGGTACTGTTCTCATCGACCACTGTGAAGTACAGCAATCACCAGCTCCAAATCACACACCCGGTGTTCACCGCGCAGCTCGTGCGGCTTCAAAGGGCCAAAGTGTAAAGCGTCATCTGGCAATAAGGCTTCAGAGTCGGAACAGCACGAGACCCGAATGCTTGGGTAGCAAGAGGAATGTCTGACAGCTTGTATTGCCTTTGAGGGGAGCCAGGATGCTGAGTATCTCTCATTATCATTGTTACCGGTGCCGCCGGAGGCTGCAGCGCGGAGCCGTGAGCGGCAGGAGGTGCTGGTGCGACACGGCCGCGGTCGCACGGAGAGGCGAGGAGGTGCCCGCTGCGCTCTGCCCGGGAATTTGGGGCAGAAGACGGGAAAAAAGACACCGTATTCAACTTCTGCTTTTTTTCCTTTTTTTTTTTTTTTTTTTGTTTGTTTTTTTGCGCTTTTTTGTGCGAGGCGAGGTGTATGTGTGTGTATAAGTGTGAGTTCTTAAGGCGGATCAGGAGAGTTTGTTTTTAACAAAATTCTGAAAAAGAAAGAATTCCCTAATTCTTATACTAAAAGAAAATAAACTGTATTCCATCCAGCCTGGAAGACTGGAGTGTGGCTGAAAAACCCTAGTTGTGATACCTCAAGAGAGCAGAAAGAGTTCAAGAGACAAGAAAGGGATTTTTTTTCTTTTGCAGTATTTAAGATTCTGCATGCCGTGGTTTTGCTACGCTGATCCAACTCCAATAACTACTTTGGAGGATAGCCACGGCAATGATAGCAGAAGGGAGAGGTGTTTAATCTCGCTCGGCTCACAAACGTGTTCTTCTCAAGAGAGGTCCCTATTAAAATATAGAAAAAGCACAGCTAAGCTTCTTTGCCTTGGGAAGGCAGGAAAATTGAAATGGGGAATAGAGAAATAGCTACTCTTCTAAACACCTCACAGCGACACAACCTGAAAAGAAAGGCTGGCTGTCGTTCTCTCGGGCAGGATATCCCGCGAGGTGGGTTAACCCCTCTCGAGAAGGTTAAAGGAAAAGCTGGTTCGCACACTCCGTAACCTGATATACGAGCATCGCGCACACCCCGGTGTGTAAGGACGCGAAGGGCGCTGCCCTCCGTGCAGGCGGGCGCCCACCGGCCATCACCGAATGGGGAAGAAGAAGTGATGCTCCGTGGGGTCTCGCCACCGCGCCTCACCCACGGTCACTGGCGGCCCTGCCCGGCAGGGAGCCCCGGCATCACGCAGCGGTGTCCGAGTGGGTCCGGTTCCGCTGCCGGGCGGACAGGTGTCTGTCCGGGTGTGCACCGCGCGGCGCTCGGGTTTGCAGCGATCCCTTTGGGGAACCCCCTGCCGCTCCCGGCCCCCGCGCGGCCCCGAGCGCCGGCTGGGGGTGAGGG
>VZTE01003819.1:235144-354165 GCA_013397775.1 Eulacestoma nigropectus | reverse complement strand
GGCGGCGCTGCCGGAGCCGCGCCCGCCCGCCGGGCAGCCCCCGGAGCGATGGGGCTGGGGGCGCTCCCCTGCGGCGCGGGGCGAGTCCGGCGGCGGCGGGCAGAAAACTTTTCGGACGCTGCTGGCGGTGCCGGCGGCGGCGACGGACCGTGAGGAGCGGGACGGCGAGGAGCGGCTCGCTGTAACCGACTCGCAGCCTCCGGCCGACACCGCCTCTCCGGTAGAGCGGGGCATCTTCTGGAGCCGTGAGCTGGAGGAGCAGGTGCCGCCGGGCTTCGCGGCGGAGGAGGCGGCGGCGTGGCTGTCGGCCGCCCGCGCAGCCCGCGTGGCCTCGCTGGAGCGGGGCGGCTGCGGGCGCAGCTCCAACCGGCTGGCACGGCTGTCGGACGGGAGCCGCGCCTGCGTCCGCTACGGCATCAACCCGGAGCAGATCCAGGGCGAGGCGCTCTCGTATCACCTGGCCGGGGTGCTGGGCATGCAGGAGCGGCTGCCGCCCATGGCCCTCGCCCTGGTGGAAGCCCGCGGGCGGCAGTGGGAGCCGGTGCGCGAGGAGCTGCGCGGCTCGCACTGGGCCGAGGGCGCCGTGGTCAGCCTGACCCGCTGGGTGGACAATCTCACCGCCGTGGTCGCTCCCGCGCCCTGGGGCGCCGAGGCGAGCGCCGGCCGGCGGCTGCAACCGCTGTCGGCGGGGGAGCTGGTCGGGCTGCCGCCGTCACAGCTGGTGGAGCTGGTGCAGTGGAGCGATCTGATCCTCTTCGACTACCTGACGGCCAACTTCGACCGCCTGGTCAGCAACCTCTTCAGCCTGCAGTGGGACCCGCGGGTGATGCGCCGCGCCACCAGCAACCTGCTCCGCGCCCCCGACGGCGGGCTCGTCTTCATGGACAACGAGGCGGGGCTGGTGCACGGCTACCGCCTCCTCGCCATGTGGGACCCCTACAACGAGCCGCTGCTCCGCTCCGTGTGCGTGTTCCGCGAGGGCACGGCCCGCCGGGTGGCCGAGCTGCACCGCCGCCGCAGCGCTGCCGCCGAGCTGCGCCGCCGCTACCGGGCGCGGGAGCCGCTCTGGGCACGCCTCGGCTTCCTCTCCGAGCGCCAGGCCGAGCTCCTGCAGGCCCGCGTCGACTTCGTGCACCGCCACATCGCCCACTGCCGCGCACAGGCCGCCGTGCTCTGAAGGGCCCCGGCGCGGCCGCAGCGCTCCGGCTTTCCTCTGCTCCCGGGCAGCGGGATGTACTTGCCCCGGCAGCTGCCGCGGGCCGGAGCTGACCCAGCCGGCCACCTCGGTGCCCCGTAGTCGCTGCGGCTGCCGGGGACCTCGGGTACTGGGAATGGGGACGGCCGCCGGGAGCGGCGGGAATAATGGGCTACCTGCCTGCTGGGGCTGTCGAGAGGAGCGAGTAATTCGCTTTGTCAAGGTCTCTGAAGATGCAGAGCGCAATCGGTATAATGACGGCCCAGTTCCGCTCCAGGACTCTGCCCCCAGAGTGGGAAAAATGAGAGGGTTCAGCATCTTCAGTGCTTTCCTTAACTATCTATCTTGGTGCACTCGCCCTCGTAAGAGACCCCATAGGAAAGCAGTCGTCTTTGTCTGGATTGGGGTCGAGTAACTTTTTTCCTTCCAGCGAAGGCAGGCGGAAACATTTTTTATATATTCTTTTGCAACGGCATATTTAAGTATGAATGTTGATGTTCATAGACCAAGAACTGATTGCACAATAGGGGAGCCCCTAACTAGCAAAACTGCCCTATTTATGAAACTTGTTTCCTACCAGTTTTCTTTAACGAGAGTGAACCTTTCCACTGATTGTTAAATCTTGTTGATGAGAAGTGTATAGGAAGCCCATATTCCCTTTGTTCTTAGTTTTTTTTGTGGATTCATTGAGTTAAATTGTTCTGATTCTTAAGGGTTTGTTTGTAATCATCACCATCATAATTTCATCTCACCAGTAAAGTAACTGACTAATGGGTGGCACAAGAAGATCTCCCATTTTTAAAAAGTACCGCTATGTGCTAAGACTTTGACACAATAGTTAAAGTGGAGGAAAAACTGTTTCATGCACTTTACTTTGACTTTTTAATATTTTTTTTTATAGAAGACCTTTTTATTTTACAAAGTCTGCCTTTTATGTACATTATATATGTTCATAAACTTTTCTGTAACATACTAAAGAAACTGATATTTCAGTAAAGCGTGTTAATGTTTTGCCTTCTTTGGCCTGGATGTTTGCCTGAGCTTTGACAGGGAAGCATGCATCTCCTCAATCTTTCCTGATGTGCGACGGAGGCCACCACTTTGCAGTTTCTCACTCCACTGATCTGAATGAACGTTTACTCATTCCCTCTGAGGCAAGGAGAGGTAGAGTTAAGCTTTCAAACACTACCCTTCTCTCATTCCTAGGTGTCCCTGAAAGGGGAAAAGCTCTTGGAGTGGCTAAAGTAGTGTGAGTACTTCAGCTGAATAGAAATTTATGTGGTTTTCAAAGCCTGAAGTGAACTGCCTCTATGTCAGGGCTAACCCTGAGATAACTGAAGCAGTTAGTTTCAGCAAACTGATAGAGCTGGTGTGGGCTAGCTGTTGTCAGCTGTGCTGGGTGCTGGGACTGGATATCAACCTGGTACAGGTCACATCAGCTGTTTCTGCTCCAGAGGCAAGTCCAGGGATAGCAGTTGCTTTCAGTGGTGTTCATACTGTCTTCTTTTCCCATTTTGGTTATCATTGCAATGAGGAGATTGAGGCAGAATTGAAGAATAGGAAAGCTTTTTAATTATGCTGAAATAGTTAGTGGTTTTTTTCTTTTCGTACAAAAGTTCTGTTCTAGGGCGAATCAATAGCAGTGGGCATACAAAATAAAATACTGGCATCTCTTGCTTGCTTTTTTACATGTACCAGTATTCATAGAAGAGGCCATTGTATGGCTCGAAATAACAGCCAGAATAAGGACAAAGGATAAACTCATCCTTTTTAGACCCCAAATGCCAGTATCTATCCTGCTATAATTGAACAGCAGCATAATCTCTTCTACATCTGGGCAGGCAGCTCTTGATAAAAGCAGCAGCATGCCCCAATGGCTGCTGTGCAAGTAGGTGCTGTTTTCGGTGTCGAGCACTAACCCTCCCTTGAAGTCAGGGAGGGCTGTGCATTCCTACCTGCAGGAGGTCTTTGGTTTATTGATACTCATTATTTAGATTGAACTTCATATAAAGACATTTTCATTGGCCATTACAGTGTTGTTGGGGGGTGGGGGTAGTTTATTGTAAAAGGCAACAGTTTTACGAACAAAATTAATGGTTGATTAATTAGATATGTTAGATACTGCATCTTTATGTATGAGTATTTATTTCAAAATGTACCAGCAGCCTCCAAGACTAGCTTTCATTCAGCTGCTGAACTGTCAAGGCTTTCTATTGAATTTGTATTTATAGTTCACTGCATTTATCTCTACGAACAATTCACAGAATCCCATGTGACATTCCCTTGTCATTTACATGATAATACACAACTTAACTGTAATGCTTAATTCTTCAGCATTGCTTTGTAACTCAAATGCAGCAGTTTCTGTTGCATTCACCTCATGAAAATATATTTAAATAATAAACTGCTGGCATACATTTTAAACCACTGTGAAGAGCAAACTGCTGTGCCACAAGCATCTAAGGTTTTATTTCTGTTTAAGTACTTCTATAATTATGGCACAACTGTGGTTTTGATGGCTAATGGGAAGTAAATCTCGCTTGCAATGTCTTTAGAGCCAGAGCCTAGATAATTACCCCTTTCAAGAAGAAACATGATTTCCTATTTGGTGACTGGTAACTACCTCAAGTTATATATATGTTCAAAAATGGTGTAGTTGTAGGTTGGCGTGAAACTAGACATGCTGTGCTAGGGAAGCAGTGCCCCAGGAAATGTGTTAATTCAAAAAGGGCAGACAAAACTAGCATAGATAGATGATGATATTTCACTTTGTTGCTCTGTTTTATTCTTCTGGTGCAGATCATCTGCTTCTGTAAAAGCTTTAAATTATCATTATATTAAGGCAAACTTACTCTTTACTGCGTGATTTCTTTAAGGCAAACAGTGCTTTGTAAATCAGTGGTCTCACACACTCTTTGCACGCTGTTTTAGCCATGTATGCTGTCTTATATTTGACTATCCTGCGGAACCACAGGATGAAACTCTGTAAAACTTGATGTGGTGTAATTTCAATGGCACTCATCTAACTCTGCTTACTTCCAGTAGAGTTTCCTTTGAGTTAGAGTAATCAGACGGATGAGGAAAGCCATTCAGAACAGGAAGACCTCAGGAGCTGAAAGTTGTGAGTAGAAGGTTGTTAATAGTAGGATAGGCAGGTTCTGGCTGTGCATTGCCAGCAGCTCAGCAGCACTTTGCCTGAGGCTCAAGGAATTATGTGCACATCCCGTATCAGAATGGGGCTGTAGGGCTTTAGACCTCACTCAGCACAACACTTAAGGATGCACTTCCCACTGCTTTTCACAGGCTTTCTGTGAAGTGTATGCTGACAAGGGAGGCTGCACTGGTGCCTTGGTCAGATGTGGCCTCTTGCACACATCTGAAGAGGCTGGGTGGGGGTCACAGCCCCTGTGTGGTCTGGGTCTGTCCCAAATGTGAGACAGGAGGTGCTTAACTGATAACAGAAGCTTCAGGAGAACAAAACAGAACAAAATAACAACAACAAAAATCCACCCAAAAAAAAACCAACCCAAACCAACAAACAAACAAACAAAAAAACCCAACCAAAAAAAAAATGAAAAATATATAGAGAGGATGCATTTAAATCCCTAGTTAAATTCAGAATGACTCTCCTGATTTTTTCTTTCATTGGAATCTGAGAAGGCTTGTCGAGTTAGGGGGTTGTCCCAGCTTGAGTTCATAGTCACTGGGGCATTACCTCCAAACCCTACCACAGTGAAGGGAGGACCAAGTTCACAGTTTCTGAGAACTAAAGGGTATCAAAATTGTGCTTGCAGTGGCTACTGCACCCCCAGAGTGCACCAAATAGCAAAGTCTGTGAATTCAGTGTGGTTCCCACTTGGTGAAAAAAGCACGAATGGCATTTGCAGCACAAATCTCCTTTGCTTCTGTTTGCTTGCATCTGAAGTAATTTCCAGTATGGATTTATTTTCAGCATGGGTTTCCCTTTGAGAATTTCCTTCACAGCTTGGGAAGCTCTTCCCAGGTGCAGAGTTCCCTTACCTCTCACACAAAGCAGCTGCCCCGGGGATAGAACTGTGTTGACCTCTGGTGCCACGCTTCGCTGCCCTGCTGAGGCTGTGTCAGCCCGTTCAAAGATTGGGGAAATAACTTGGGGCCAGTGGAAGACAGTGAAAATATAGTTAGTAACACTTTGACTCACTGGTCATACAGCATGCTCTTGACATCACCAGCATATTTTTTTGCTTTCCCTTTGAAGTTTGATGCCTTTTTTAATGTTAATAAACTTAGAATTATCTCACTGACATTACTAGGTGGTCCAGGACTGTGAGATATGAGATTATATTAAAACTTAATCCCATTTTGCATGTTATTCCTACTTTGCAACCACAGCATGAAATTTAATCACTCCTTCAGAGCTGTGCTCCTTGGGTGAAATGTGGCAAAGCTCCCAGGAGAAGGGGCTGGACTGCACAGTAAGCAGTGCCTGCCAGGCACCCACAGAGCTCCTGCTATTCTCAGTGACCTAGAAAACCTTTCACCTTGCTGGCTTGGGTGCTAATAGAGCTCTCCCTTCTGAAGCAATACATGCTTATCTGAGCAGAAGTTACTTCCCAGTGGGGTGACTCCTGTATTTTCTTGTGAATCAACTGGTGTTTTATCAAACATTATCAGTCTCACACTCAGGGACTGTTTAATCTGAGTGTACTTTGGGTATGGGGCAGAAACAAGGTGTTAAACTTGTGATGTCTTAACACCCTCGTGTGCTGTGGCTTCCATTGCCTGCTCCAGTGCTGGACAAGTTTATGGGAAAGAAAGACACACACAAGGCTGCATGAATCAGGACTGCTGCTGTGTGCAGGTGTGAAAGGAGCTGTGCAGATGAAGGAGACCGATCCCATCTGAAAGCAAACCAGTGCTATACTCAAGGAAAAGAGCTCTGACTGGATTATTGGAGGATGAACAACAATAATAGGATAACAAAGAGGGTCTGACGCTGCAAATGGATTGTCTAGTTTTGCGTGATTCTTCTATTCTTGTGTGGTTTGGCTCGTGGGGGTTTGTGTGTGTGGCACTTTGTCCATTTCTGCAGGAAAACAAACACAAGGGAAGACTGACTGCAAAATGCAGTGATTGCTGATGCAGGGAAAATTGAGCAGACATCCTGAAGGCCCAGACCCTTCCAGTTCCTGTCCCAAGGAGGGATATGCAGGTAAGAGGATTTCAGGTGGAATACAAATGGAATGCAAGCTGGTTACAGGGACAATTAAGACAGGGAGATTTAAATTGTACTGCCAGGATGTGACCATGCTTGTCTACCCTCTGTCACCTGGGCTCTTTAAAGTGACACACTGCCAAGCCAGTCTTCGGTGTCAATCCAGCAGAATGTGTTTTATAGGAAGTAGTCAAAGGCATGGAAATTACAAAAAAGAAAAAAATATTTTGAGGCACTTTAAAACAGGTAAATTCCATCCCAGATGCTCGGACCAAGCAGCAAACATCCTTTGATGAAATTGGACGGCTGCAGGGATAGTGTGTCCCCCACAGCCCCTTTCTCTACCTTCTCTGACAGGTTTCTTGCAACAACCTCTGAAATGGGTCTTTTTTAAAAGACAGTCTGTGTCACAGAACAAGAAGAAAAACATGTACCAGGAGATTTTTGGCATGCCTGGTACAGGGGACCTGCCCTTTCCCTTTGTAGACCATTGACAATTAGTGATCTTGAAAGAATACGCTCATTTTCAAAATCTCTCATGAAATGTTTTTGTTATCTGGTGGATTTCAGCCTGCGTAACATGTATCCTCAATGATTTTTATTGCCTTCAGCATTTTATTCAACCAATTCAATATTACTTGCAAAACTCATGAAGTACTTTCCCCATTTTGAGTTGTGAGCAGTTCACTAAAAGCTCTCTTTTGGTGCCATAAAATCCATTATATAATTTCATATCCAAGTATGTACAGTTAAGATTTTCCCAAACTATTTGGACTAGAGGATGCTGTCAACCTTGGGGCAGCCTCAGATCTTACACCTGCAGCTGTGTGATGGTGAGGATTAAGAGGTTTGAGATCAGTGTGGTTTTGTGTGAGAAGTGAGGCTGGGATGGTCCCTTTGCTGCTGCCACTCACTGCCCCTTATGTTCCCCAAAAGCATGTGCAGGAGTTAAAATTACTGTTGGTCTGTATGGTCTGAGTTGGTTTTCCTCTTTTGACTAAAATGTAGCTGAAGGGCTTTGTTCCCGATAGTATCTCCCAGAAAGCAAAAGGCAGCTGTGTTAAGTGTCCAAGTCTATCATGTCCTGTCCCTCTCCAGCTACCCCTTCCTTAAACTCCCTCTTCTGCTGGAAGCCTTCTCCCCTCATTTAAAAGATTTTAAATCTTTTTTTTTTAAAAATGGGATTTTAAAAGATGCCTTGCAGTGAAGACAGACAGGCACTTACCTCAAGTGATAGGAACGCAGTAATGCCACCCAGTAATGAGGTAAGGAACAAACATGTTTTTTATCAGTATCTCCAGCCCTAGCACAAAAGAAGGGAGGTGTATTTCTGCATAATGTATGTTTCAGTCAGAAAAGTAATAATTTTTTAATGTGCCTGTTTCGCCAGTTTCCTTTCTGTGTCCTGCTGTGGGGTAAAGGGCATTAATAAACTATGGTTTCAAGCTGCTGTTGTGAACATTTTTTAGCCATACATGTTTTCTTGTAGATGAGCTAGGAGTCTGCACCCAGAATTTATTTGTTTAAGTGATTGCAGTTAGTCAATTTGCTTCAGTTTAGCTGGGTCACCTTCATCACCCCCAAAGTTTTCAATGTCCTTTGGTATATTCAAGCTAAGGGAAGGTAATTGCTTCCTTTGGTTTTTTGAAAACATACAGGATTTGCTTATCAGAAACAGAGTTACTTTTTATTTTTAATAGTGCAGTTCAAAGTAAGGTGGCACAGATTATGGATGAACCTGAATGCAAGGATCTAGAGGATATTAATGGTATTATTTCCTTTCACACCAGGTACCCAGCAAGGCAACTGCCCAGTGGAGTTACTCGTCATTTGATAGCCACCAGAGATCACAATTAAATCCTCTGCTTGTGATTTGTTAACTATGACTAACACGCTAAAGGGTTTTCTGATTTACAGCCCTGCAAGCGTAAGAGCATGAATTTCCCTGCAGTTTGGATGCAAAAACTGGTCATCAGTATATCCACAATGAGTGTTATTTAAGATATGCTTTTAGAAATGACAGCGGGGACTGACAGTGGTGCCTCTTGCTGCTTTCTTTGCTGACTAACCCAGCAGACTGCTGGGATCCCAGCTAACCCAGCCTGTTGTGAGAGTCAGGATGACAGGAGGTTTTAAGATCTCTAGCAAGAAATATTTCAGGTTGTGCCAAAAATGAAGCCATTATCTTCTAGTTCATAAGAACAATGAAGATGAGTGGTTGGAGCTGATACAGTTAAACGGATGCTCCTAGGTTGCCTTCTGTTTTTCTTTAATCACAGAATCACAGAATGGATAAGGTAGGAAGGGAGCACTGGAGGTCATCTAGTCCAACCTACCTGCTCAAGCAGGGTCTCCTAGAGCATGTTACTCAGGATTGTGTCCCGACAGCTTTTGAGTATCTCCAGGGAAGGAGACATTCTTTAAGAAAAAAAAAAAAATTCCCCTCCTTAGGTTTCTATTAGTGCTTCAGGTGATTAAAAGTAAATAAGAAATGTAATTCACTTATCAGTGAGTAGTCCAGATAGTTATTTTACTCCTCCCCGTATGTTGCGCCTCCCAGTATGTTGCTCCTCTCAGTCAAGGCACACAAACAAGGCACTTTTTGTCAATAATGAGTCTCCAGGTGCTTTTATTTTCTAGACCTTTCCTACACAATCAGGGCAGTGCAGTAACTACGATTGGTATTCCTTGAAACGAAACTATACCCATACAAAAATTAAAATTAATCATGTATTTTGTAAAAGAGAATATTTAGGATTTTTTCCTTGTGAATCTTAACAAAGAGGCTACAATTTTTTCCTCTTTCAGACTGTCAGGTTTAGCTCCTTTATGCTGAAGGCAGAGGAGACAACTGCTTCATGTGACAATACCTATTTCTGATTAAACAGCACAGCAATCCCATCTGTCTTAGCAGTACTTTTGGTGACATCAGGAAGGTTGTCTCTGATCAAAGAGGCATAGTACAGGTAGGCTACTCACTGAAGTATGGATCTAAGGCTTGGTTGCTTCATGGGTGATGTACTGATGCTTTGTGAGTGTATGGACAGTTTGGGTTAATATGTAGGTCACGGATGCATATGCAGTGTCAGAAATTGATGTGAATTGTCACACTAGAGAATTCAAGTGTTAGATAAGCTCTGTTTTGCAGTGGGGGAAGAAAACCCTCAGATCAGCCCCACCACAACCATCTCCCTTCCTCCTCCTTCGCCTCCCCTTCTCTTCAGTTGAAAAATAGATGTTTAAGCCACAGAGCAAGCCAAAGCAAATCTAGACAGGATCAAAACAGGTGGCCCATGAAGCTGCAATGTCTGTGCTAAACCCAGTGTAATCCTGTGTCAGCAGAGTGGCAGCTGGTGCAGAGGGTGGAGCTGGGCTCCTCCAGGAGCAGTCACCCTGTCTGCCACAGCACTATGTCACAGCTCTGTGCTCTGGCTTTCCCACAAGAGGGAAACCCAACACACAATCTAGCAGGTACTAAGTGGCAAAAAAATGGATGTTTCTGTAAATTTGCTAATGCAAGGTATCTTCTTGCTCCAGACTTGGTGCTTTTCCCTGCCAGGATCATCCTCAGCAGTTCAGCAGCTAAGGCTGCTCTTGAGACACAGTTTGACCTCAGAGGTGGGAAGCAAACATAGAAGGATCCATCAGGAAGAAGGGAGACATCCTGCGAGTCAAGGCTGTGAGCTGCTCAGCTGAGGTTTGCAGTCCTTGCCAGTGGAAAGGCTGGAATAGGGGCAAAACGTGCCAAAGCATAGAGGTGGGATGGCTGCTTCTGCAAGAGGCTCAGCAGAGTCTGACCAGCAGGGAGGAACATGCTCCAGCAAACTCATCTGTTCTGATGGCATTTAAAATGCTTAAATCCATATTATCTGGAAAGGGAAGTGGAGTGTATTGACTCCTCACTTTGTTCAAACTGCTCAAATCCTTCTCTTTACCATCCAGGTCATTTTTGCTGCTGTCCACACTTTGCTTCAAGTTCTCAGATGTCACTGATGTTCACACGTGCTGGTACATGTTATACCATACACAGACTAGTCTTCCTGCCCCAGGGTCATGCTCCCTCCTCTTTGCTACTCTGCATTAGGAGGACCTCCCCACACACATGGTGCCCCAGAAACACCAGCTAGGGTGGTAAGGAACACATGACATGCTCTTTTATGTCAAAATGCAAGTAAGTGTTTTCCTCATTGTAATTTTTCAATTTGCTGTCATTTTAATACCATCCATTTCTTTCAATTCCAACAACTATCAGTATGTTCAGAGTCATCAAGAGAATTCTTTCTCAGAAACAAAAGTATACTCACTGAAAAACTTTAAAAATTATCCTGCCTGATATGAATTACTCACAAAGCTTGTTAATATTTCAGTTCTCCGTTTGCATAATAGCTGAAAAATATAGGTGTACCAGATGGAGTCTTTTGTGCATTAGAAATTACAGAATTTTGACTTCTAACATTTCAGACGTGCATACATCTTCCTGAAATTGTTAGGAAAGGGCATATACAAGAAAAGCATTTCCAACATCTCTGAACAACTGCCAAGAATCTAAGATATAGCATAGGTGCATAATAAAGAATAATATTCATGCTTAATGATAATGACACGGACCATTCGGAGACAATAAATACTGTGGTAATATTGATGATGTGCTTTGAACTTTTGCAGAGCATTTCATGATGGATTCAAAGCATTTTATGAAGATGAGTTAGGCATCACAGTGCTCTTGTGGCGTGTGTCTTATTGCTCTCATGTTAGAGAGAGAAAAACAGGTATAGAGAAACCATGAGAGGATGTTGCATGATATTGGCAGAGCGAGAGCACCTAACTTAGCAGGAAAGCACGGCCAGTGATGGGTGAGCTTCAGCAAATACTGCATTGAAGGTGGAAGTGAGCAAAGGCAAACCTTGCACCAGTGCGGCCAAGACTTGGGCACAGGGAGTTTTCTACCAGCCATGGTGTGCAGGCAGCAGCACTCTCTCACTTCAGTGGTGCTCTCGATGCTGCTGGCTGGCGGGAGCCTTCACCATCTGCCATGGGCAGGAGGAGCCCTTGTTCGTGGCCCCTCCGGGGACCCACTTCCCCAGAGCTGGCAGCTGGCGGGCTCAGGCTGCCCGCGCTGCTGCCAGGAGCCAGCAGAAGGCTCACTCCTGCTGCTTGGCTTCTCCCAAACCTCTGCCCAGTGCTGTGTTGCTGCCCTTGACAGAGCAGAACAGCCACATTGAAGAGCTCCCCTTGTTTCCTAAGAACGCCAGGCAGGCTTCAGGGTAAAGAAGAGGTGACACAGTCCTGGAATTATAGATACAAGCCTCATCCTTGCATAATTGCATCTAAAAGAAAACTGTGACATCTTTGTCTCATATTTCTCCCAGAGTCCTTGTGTGATACATGCCTTGAAGGGCAGTGATGTGAAGTCAATGGAATAACCCAAGTACTCCACAGTATCCAGATGAATTACTTCTCTTTCCCCCTCATATTTAGACCAGATCTTTCTGTTCTTAATGAGCACAAACGTGACACCAATGGCTCCCATCTGTTGTTCTCTGGGATCCTGACCCTAGAAAGATGGCTTAATGCACAGCCTTCAAGTATGCTATAGAATCTGTGGGGTTTTACCCAGCAGTGCTGTATTAACTGCACGCATTTTCTGCAAAGACTGTGCTCTTTTTGCCTGCCTTTGCCAGCAATCAGACAGAGCATCTTTGGATACAGTATTAACAAGAGACCAGGAAGAACCTCTGTGCTGGTGAAGCCGTTCAGGTCAAACTTTTCCTCTTTATGTCCTGTTGACCAGGGAGTGCCAGGCTGGCAATGTGCAGGTGGGAGCTTGTACGGTGGTTTGTCCACTGTGATGCTCTCATCCCTCTGGGGTTGTCTCTGGGCTTCTTGTAGCAGGCAGTGCCCACTCCCACTCACCACTGGCCTGACCCCGTACTTGGGTTTCCTTCGCCTCAGCAGGGGCACACGCAGCCCCACAGCACACCTGATACCAAGTCCTGGAAGAGCAGAGCTTTAAAGCTGAAATTTGAAAATTCGTGATTGAAGGAGTCAGTGCGACACTACATATTAGCACAGGCATGTTCACTTAACAGGGGGCATGGTAATGACTTGAACAGATTTGAGATTTCATTGCCCTTTTCTCATGTGGATGTGGATAGATATTCAACTAGGAAATGGTTTTTCCACTGCCTTGCTGTTGGTGTAGGAATTTGCACTTTGTGTGGATCATAATGACTGTAAAATTAAACCTTACAAGAAATGTATAGTTTTATGCATTTTACTCATACTCTATTTGTGTAAATAAAACCCTAGGGAAAAAGCAGAAGAAAATCAGGCCATTTTATGCCGATGACTACCTAATTTAATCACTGTTCCCAAGTTCAGAATAACTGGGTTGGAAAAAAAACCCCAAAACCTTTATTAAGACAAAGTAATGAATTTAAATCATTAAACATAGGTGAGGCTTCTGTAGATCATCAGCTATCAAATACAATTTTATCACAGATGTCACCTAGTATTGGCAAAAATTTCCAGGGTTCAGGAACACAGGAAGGACTTTCTTTTGATTTAAACCACTGCAGCTTGAAAACTGATTTTCTAGCTTTCTGCCAGTAGAAGTCAGATCAGAATCAGGTTTAGAATATTATTAGTCCAAAATATAAATGTTTGATAATACTTGGTAGGTTTTTATGTTGTTGTTTTGTTGTGATTTTTGTTCATGGGGTTTTTTTGTTTTATTTTGTTTTGGGGTTTTTGGTGGGTTTCTTTTTCAGTGTGTATTGGGTGGTTTTTTCCTATAATTACTTTTTGAGACTAACTTGTTTGAATGTTTGTCTGTTGAGAACTGCTGATGACTCTGTTAGTTTGCATTAGACTGTGAGTACTGTCAGCTGAAATAAATCTGGCATTCATATTCTCCTCACAGAGCCTCAAGTTTTGCTCTATCAACACTTTTCTTAAGTTCACTGCATTAAGAATTCAATATGACAGGTTTGCACCTGGAGGCAAAGCCTGTTCCCTTCCCTCCTCTCCTTCCCTGAAACCCCAAGTCTTTAATTTTCTTTTGTTCAGGATGAAATGATATGTAAAGTATGTGTTGCCATGGATGCAAAACTGAGAGCCTATTGATCCTCCCCTTTTCCAGGTAGATTTCAAGCAGAATATTTAACATCAGAGGGCACTATGGCGTGGATTCCCAGACAGAGACAGATTGGGGCAGGAAGAAACTACTTTAAAATTGCAGTTCCCATAGCTCAAAAGTATCCTGGTGAAATAAAGCAACCTGTGCCCCGTGGGGAAGCTGCTGGACTTGTTCCCTGTGCTTGGCAGCATTCTTCTGCTAGCACTCCCTCTCCTCCTCCATGCGTTCCCACCATGCCAGTGACATGGTTCATTCCCATTTCCTCCCCAAACACACTCAGATTTGAGCTGTGTCCCAGATAAGAAATTTGGTGTGTATGCCACAGATGGAGTAGCAATGGTGTTTTAAATGCCATGGGAGAGTGCTGTGAAGGCAGATGTCTGCGAGTGCTGCCGGAGGATCCCCAGCTGCTGAATAACCCAGCAGGGTCAAGCTGCCCATCCAGCCAGGGCAAGCAGATAGAGAGAGTGGAACACACTGCCACTCATGGCTCAGGGACTTCTGGAGACAACACCTCTGCTGCTGTGTTTTTCTCTTGCAGCAGATGAGAGCAAACACCGGGTTTTCATGCACAGTACACAGGGTAGTGTTGAGTGGCTGTAAAAGGCAACTATCTCTCAAGAGTGTTATCATGCCAGAGAGGGATACAGTTGGGCTGTGGTATAAATAAATACATTTCAAAAGTGGTTTACAAAGTTTCCCTAACTTAATTTCAACCTTATTTTTTTATACCTATTGTTTTTGCCATGGCTTCATACCCTTTCCTTTCAGGAGCAGCATACTTAACAGAACATCAATTTTCCATTGTAATTACATTGGACTGTGGCCTCCACAGAACTCCACTAAAATAGTTTTATTTAACTTTGTCTATAGAGTGTAGCGTTGCCTCCACAGACTTGCACCAAAATTGACTCATTTTGCTTCAGATTAATTTTTTCCCCACAAGATTGTATTCTTACAGCCTGCACTTGTTCTTCGTTGCCGTAAGCGCACACTTTCATCCAGCCTGGGTCATGTGTTAAATGCTTTTTCAGGAGGGGTTATATTTTTTATTGCTGGGCAAGCTCTGAGTACTTGTGGGCAGAGCACCACCAGAGCCCTGCTCAGCAGTGCCTGGTTCACAGCGGAGGAGGCCAGAGGTGAGCACCAAGCTGAAATTAGCTTCTCATTCAGGCAGCTCAATGTCTCTGTTACTGGGGCAGAGGAAGGTGAGGGCATCTGCAGAAGCAGCAGGGACCATTGTTTCCCTTGTTTCCAACAATCACCCCGTTGTAGGGCCCTTGCTCCTTTGTCATTCATAACAGCCACTGCTGCAGAAAGGCACTTTCTTTTTTCTAAGTGAAAAGGGCTTTAATAAAGCTATTGTATTTGATCACTGGCTAAGGAAACAATAATTTAGCATAATAGAAAAAGATCATTAATGTTCAATGAACCTAACACTCTGCTCCAGTTTTTTGTTGCCCTAGAGAGATGGAGTAAACTCTTCTTCCTTAATTGAAGACTAAATAGAGTACATTTCATTTTTCATTTCCAGCACTTTTTCCAATAGGCTGGTGATGTTCGCTAATGTGTGCTGAAAGGGGTGGACTGCCTGGCAGCAGCAGAGAAATTGGGTAGGAGGGTTTAGAGCACATAAAAACTCGCTTGTTCTTCATCAGACAGCTCTCTAGGGCCTTCGACTTCTTTCTTGACAAGCCTAATTTCTAAAGCCCCTAGGGACCGTGCCAAAGAGATGCAGTAGTCCATTACATTACAAAATAGAGAGGAACAGAGCATAACACTCACGTCCCCAGATGTCCCACAGCCATCTCTCCATGGGACACCTACGTCCAGGGACACTGCTAAAATTGGGGTCTGGATGGCATTTTCACTGGAAATGCAATTTTGTATGAAACCAAGCAGATAAAAGCTTACAGGCGTAACGTTTGCACCACTGCAGCTCTGGATTCAAATCCAAGGCCCACTCCCAGGAAAGTGCAGCCATTGTACTTTGCGCTGGAGACAGCTCAGGGCTGCCTCCATCTCTACAATCACTTCAAACACTTTAGCATCGTCATTTGCAGTCACCTGCACTCATGTCCTCCTCCAGAGACACAGCACAGTTCCTGCCCTGAGCGCTCCCCTCACACGTGCGGGAAGGTGCCTCTGTGTCCTTTGTCAGTATTGTTGGCTGCGAGGTTGGCTCTGGCTGCTATGGCTGCTGTGGGAGTGAGCTCTGGCCACCTGCACCTGTGTAAGATGAGGAGGTGAAACACATGGCTGTTTCAGCTCTGCCCAAAGAGCTTGCTGAATAAAATGCCTGAGCTCAGCTGTCATGAAACAAGCAACTCCACAGAAAAGCTGTGGCACAGCTAATAGCATCAGTGCAGCCTTCATTTACTGCAATAAAAAAGGACACCGCTTAGGACTGGTTTTCCCCTAGAGTTTTCCTTGATGGATTTTACCATCAGAGAATGCGCCGTCCTCATTCCCTGATGTGCAAGAAAACTAGAGGACACAGCAATCAGCAGTAAGAAGCAAACTGAAGCAAACCGGGTAGCAGTGCTCCAGCAGGAACTTACCCTAAATAAATAATAATGGACTTAAGAGTGCTACACTGCCTGATGTTCCGGCCAGACATCCCTGACAAAAGCCATGCCAATTGCAGTGATAATTAACAACAAGAGTAATTGTAATTGCTTGTTCCTAAGCCACAGCGAGTCCCTGGTGATGCAGAGCTGTCCCTGAGGAGTCTCTGTGTGGACGCAACTGGGTGTCAGTGCCTGCATTGCAGAACGTCGCGTGTTTGGGCTCCCAGGGTGCAATTTCTGGGGGGTGTCGGGCTGTGCTGGGCCACAGACTCGCCACAAACTCTGCCCACCGATGCCAGCAGGCGGCATTCCCGGTGTAAGGCCTGGAGGGCCGCCCTGGCCCTGCGCCGCAGCGGGAGCGCCAGGTGTGGGGGATCGCGGTGCCCCGTGGCCCTGAGCGAGGGCGGTCTGAGGCAGAGCCTCCGATCCTGTGAGGGAGGGATGTCACCATCGATGGCAACGGGTGCTTTCCGTGAGGGAAACAGCTGGGAGCTCCTGGCGTAACATATTTGTGCACGTGGATCTTGATAACGAGCAAAGTGATTTCCTGGATGTCTCTGCCACCCAGCCGGCCTCTCCTGGGCACCGCCAGCCCACTGCCATGTCACTCCAGCAGCGGCTGAGCCTGCAGGCCTGCCCTGTCAGGCAGCAGCTTGAGGCCTGTTCCAGGAACCTGCTGGCGCAGGGTGCCCTCATTAACCCGGTGAGTCTCTGTAATGCCTCCCAAGAAGTTGCTTGATGGCTGCTTTCCTGGAAGTCAAATAAAAGGGTAAAGCAGTGGGAGGCTTTTAAACTACGAACTAGACATGGGCAGGGAGGATACGTGGATGAAACTCCAGCGACTGGAAGTTCATTACTCAGCTGAAAGTCATGTTGTTCATTAACAGACAAAAAAGTCAGTGGAAGAAGCTAGCACTCCCTGTGTTCTCCCATGTTCCTCCAGCGCTGGATGCTTTGGGAAGGTCCTCCTCAATCCAGTGCTAGTGAGGGAAGGGAATGGAGTGGTTCGGGGTGGTCTGTTAGCAAAATATCAGTGCTCAAGCCTTCAAGTTGCTTCCAACCGTAACGGGCGGCTGCTGCCATGTGATGATTACTGTGGGTAGTGCATACACCAAAAGCGTTGCCCCAGCTGGCAGGGTTATCAAAAAGGCTAATGGTGAGGGGTTTTTCTCCAAGTGCTAGATTAAATCATGGTGCGAAAAACATGCTGTTAGTACTTCACATATTTTGTATGTAAAATTGTGATTTCAGTCTTCAGAATTTATAAGAACAGCTCCTGTTTTGTGCCCAGGGTCCATTGTGACTCTAGTGGAACTTAGGCATATTAAAGTTTTTCTGAGAAATAAGGGCTGTTATCTAGGGGAATGAAAGAAATGTAGCATGAAGTGTTTATCCAGGGAGTAGGCTGTGGTCTTTGTTTAATGCTTCAGGTTACTCCTGAAGATCACAGCTTTTCCTTATTTCTAAAGGAGGTGTCACACCACAGACCTGTTCATACAGGCAAGGTTTCTATACAGCTGTGGGTGGTTTTTTTTGTCCATGTCTGCTTTTAGACATTAAGCAGACCAAGAACTCCAGAAAATCAGGGAGAAACATGGGGTTGGGTTGAGGTTTTTTGGAAGGTTTTTTTTGGAGGAGGGAAGGATCCCTTGTTATATTTTGTGCTTTGACTCAAGTTTCTTCTAAAAGAATGCTAAAGCCTTTGAGACAACCTCCCTTCTTAAAGTCTTTTCTGGAGTCTGGTTTGGAACAAAGTGACCTCTGGCTGGCTTGGTGTTGCAGTAATATTACTGACAGTCCTTTCTGTCACTGCATGCCCCCTATGCTCCCTGGAAGTTGTTCATAATCTGCCTTTGATCCGTGCTGACTCTTACTTATAAAGTACACAGGTTAAATTAATTGAGCATTACTGACTTACATTTACCCAAATTTAATCATTATCCACCTATCTTCATTACTGACAAGATAAACAGTTGCTAGCTAAAGCTTTAATTTCCATGGAGTACCATTTTTCTTGAAATGAGTTTGCAAGCTGGTGTTCATCATGTGTCCTCTGACACCTTCCCAGGCAGTTGGTGCCTGGCTGCACCATCTGTGTGAGATGGGCTGTGGCTGAGGCCATTCACACAGGTAAAATTGTAATGAGTTAGAAGTGCTCTGCAGGACAGCATCCACATCTATTTGTTGGTAGGCTTCCTGCTGTGCGGAGTGAGAGTGGGTAAGGTGGAGGCCAAATAAGATGGATTTGTCTGTGCTGGAAAGGCTTTAATGGCTAACATTTTTTAGCACTGGGGTAGATCACAATGTATGTGTAGAAGCCTAAAGGACTCACCTCCTGTCCCAGCAAAGAAGTGACCCGGTATGTTGTCATTGAGCCAACTTACTAGTTTATGAATGCTTCCTTTAGAGAGAACAGTAATGCAAACCAGCTAGGACAGTATCTCATCTTGCAGAAGAGCCTTGGAGCAAGGGAAATCAAGGGTGCAGAGGGTGCCTCATGCTGATCAGTGGTCAGAGCTGTGGAGCTGCCAAAGTGGAGCTGGGTCACAGCTGAAGCTGGAGTCAGGTGGAACTTGTACATAAACCTCTCTGATTTCATGTTCAGTGTCTGCAGTGTCTCTTGAGAAAGGGAAAAACGTTCATGTTTTCTCCCTCTATCAGTCACTTCACGGGAGTGTTAATGGACTATTGGGATGCTTCTTGGCTCATTTAAATCATTCTGCCTTCTATCTTGAGTATTGCCAGTGCCTCAGGATACTTGACACCAATGCTGCTTGGAAAAAAGAGTATCTATTTGGAAGCCATCCTGCTGGCATACCATCTGTTAGAAGTTTATGGTTTCCTTTTTTTGGCAACTTGGGGCACCTGTGTGAAAACATTCTGGCTTTTGATTTTTATCTCTTGCTGCTATTTATGCTTGTTATGTCACAAGCTGATTGCTCAAGAGATAATTGTGCTGTCCAAAGTGGAGGATGCAGTACCTAGGAAGTTTAGTGATTGGCACTTCAGAAGCATCATGACACTTAGGGTGAGAAAGGCAGGTGAGGATCAGGGGAAATTCATTCATTTCCATGCACCAAACCCCAAACACGTGTGAAATGGGATTTTATTTTGTTTTGTGACTGCCAGGTAAATGAAGTTTAGAAGGGCTCTTCAGAAGTGGGATGAGTACCATGAAGTCAAAACATCTTGAGATGATGGTAATTGGTGGTATGGCAAGGGGGCATTCACCTGCATCAGAAGGAATTCTGTTAGTGTCAAACAAGGTGCATCCAAAAAACCCCAGATTGTTGGTTCTGTTGTTGGAAGCCATCAGTGCCCTGGGGAGGTGATCTCCTTTCCTGCCTCTCATTGTCTCTGGTGGTACAGTTAGCTTAGCCTGGTCTTTGTCCCACACTCACTTTGGAAAGCTTTTATACCAGCACTGATTACCCTCATCTGTGCTGTCATATGCCCCTGGAAGGCTGAAACCGTGGGTAGCTAGGGCATCTACACCATTTCTTTGTTTCCATTGGGAGTGGAGGTAAGAACCAAAGTGCCTGATAGCAGATGATGCCTGTTTGATGCAGCAGTTTCTTGTTCCTGGTGGGCAATGGTGGAGGGATAAAGCAAAAAAAGCAGCATGTTGATATAAAAATCCAGTAGTCTTGTTAATACGTGGTCTGGATTACTGGGCAGAAACACAAAGAGGACCTCCAGCATTCTTCCTGCTCTTCAGTGTCTAAACAAGAGGGAGTTTGTCAAGAGTGATATCTGTGAGGGGCTAGATTTGGCAAGGAGCCTTAAGTGTCACATCTCCCAGCTTTGGAGTTATTAGGCAACTACTGTAATACCAAATGCTCATCTGATTTAGGGCCTAAGCTTCCCCTGTAATATGTGAGAACAGTTACTGCCTGAGAGGCTGATTTAGGAAGCCCAGAATGTGGATCCATGAGGTCAACAGATGCTCAGGAGAAATATACAGTTTAAGCTTTATCCTTTGTCTTCCATGCCAAGGAGAACACCTGTTTCATCTTAGGAAATACAGCAATGAATCTTCTCCCTTTTTTGTATTCCAACTAATTATTTATGCAGAGAGGAGGAGATACTGAGATATTGAGTCCTGCCCCAGAAGGGCCAGCAGACCAAGAGCTGGATCACTTCCCTTGAGAGGACCTGGCTTCAGGTCTGTCAAACAGACAGCATCACTGAGCCTGACCCTTGTTAGAATGGTGATGGCTATGAAAGAAAGGCGATCCCGAAAGCATTGTTTAAATTTGTTTTACATGTGGCCTGCCTGTGACAAAGGCAGAAGAATGCCTCAGTGGATGAATTAGATGGGAAACAATGTGCAAGGCTGCTGCCAGGCTCTTTGGTCTCTGAGACTTAGGCAGTCTCCTTGCTAGAGGAGGGAAAAAGAGTATCTAGAGTATTTTGTTGGTAGACACTAAAATATCTTTAGGATTAGATGGGAGTTGAGGATTGACATTTTGGAAGTCAGCATTTGAATCAAGGTTTAGTTATCTAAGCCTCCCTCTAGCAAGGTGTCAGGACATTTTTTGGTTTCTGTTCTGTTAAATTCTGTAGATGAAATCAGAAAATGCTCCTGGGAAACAGCTCCATTAGACTTTGCCTCAACTCTTTCATTTGCCAGCAAGCTGCTGCCTCTCAAATAAGAGCAACAATTTTTTTGCAGGGAGTTGTTGAAGCAAACTAAACAAATATTTCAGGTATTCCTAAAGTGCCTCACACTTCACATTTTCTCTCCTGAAGGATGAATCCTTGATTGCTTCCTTAATTAGTACTTTTAAAATCTCTCTACATTCCCATTTATAAATAAATCAAAATAGATATTCAGAGTATTAATTTATCAGGCACTCAACATGCACCCTAGAAAAGCAAATTTAACACCTGTGCATGCAAGGAATGAGTGCCCCCACAAACTCCCGAGCCACTGACTTTGTTGGTGGCAGTGGAGCATCCAGGAACATCGCTCATAGCCCAGCTTCATTAATAAGGATACAAAAAAGCCATGAGAAAAATGAATTGCCTGTGCAATTACATTTAATTTTCTTTCTAGAAGGTTTCCCAGTTCACTTGGAAGCTATTCTTTCTTCCTTTTTTTTTTTTTTTTTTTGCCAATTCATGCTTTCTTTCATTTTTTTCCCATTCTTTCTTGGTCCTTTTGACTGAACAAAAGCAGTCCCACAAGGGCAGGCTAATGTATTCATGGTTTTGCTGCAACTTGGCTGATAAAATAAGCTGAAAAAAATTGCTGCCTCCTATTGTTTACTGAGAATCTTTGTTGTGCTTTGTAGAGTTGAAATGAGTGCTGTCTCGTGCTCTCTGCTCCCCATCCTGACAGAACAGAGCCTGTTGTGTGGAACCTGTTCAGGCTGGAGATGGTGGGAAGGCTAAAGTTCAAGTTCACAGACCCAAAAGTAAGTTACAGAAATGATTGCTTGTTTGAGCATTCACTTGCTTGCTGCTGCCTTTCATTCTCCTTGATCTAAGCGCAGTGTATTGTTAATGCTTATCCGAACATTGCATTAAACTCTAATTAGGCCTGCCAATCAAAAAAACTCAGAAAGCAGCCTTCTAATGTGCCCAGTAGTAAGTTGTATTTTCACCCTTAGTATTCTGACTATGAACATGTAATGGGTTTGTGAGGGTTTGTTGTTTTATGTTTTGTTTGTTCATTTTTCTCTGAACTGCAGACAAATACTTAATGAACTTATACCCCAATGTTTACCTTAATGGCTAAATTTCGTGATAAAATGGCTTTGAATAAGCATCACGTGAAAGGTCCAGACCTTACCAGGCTGTAGCTAAGGTCACACTGGAGGATCACAGAGAACTCAAAGCTGTTCTTATCTCTTCATGCAGTGTCAGAAAACATGCCAGTGCTAACGTGATCGGGATGGGCGAACATGACAAATCATTCCATAAGGTCTTTTTGTGAATAAGCGAGTATTGGAGTACTGAATCCTCTATCTGACATTGGAGCAAGAGCCACCAATAGTTACAGCTAGTGTAAATCCTAATTTGCTAACCAAAATCCAAAAGTGGAAGTATCAAATGATGTGGCTTTGGACCTTCCACTGAGGCATCAGCGGGGAGGAAGCTGGAGGTCAAAGCCACCATCTA
This sequence comes from Eulacestoma nigropectus, assembly GCA_013397775.1. NCBI lineage: Eukaryota > Metazoa > Chordata > Aves > Passeriformes > Eulacestoma > Eulacestoma nigropectus. The sequence goes on along the minus strand of VZTE01003819.1, from coordinate 331,942 downwards.
CTAGTACCATTTTATAAACAACCCTAAGAGAAGAGAGGTGGTTCCTAGTCCCCAGCATGTCTGTCAAATAAAGCATATTGGTAGGCTTGAGATTACAGTATGTGGTACAAGATTTTCATGACTGTAAGGAAAAACAGATATCGCACATTGCAAAAAAAATCCCAAACCTCAAAGTAAGTAATTTCCTTTCAGAAAGACACCAGAAGCTTAGCTGCCTTATTTTGAGACAAATTGAGCAGGATAAAATAATAGCATAAATCAGAGACTAGAGTGAGACTAGCCAAGTTACCCTAATAATTCTTTCCCATCTCTAGCACTCAGCACCTAGTCTCCTGGGGAGCACAATGGTGGTTTCTGCCCTTTGGAACTGCTGAGTCTCATACTTCAGTGCTTGTGAAGTTTGCATCAAGTGTGGAAGTGGTATAGCAGTTGCAAACCAAAGCTAGGCATCTGAAAGGCCATGGAGGAAGGTTATATCTGAAAACATGCTGCTCCTAAATAGGTTATCCGGGCTCATGGACCTTAATAAGAGATCTCACACTAATTAAACTTTAATACTGTGGCTGGGAAAGGCTGACAGCTCTGCTCTAGCCTGACCCATTTCTCAATATACTTCTGTGCCTGCCTGATTTTTTTCCCCTTCCTTTCCCTGCTGTAATCCTCATGGAACATCTGCCCCAGCCAGGAACAAACGGACACTTGTTCTCTGGACGCCTCATCCTTGTGTCCTTGTTGATACTCTCAGGTCCTGAAATCCTTCCGCCCTTAGTTCCTCTGCCACTTCCCCCCTACAACTCCGTAAGACTTGATTAAGCCAAACGCTGAGATCCCACAGGTGCTGTAGTTATTTTTAGCAGTAATGTTAGAGCTCTGCAAAGGCTGGAAGAAGATTTATGATTTTGTCTCCTACAAATCTCGTGGGTTTTCCTTTCTCTTCTACCACTTGGATGGATTCCAACATCTCCCCACATACTCCAGAATGCCTCTTATTTCTTTAATTAAAGAGTTGTGAAAGCCAACAGTTTTGCCTCATGACTGTGGGGCAGAGTGGGTCCCTTATCCCTTCTGAAGTTCAGCATGTTGAGTTCTTGTCTGCAGACATTGCAAATCTTCATCCTGGAAAAAACCTTTTCAGCACTTTCTGTGGTGAGCTGGGAGAAGAAAGGTTGCTTAAGCATCTAAGCACCCAAACACAACTTTCATAGCAGATGCTTGCATTATTTTCAACTTCAATGTTTTCATCCACTCTTCCATTTCCTCCTGCAGCTGACATATTTGTGCTTGACTTCAGCAAGTTCCGAGTTTGTACTTGAGCAAGAGTGGGGAAAGACTTTTTTTCATTAAGAAATGTCAAGAATTAATTTGTGTCTCTCTTTGCTTGTGCCTTGAATGTTAGTCTCCTTCCTGGGCTCTGCACATGGCCATGGTGTTTCAGTATGACCAGGACACAGCTCTCTCTATGGATTTTTTTTCCCCAGGTCAGGCATGCCATACACCATAGCTGTTTCCTGGTACACTCAAGTCTTACATCCCAAACCCGTGTTTACACCCCACTTAAAATGAATTTGATGCATCAGGGAGCCAGATGTAATTACTGTATATTTTCTAGCACGTGTTTAGCCATGCAGGTGTGCCCACTTGTGCCAGTTGGGAGCTGCTGTTTTCTCTGTGTCCTCCTCTGGCTTGCAGTCGTCCTCCTCCTCCCCATACACAGGGAGGGCTGCATTCCTGGTTTGTGGGGGCACAGAATGTTCTTTGATGAAGAATCAGGAAAAGTTATTGCTATCTAAATTATTCTGCTTTTCTGAAAGCAAAATTTCTCTTTGGTGCAACATTTTCTAAAACCTTGATGATTATCAGCAATGCTTAGTAATATGCCTTTGCAGCGATACTGTAGACTTTGGGAAGTTTGGGGGGTTTTGTGGCTCTGGACACAGGAGTAGTTGCTGTGTTAGAGCACTCCGCTTCTTCCTCCACTGAGCAAGGTTTGCAGCGTGGCTGTGCTGTGGTGCCAGCCATTGTAGGACTAACCAGCTAGGGGTGTCTCCAATTATACGTGTCCTCATACAAACATGAAATCAATATGCTGAAGCAATTAACTAGACTTCATAAACTTCAGCTGGCAAGCTTTCTGGAGTCTGTTCAAAAAGGCAGCTGGGTTGGCTGAGAGGGAAGTAATTCAGGGCATTTCTTTTGTTTAACTGGTGAGGAGGACACAGGCAAGCCAAAAGCAGAGAAGATTTAATTACCTTGTTTCAACCTCAAGTTTAAAAAAAAAAAAAAAATCGAAGATACCTCTATATTTTCAGTGTTATCAGTGGAGAAATTAATGTTTTCAACATCTGAGTAGGATTAAAAATTTGTTCTTACTCCTTACCATCATCAGCACCTCTTTTTGGTAGGAATCAGTGAGTTAATTCTGGTAACTTCTGGTTTTGAAAATTGTGGTTCTTTTGCCTGAAGAGCTGAATGAGATGACTGCTGTTTTGACAAGCAGATCAAAGCTGTCAGGCTCCTTTTCCCTGTAGGTGACTGTACTTCATATTCCTGGTGCCAGATAGTATTTGACATTTAATTTAGGACCCTCAGTGCCTGCATATAAAGCTTTACTATGACAATAGTGATAAAGCATCTGAGTGTTGGATTTGACAGTCTTTTCCTTCTCCTGCTACATCTCCATGCCCAGTTTGGGCTGAAAGATCTGACTTGAATTAAGGAGAGGAGGAGACTTAACCCTGAAGATTTTTTTAATGAATTGAGAAGGCCTTACTTGAAGATAAATATCTAAATATGACTCTTATTCTGGCTATGAGATCTTTCACTGGCTCACTCCTAGGCTGGCAGGCAGAATTTATTCAGAGGAGAAGGAATGGCTGAGGGATAGGGTCAGCAGGAGGACCTTCTGTATGTAATTCATCCAATTACTCATTTTCTTACAAAATGGCACGTTACTGTATTGATCAGTAGTTCATTTCCCATAGAAAATAATAGTGCTAATAGTATCCACAAGGCTGTGTTTGTACTGAGGAGGAGATAAGTGGATTTTTTTCTGAAATCATGTTTAGCTGCATCTGCGTTGAGGGTGCTGTAGTCTATCCTGCAGGGGAACGTAGGTCAGGTCAGTAGCTCTTGGAAGCAGAGGTCAGTGATGCCACAGCAGCTTGTCCCCTTTGGGGAGCAGGGGCTGCACTGTTCTGGAGGGCATGACAGAGGAGCAAATGACAGGGACAATATGTCTATCTTTCATCAGCAGACAAACTTGGAAAGAGCTGAGGTGCTAATGCTGGGGCCCAGGCTGTGTCAAGTCAGTGGTGCATTGTCCTTGCAGTTCCTCTCCCTGGTGCACTTCCACAGGCTCTCTGCAGCAGCTGGAGTTGAAGATTGTGATGTCAGTGCCTTAGGATCTTAAACACATGTTATTTTTATGCCTAATATACACATGGTACTGTCCTGCCCTCTGACTGCAGAAGGCTGATTTACTCAGTGGTCTTTTAGTTGTGCAAAAGGTGGCACAGAAACAATCCTTGTCTCAGGAGATCCAGGAACATAGTGGAAACTGAGCTCATTTCTTTTCTCCTTTTGCCTTCCACCATTTAAAAATGCCCTTTTACTGGGATCAACACCAATGCTTTGTCACTTGTGTTAGTTGTGTGGCGAGAAAAAGCTGTGGTGAATCATGCTTTTAATGTTCAGATTAAAATATTCATTAGTGTGTTGGAGACAGTCTTGGTAGAAAGCAACTGGGAGGTAAATTCCTATGGGAAGATAAAAATTGTTTTACGGAGTGTCTGGAATCTAATGTGCTTCCCACAAAGAAGTTATGTACCCAGTCCTACAGCAGGGACTAGAAAGAGTAGTTGGATAGTGTCAGAAGTCTTTTAATTTAAAGTGAGTGGGCATGGCACAGTATGGGGGAATGGATTTTCTCTGAGCAGAACAAACATTCCACATTAGGCTTTCAAAATAGTGCCTGCCTGCATGAAGACCCCCAGTTCCTTGTGTCACTTCCAACCACCCACTCCCTCTGTAACTGTGTGGAGTGCACTTGTTTCTCTCCAGCTCTTGGCAGTTGATAAGACTGCTGTTTTAAAAAAACTCAAACAGCCAAAACTCAAAACAAACAAACAAACAAAAAAAACCCAAACAAAAAATCCCCACTAAAATTGCCCTGTTGTTCTTGGACAATCCTGTGGCTGCTTTAGGATATGTGTGATGGAAAAGCTGTGTAGTTGTTTCAAATGTGGTTAAAGCACAGGGAAGAGACAGCTCACACAGAGGGGCTGAAAGTTCGCTGGTGAGACTGAGATCTAGTGCATACCTGTATTCTTGGGATTGAGAATAGCCAGTGGAGACTAGCCAGGATCCCCACTGCCAGTCCACATCATAAACAGTCTGCAAACATGGAGCTTTTTTGTACATTTTTGTGTCAAGGTTGCTTAGCCTGCATTCCAGGGCTTTTACTATCTCAGCAGATAGACTTGTCTGAGGGATGGCTGGCAGGTCTTGCCTTGCCTTGCTCAAACCTCACTCGGGAGTTGGTTTTAAGCCACCACCACCTCTGTGCTAAGCTGGTGTGTTGCATACTTTGTAGTGCTATGGCAGAATAGCTCTTGACCATGGCTCAGGCCTTTACAGGAGACACATGTCTGGGATAGCAGGAGAGGCTCTAGTGAGAGCAGGAGCTGAGGCAGTGGGGCTCGCACGGGGCTGTCTGCATCAGGTTGTAGCCACTGCCACATCCATCCCACTGGTGCTGCCAGAGTAGAACACAGAAACCCACAAAAAATTCAGATGGAAATATGTTCCAGGAAGCATTGAAGTCTGCCCTTCCCTCAGGGCAGGATCATTTGTGAAACAGATATTTGTCTAACCTTGTAATGCTAAACCTTCACTGGTGGTACTCCACAGCCTCTTTGGGAAGTCAGTCCAAGTCTGTTACTACCTTGAGCATTAGAAAGCCTTTCCTAATATCTTTTTTAAAATATTCCTTGCTGTAATTTAAACCCACTATTATTAGCTCTTGAATATTCCTACCACTACCACCTTCCATTTTTCATTAAGAGTAACTATTGCAAGTACTTATTCCTTATTAATAAGTGGCTTGTTCAGTGTTCCCACTTGCAAAAGTGCTTCATACCAGAAGCTGTAACATGAATTTCAGATTAATTCATTAAGTAAAGTGGGGGGAGAGTTGGCAGGATCTAGCTGAAGCAATCTAGAATAATTAGCTGTGCTATTAGTATGTCAGGCACATAGAAGCACTATATGATAGTGCCATTTATGAAATGACAAAGCAGAAAGACAACATTTGCCAGATTTTGGTGGAATTGCATAGACTGCTGTAAGATTTTTCCTTGCCTGAGTGGGACAGCCAAAAGGAGGTGGAGGGGCTGATGAGTTGCAGGAAGAGGAAGCGCTGGGAGGGTTACCTTAAGAGAGGTCATCAAAGTTCTGGCTATTTGAGAGGCTTGAGCAGGGAAAGCATCCACTTTTTAGTGAACCTAAGGGTAAGTTACAGGAAAACAGACTGGAACTTGGGGAGCAAAGGTTAAGTGCTATAAAAGACTAAATACACCAAAAGCAGGTCCAAAGAAGCAGGAGATATGAAAATAGTTGTAAGGAGATTCTGAGGGCACAGAAGCATAGGGGCTGTGGGAAAGATACTGGAGAGTTTCTCACTACCAGACCAGGAGCCCATGCTTTTGTTGCAGCTGCTGTACAGCAGAGCAGGGAGCAGCAGGGATTAGGTACAGCTAATCCCACACTGCATGGGTTTGGCATGTGCATGTCAGTGTTTTGAGTGTTAATTATGACTGGGCAGCATCACACTGCAGGCCTGCTGGGCAGAGTTGCTCTTAGACCATGTGTTTCTTTATCATTTCCTTATTGAGGTTTATTATTTCACAGCAGAGAAATTAGAACCTGGTTTGGGATGTTAAATAAATAGATATGGTCTAGCAAGACACAAAGTGTCAGCTGAATATGTAGAAAATTAAGAACTCTTTCAGCTGTGTTGAAAAAGGACTGTTCTTCATTATCGCTGCTTTATACTGGCCAATCTACCTGGCCACTCCAAGCAAATGGCCATCAAAAGGTAAAGGGCATATTGTGCTAAGGAGATGTTAAGCTATTGTTAGAGACATGTTTCTGAGGGAACTAAACTGTATGTTAAACAGATGAACTTGGATATATGCAAAAGACTGTTCCTGAAATTGCTGAGAGGGGAAAATGTGGTTTTAACTGCCTGCTTTTTACACTCATGAGTGTCTGGACCAGGAACAGAGAAGTGTGTTTGTCCTATCCTGTCAGCTGCCTGCAAGAGCAGGCGGGCTGCTTCTGCCCTCTCTCAAGGACTGCACAAGGTGCAAAGCAACAGAGGTGTGAGAGCCAGGAGACATGAACTCAGTGTCTTGTCAGCTGTAAACTTGATCTGACCCTGGACAAATCACTGATCCTGGGTGCCTGGGTCCCACTCGGCTGCTCAGCACTGGTCGTGTCACAGCACCGCTGCTGTGGGGAGGGCCAGTGGATGAGTCCTCTTTAGTCCTGCAGCTGCTTAGTGCAGCTGCTGTGTGTCTCACTCCTTGTATTATGTGACCTGTTGTTCTCAACTGAAAGATTTCCTTTTGTAAAGTACAGTGGTTGAAGTCTTACATTGTTGCATCTTAGAAATCCATGAAATTGAATATAAGCCTCCCTTTGAACAGCCAGATTTTTTTAAAAGCCTAGTAGAACTGTTAGAGCTATGTTTAAAAATACCCAAAACAAACCACTAAAACAAGGTAAGTCAACTGTCCACCTGCCTTTTCCTCTTTGAGCACCCAACAAGTGTACTGCAGGGGTGGTTTGAGAGCAAAGCAGAATTTGATGTCCTGATCGCTTGCTGGTGCTGCTGTGTTTTCATTAAGGCTTTACTGTGTTCTCAGGGCTTTTGGACGAAGGCTGAGGTCTTTCTCTCCTCATTAATTCCCTTGTCTATTGAGGGGCTAAGACCCCTTTGACAATTTTATTTGGTACATGTGGAGACTGTAGACCAGGGTGGATGTGGCATTTAGTATCACGTGAGGATTAAAATATCCCTGTTATCCAGAGAGCAGGAAGGGGATCCTTGGCTGCAAGGGGGAGTACTCCTTCACAGCAGACAATTTTGCCCAATGGGGGATTCCCAGGATGGGTGATGGACAATGCCAGGTATGGATCTGGTGGAGAAGGGAAATCTCATCTGCTGCTGGCATCTGCTCCAGTGGTGGGGCACAGAACTGCTTCAGCAGGACAGACTCAGCTCTTTCAAATATTTATTTTATTTTATTTTTACATTCAGTTATTACTTGACAAGCTGCCATTGTTTTCAGAGGAACACAAGCAAGAGAAAGCAAGTTGCCTATTTTTTTTTTTCTTCTTATAAAGCAATAAAACTTGGAAGGTACTTCAAGGAGTAGAAAAAAGGTGCTTCACTAGCTTGAGGGCTTTCCTCCATGACATGGAAAAGATGGATCCTTTCCAGGAAAGCATCAGTGCCAGACTTTTCCTAACAAAGATTGGATTTATCTCTCATTCTGGAGAGTCCCATTTAGGCAGAATAAGTGGGAAGGCTGCCTGCCTTCTTTCTGTGCATTTTGTTGTAGGTGTGAATACTCTCTAATTTTCCAAGGCAGTGCTGAATTTAACCATGCAACAGTTGGCAAGTAATGTGGCAGTCAAAAGCTGAAAGTTACAGTAGTTTTGCAGTAGTGTTGGAAGCAGGTAGCTCTAAAGTGTAAGACATGGTGCTGTCACATTGCTGCCAATTCCCTGATTTCTCAGGAAGCTGCATACAGTGCCTCCTGCAAGAGAGACATTAAATTTAAATTCAGATTGGAAATGAGTAGTTATTCAGCTATCCCTGTGTGCAGAGAACATTTGCAGGTATGTGCTACAGGAGCATCTGCAGCTCCAAAAGCAATTAGCTGATGAGCAGATACCCAGCGAGTGCCACTGAGAAATACTTGCGCCTGACTCTCTCTACTTCTTATTTTTTTCATTCTTCCAAACGAATGAAGAAAAAAGCCGGACTGAAAATAGTGTGAGGATTGCAAATTCTCTCAAGGCATGGCCCTTACTTAGATTAATCAGGTTTTATTTTGGGAAGAGCTCTGTGCAGAGGGTATTTTTGGCACTTGGTTCTAGTTACCTAATTCAACTTCTCAAAACAACAACAAAATGCATCACCTCTGGAGCAGACCAGAGTTTTGGAAAGCAGCCAGATAAACTGACTGAGAACAAATAGAGAAATTCCCATTCCAAGTTTATAAACTTTAAAACCTGGATGGGGTAGGTCTCCAGTGACTTGTTGCTGCTGTGCAGACAGGGCAGGGCAGACCCTGGCAGGAAGAGGATGTCCCCTTGCTCTTTGCTTAACTTTCTCCTTTTCAAAAGAGCAGCCATTCAGATAAGTGTCTGAAGTGATGCTCCTGTCTTGATTTTTATTATTAGATCTCCACTTTCAATTCCACTGCCCTGATAAGCTCTTACTGGAAGATGCCTTGTGAGCAGTTGTGAAGAGAACTTTCTACACGGGCTTGCACCAGTATCTAACCATGTTAATTAGAAGCAAACCTGTAGCAGAGAAAGTTATGTGCTGGTACCAGCCTTGCCCATCAGTCAGAGTTAACCTCTGCCAGTTCAAAGACGCTGCCTGTGGATACCATCTAGCATGACCTATAAAGGATTTTATTTTTCTGTCTCTGTTGCAATTACAGTAAGAAATTTTAGTAGTACACCTATTAAGGTCACCTCAACATTCTGTCCTAAGCAGTTCTAAATGGATTATATTATTACCAAATAACAAGCATTTTGGCTGAATTTTTCTGTCTGAGCTATCTATCTTACTATGTTATTATTTTTAAGTTGCCATCCAGAAAAAAAAGGTCCAGCCTTTTTCAGCAATAGGACTAGAAGGAGAGTGTTGCTTTACATTAAAAGAAATGGGCAAACACATCTTGGCAACTGTCTTCTTGGGAGCTAGAGTGTCCTGAAAGCTTGTTAGCCAGTTTTGGGATTTGGGGCAGGACAGCTTGTGCCTGAGAAAGTGTGCCATGTCCTGTATCCTCTGCAGAGGAACCCATGGTTGCTGCCAGCCAGGATCACAGCCTGCTCTGCTGCCAGACCTGGCAGCCCAACTCTCTCTCTCTCTCTTTTGCCATGTTCCTACTGGGCAATCCAGGTAAAATTACCCAAGTTTTCCCCTCCATTAGCTGCCTGACCCAACTCCCCATGACATGACATGGCATTTCAAAGGAAGCAGGAGTACAGGATGAGGAGGCTGCACTTCCCTGCAGACACATGTCCTGTAGAACTTGCTGGCAGCTAGTGCATTTGAACTCCACTGGCAGCTTGCTTTATTTCTTCTCCAGCTGATCAATACAAAGGCCAACTACTGTTACTCCTGTAAGATGATGTGTTTGCCCAAGTAAAGGAGGTCTGTGAAGCAGGTTGGTAGGCAAAGCATTGCCACTGATCTACGAGGGTGACAATATGGGATCATTTTAGGGTACTTTTGTTCTGTGTTTCTTTTTCAGAATTTCTTCTTGCAGTTAATTTTGATTTTGACTTACATATGAAATATATGTAGAAAAGATCATTATTGAGACTGCAGGTAGTTTTGACCATGCTAGACCTACTATGAAATTAATGAGAGGTTAGAGAGAAAGGAAAGTTACTGAATCCCTTCATGTTTTTCATAGAGGCCATACTGTATGGAGTGGATGGAATAGGCAAGGAGAAAAAAAATCTAACGATACAATTAAGGCAATTACACAAGTTGGTATAGGCATTTTTTTCTTCTTTCCTCCCCCCTCCCAAAAATCCCAATGGATGCTTGAAAAATATTTCCTGATTATCTTAATTGAAGCAATTCTAATATTTAAACATCATGATCCTCTTTTTACATTTGCAAAGTGCTCAGCCCTCTCAGCAGCTTCTTAGAAGCTCACACAAAGATACTCCTTTCATTTGTGACTCAGTTCTTAAAGAGAGAAGGGGACCCTGTTGGGAGGTTATGTCCTTTTGTCCAGAACACTGAGTCCCAATGTTATTACTCCTTTGTCCTTCTGAACAGACCCTGAACAGATGAGATTTTACCTCATGTACTCTGCACAGCTCAAGTGCACATAGGTGAAGGAGGAAATTAGATCAAAGCTTCTATTTTGCTAAGTCTATGTTCTCTGTATGTACAAGGCACAAAGAGGGTCTCTGCCCTGAGGAACACTGGAAGCCGCTCTGAAGAAAGGTCACGCTCCTTTTGTCTGTGAATTTTTCCCTGCAAGTATCTTTGCAAAATTCACAAAATTGTAAGGCTACTGCACTGTGCTCTTTGTGGGGTGACCTAGGAAAGTAACTCCAACTGCACTGAGTGAAAACGGTGGTGCATGTTTCCTTAGGTGTCTGCATGGAATATATTGTAACAGGGCCTGGTAGCAGCAGTTTTGAGTTGAGTTTAGAGTAAGTTTTGGATAAGAGTATTGTGTTAACAGTCTTGACAGAAAAAACCTTCTGAGGCTGAATTCCTGGGATCTGAGATGACTCTTCTGCTAATAATGAGAGAAGTAAGATGTCCATTTTGGCACTGTTGCACTGGAATTGCCGTAGCCATGCTACTTTCTCCCTGACAACTGCCCAGTTCTGACCAGTGAAATAGAGCAGCTACTCACAAACCTGGTCTCACTGCTTACCTGTGGGTAATGTGGACAGCAGCCTCTCTTAAGTTTCAGTTCATTGTCACATCTCACCTCACATCTTATTCGAGCATCTTTCGACAAAGAAGTCTGAGGTCACAGGGTCCAGAAGACGTGTTGTTGCCTCTGCAAGCTCTTGCTCTTTTTCCAGAGGAGAATCTGAGACTGTCTGATTTGTAGGATGTGTTGAAATGCCTTCATGAGGAAAGGTGAACATGGCATATAGGTACTGGGTGGAAACTCCCCTTTAGGGACTGGGATAAAGGGAAAAAGGTTTTAGAGTGCGCATCATGTTTTGTGCTGAGCAATTTGGGAATATTGGAGTCAATACAGGAACTTAGTTGTAGAAAGAGTATTGGTAATCTTCTTTCTCTGGTAGATTCTCCTTTCCACAGAGAAGAAGAATGTTTTGTAGTTTACCCTCAGGATCTTCTGGATCATGAGACAGCCTGGCTCTTCAGGCTTCCTAGGTAACAGTGAAGACTTGCAGGATTTTTGCTTTATTTCTGTGGCTACATCAGGGTGTGGCGCCTGCATTGCCCCTAAACCTTTGGGGATGGTCCTGGCTACTCATTATAAAATGCTAAATATGTGTTTGTATTTCCCTAGGGTGTTTGTATTGCCATCAAATGCAATTAATTGCTATATCTCAAGGAAGTGTTTTACTGTATGAACAGTGTGTGTTAAGGGGAGAAAAATACTTCTTGTTCATGTGCCAGTAGTATGTGTGTGGTCTTAGTATCAAGGTCTGAACTTCAAGAACACAGTGATTTCCTTTGCTATGTACATACAGGACTGTGCAGGTAATACTTAATTAATTGAAATACAAGGGACAAGCCAAAGTGGAAAAATGTGTGGAGAATGTTGTATTTTGATGGCTTTCAAAAGATGTCCTATTTGAGAGGTGTGAATTTATGCATTTCGTTTCAGGCTCCTGTTTAGAATGAATATTCATCAGGATTAGTAGCATCTTCTGCATGAGAGGTATCAAACCAGGCTGCCAGTGTAATGAATGCATTCCTTTTGTTCTCTGGTTTAAGACTCATTCTGCCAACTCAATACATCTTTTAAAAACTTCCTATTTATTTATGTGATGCCAATTATCTGCTGAGGTCTGTAGACACAGGCTAGATAGAAAAAGATGGTCAGTCACTTTGCTGTATTCAGGAATGGTTTGATCCTGTAAGCAGAATGACTCCTAATTTGCCTCTGGCAGGACAAATTCCCCTCTGTCAATCTAGTGAAAAAGAGTTTTAGTTTGGCATTGACCTTATGCTTTCATTTCCACAAATATCAGGACAGAAACATATTTCTCAAAGTCCTTTGTTTAGAGATAAAGGCAATAAATTTAAATTATATTTACTAGTCTTGCATATTATGCTTTACATGGGGAGTGGGGAAATAAATGATAAGAAAAAACTGTTTGTTTATTCATATCAGTCACTCTGATGAAATCAGAAAATCAGTCATGATATTAAACTTCATGTCCCTGGACCTTTGTGAACCAGCATAGAATATACTCTGAAAAGGAAGAAAATCAATTTAACAAGCTTTATATTTAGGAGCATGCTGACTCTGTAACTGCTATGTACTTCTTGAACATGATTTGTTTTGTTCATTATTTTTGCTTGGTGTGTTGTCAAAGTTGTGACAATCAAAGGACATCATTAATCCAAAGTAGAGATAATGTCTTGCATTAAACCAGCAGATACAACTGGGAAAGTCAAAGATGCTTAGCATCTCAGTCAGCACTTAATTATGACTTGTGTGCCCAAAAGCCTCTCTGCTTCTCCCAGCTCTGCTGTTTGGTCTTATCTGAGATTGTCTGTCTGACCACAAATCCTGGTACTTACAGGCCACAGGAATCCTGCTGATTTCTGCTGGCTAAGGTACAGGCCCTGCCTCTACCCACTTGCATATTTTTTCCAGGAACAAAAGACCAAAATGGATTTTTCACCAAACAATTTTTTGTAGGTACGGTAGGAAGCCTTGAAGCAGTGAAGGAATGGTGCAGTTTTGTTGGGAAAAGAGTCCTCCTCCCTGCTGCTGCAACTGTTTAAAACTACTTTTTACCACAAGCTCATTTTTTAATATTAGTTTTTGAAACCTTCCCGAGTAAAATCGAATTACTTTAATGAAGTTTCTTTTTACTATTTTTAGCCAAATTGTTAGTAATTGAGATAAAAAGTTTGGAAGTGGCCATTATCTGGTAATAGACCATGTCAGTTTAGCTAAGCCTCCACAGCTTTAGCTTATCTCGCCTCTGTATCCCCCAGTCTCAAGTCATACGTTAATTCCTAGACAGTATTTTTTTTCCAGAATCTTTTCTTCTTTGCTTCCCAGAATATTCTGTAGGACTCTACATTTGCTGATATTCTTCTGAGTAGGAACAGAGACTCAGAAGTACCCTGAAGCACTGGTATATTATGGATTCTGTCAGATAACAGGGGTTTGCATTCTTCCGGGTCTGTTAGCAGATCTGTGCCGTATCCCAGGAACTGAGTGCTGCATTCCTAGAGGATTCTCATCCTTTTTCCAGTGGATGACTCACTCAAGAAAGGGGAGAATTGAGTTTCAGGGCAAAACTCTCCCCTTGAAGGCACAGTCTGGTGTGGACTCAGTTCTGAGGCCATGTCCAAGAGTACAGCCAAAGTCCAGTTATGTGTTTCAGCTACACTTTATCTGCAGCCAGGCAGTCCATTGAGGACAAACAGTGTAGGCTTTATGAAAAAAAGATTTTTCTTCCTAAGATCTGCAGGTAACCTGGAGAGTCAAAAATGCATATTCAGCAGCAGCAGTATTGATAAACTTTCTGGAAGGAGGACCAGAATGCTCTCCAGCTCAAGAACCTGCAGGAAGCAGGGGCTCCTGCTTCTCTGACTGTAGTGCTGACTGGATTCCATGTCCCTGTGGCAAATCTGATCAGCAGAAACCTAAAGACAACCCAATACCTGCCTTCAATGAGCTGGCCTTGCTCAAACCTGAGTAAAAGAACACATGGCTTACTCTTCTTATGCTTGTATCAGCATTAAATACGTTCATAAATGCCACTAAGTATCCTGGTTGGTAAGCCATGACATGAGTAATAATGCAGGAAGTTGTGCAATCACACTTGGATGCCCACATATTGTCAGTGGTTATGAAGGGCGAAAAGCCAAATGTCTTCAGCCACTTAATACACAATTTCTGGTGTATTGTACATAAAATTCTTGGGTGCTGCTATGAAAGAGTGCTTTATCATCTTTATAACTCAGATGACAAATAGAGACACCCAGCTATTCAACGCTCACCTATAGTCCAGTATATATATGGCCTCCTGACTGCCAGGGCATTGTTGACTCATATTCAACTTGCCATCAACCAGGACCACCCTGTCCCTTTGAGTGGTGCTGCTCTTCAGTGTGTTGTTCCCCAATCTGTCTATACATCCACGGTTGCCCCATCCCAGGCAAAGAATTCAGCACTTGCCCTTGTTAAACTTCATCCAGCTGGTGGTTGCCCAGAGTGAAAGAATTTTGCAGAGGGCAGCAAGACTAACAGCTCCAACTAACTGGGTTTCTTTTTATTCCTCAAAAATAGGCGTCACCTAATGATCACCTTCCATTAGTAAACTTGTCCTTAGAGCTAGCACTATATACAAGCAAAAACCTCCCATGTGCCAATGTTGTCCTCAGTTTTGTTAACGTTTCTGCATCTGTCCTAGAATGTTTTTCTTTCTGTTTCCTGATGGGAAAATGTTATGCTTTCATACTTTTTTTATTGTCTGCTCAATTTGGTGCTAAATATTGGGTAGGTAATATTTGAGTTGGATAAATTACCATCCAAAATTCACTTACAGCTGAATTTTATAGCTCATGCACCTGAAGTAAATCTCCTGTGACACCTCTGGTTCTATAGTTTTGGTATGAATCAAAACCACAAAGACGTTTAAGAGAAACTGTGGTTGCGGGAGGGAAAGGAGAAGCCTAATCAAACATTTTGGATATGTACAGTTTGTATTTTCCTTGAAAACTTGAAAAACCTCTCATGTGGTTTCTGTGTTTTTTCCCAGACAGCTTTGACTTTTCCACATTAATCATTTTACTCATCAATTTTTTTTCCTTTGTCTTCCCCTTAGCAAAAGCTTCATGAAAACCTTGCTGTTTATAGTTTCAGTATTTGTTGCAAGGTGAGGAAAATTGCTCCATTTAGACCAGAAAGCAACCCAAGTGCTGGATACACAGGTATGAGTCAGGGCTTCAGGTTTCCAAGCCAGAGCTGTGGAGCCTGTTCTTCACATGGGGCTCCTAAATTGATGCTTAAATTAGTGTTAAACTCCTAAAATGGCTGTGCACATGCTTGAATATCTGTAGTCTTAGTGTGGAATTTAAACAAATTTTCATTTAGTCAATCAAAGTTCTATAGGCAGGGTAAGTACCTCTTGTGCATAGCACTGTATAGGTGTTTGGGAAGAGAACAAGAGAGTTTGCAGTTCAATATCAGTATTTCCTGAAGGCTTTTATATTTCAACTGGAAGCTTATCATCTCAATAGATGCACTTTTAATTCACATAATTCTTTTAACTTGGTCCTCCAAAACTCAGCTCTGCTGAAATTCAGTTCATTGGACATTCAGTTCACTGGTGTTACAGCAGTAAAAGTTGTAAGAAACTCAGATTTGAAAGAGCCCAGCAAGTCTGCACTGGAACTTTAACTTTTCTTAATGCTCTAGGGAGAGGTTAATTCTGCTCAATCACCTTTTATTCACCTGCAGCATAAAAGGAACTGCAGACACTTTAATATCTGAATTGAAAGGTTGTTGAGTCACCATTATATCTCTGTAGTCTTTGTTCGCTTGCTATTTTGCAGCTGCTTTTACCATTATTCACTGAGTTGCCACAGAAATCCCTGATAGTGGTACTAAGAGATTTTTATTTCCCTAGCAGTGGGAAATAAAGTGCTAATCCAAATCATTACTGCTAGCACCAGGGGGCTTTGCATTTAAAGTGCAGGTTGTACAGTAGAACTTGTAGCAGCAAGTGACTGTCTCCAGGCGTTTGGGAGCCTGGTTATGTGTGTGAAGGTCTCCACGATTTTGAATTAGACTTTATAGGACTTGCATGAAATATGCTTTGTCTGGGACTTGACCTCTTGCCTGCTACCATATTATAAGGCATTAATAACTTGCTAAGTATTTTGTCATAGCTTTACATTTCTGCTACATGAGCTGAACTGGATTTCTTCTTACATGCAAGCTGTAATTTGTGAGTAGTGCCAGATTAAGTTGCACTGTCCTGCTCTTCTCTCAGAGGATGTCATGGAAGAGTACTATATATCTCTATGCAAGACATGGTATGATATGATATGATATGATATGATATGATATGATATGATATGATATTTTGTGGAAAGGTGTATAAGAAAGGCAATTACTTAATGAATCCTGAATTACCTTCTACACTTTGAAATGGTACACAGCCTGGAGTACCAAGGAAAGCCAGAATAGGTGCTTGTTACCTTTACCATAGTACATCTGAGTAGAAACCCCAGGGTCATAGGTTTTGGGTCATGAATGGCTCTACCATGTGGGCCCCTGGGTTTCCAGTACAGAGGCATGGGCTCAGCTCTTCCTATATAATCACATACGGTGCACCAAGGCCCCTATAAGTTGCCATACCATAAAGAAATTAGTAAAATAAAATAGTCTGAGGGGACTTTCCCAGTCTGACTGAAATAGTGAGGAAAAGTTGATGCTTTATTCTGTTCTTCTTCCCAGTATGTATGAAGAGAGGAGCAAGCCAGAGCAGCTGTGTGCTACGCCAGGTCTCCCAATTATCCATATGGCTGCAGGGAACCACAGCAACAGTGTTACACAGTAAGTTCAAAAGATACTACAAGCCATTTTCTCTTGTTCAGTTGAGTAATATCGGATAAAAAAGACACCATTCTGATCTAGGAGTTTGATAATTAGTGTATTTCATCATCACATTTAATTTCATAGTCAGTTTGTGCAACTGTGAGAGCTCAAAGCATGTTGTGTCAAGTCAGACAGGCCTTCTACGACCTGCTTTCTGATAAAGCAGTCAGTAGCTTATACAGGAACTGGCCTGCGCTTTTCAAAACCAAAGGAGCAAATCAGTACATGCTATAAACCTAGAGACTCCAGACTAATTCTACCAGTGTCCCACTAACTGGGCCCTGATGTGTTAGGAATTTGGGTTCCCTTACGCTACACAGAACATTTGATCAGGTATTAAGCAAATTTGCACCTGGTGTCTAAAAGCAATTGATGATGCACAGGATTACTCTTTTTATTTCTCAAAAGGGAAGGAAAATTATTTTTAGAATGGTTTGTGGGTTTGGAGGAGAGGTAGAAAAAAATATTTTGTGTATTTTCCTCTCCATTCACGTAAGTCCAGCGATGTGATTCTTGCAGTGGTGCTTGCAACTGAAGCTCGAATGTCTCTGTGAAGAGACTTCACAGAGCAAAGTCAAAGGAATGAAACAGATTGCACAACTGGATCACACTTGTGCTCTCCTCTGAGTTCAGAATTAAAATGAACTACAAACAAATGTAACAGTGTTTCCCTTATCCATTTCTCCTGTGAGAAAGTGAAATTAGAAAGACACACAGCATAATAATGAAAAGAAAGCCGTGTTTTTAAAATTCTATCTGTCATAGCCAGCAGTCTGGCAAATAGTCTCAGAGAAGGGGGTTGATTTCTAAGAACCCAATTGGTTCTTTGCTTGTCCACAGGCTTTGTGTTTTAGTCTGTATCTCAGGTCTTTTGCAAGCCTTTCCCTCCTATAAGGGTGAAAAATAGTAGGGTGAGTGAATATACACAGCCAGATTTCTGTCCTTGCCATGATGGATGGTGAAGAATTAGCAGCAAGAGGAGAAATTAATCTGCATTGTCATTGTTCATGTAAATGCCTAAGTAACAATAGTAAAATTATCTGTAAGCAAAGGTGTCTTAATGTAATGTCTTTCACACTGCTGCCCACAAGGCTTCAGCTGGCCTAAAAGGTGGTCTGAGCTGTGCTGAGCTATGCTGTACATGTTCAGTTTCTTAGTTATGCAAAGCATGTTAAATTGCATGTCTGCTTTGGTTTACGTGCCATAATTCCTTTCCAGATTGTCCAAGTACTTAGCAATCAATGCCTGCTTAGTGCAGTTCTGTCACTCTCTTTTCTGTTTGAAAACAGTGGAGAGCAGGGGAAAAGGTGTTTTTCATCTGTGCCCACTGCAAGAATTCCAGTCTGCACAAATCTTGTGTGACTGATGCAGTTACTATCACCTGATAAAAGTAATTTAATTCCTTCTGTAACATATATGGCTTTGGAGAACACTGATTCTCTTCTGATACTTGCTTTAGACCTCTGGTTTTGTTGACTTAACTGGAGTTTGTTCTTATTGCAATGGGGTTGTGAGAAGAAAGAATCTGTCCCTGTGTGTTTTGCAGCATTTGCAGTTTAATTTAAACCTGCTATGAAAAAGAAATGGGATCTCTGAAACGCTGGTATCATAAGGCTTCTGGTATTTGCACACCATCTGCTTCAAAACACAAGGGATAGCTGATCAGCTCCTTTCTGTAGCAGCAGGTAACATGGTGTTCCTGTGAATGGACAGTATCAGCCCCAGTCCTCTACTAGCGTAAGAGGAAAAAAAACAGGTCTTAGAGAGGGTGTACATGTATATTCGTTCTTCCTAAATTGCTGTAATCCCATATTGTTGTGCAACCTAAATGCAGTAATAAAAGCACTTGGCCTGTTAGCTCCTTCATGACCCAGTCATCTCTAATGATGATGCCCTCAGCCATCAGACTGTAAGATCTTGTCTCCCCTAATGACAGCAGGAGAAAGACTATCCTGTTGCTAAGCGTTTGGTTCAGAAAGATTCAGCACTTCAGAAAACTAATACCCTTGACTTTCTCTATCTCTTTTTTCCTCTCCTTTTTTTTTTTATTCTTTCTGCCTGCAGAGCCAAAATGTGGGCAAGAATACTTTTTTACCCTGCTGTTCTATTCTGGCTTTCTTTGCTATCTGAAATGCAGCTTTGAGAGGAGAAGCTCTTAGAAACTTGTATGGGCCAATAGGGACTGGTCACAGCATTAATGCTGTAAAACCTTCTAATCCAATTTGTGCCAAAAGGTGCATGGTGTTAAAATGCCCAAACACATCTAAAAGCACGCTGAAATGCTTTGTTCTTAGCATGTGTTATGCATCCACAGGTCCCATTAGCTTTGTCTGGCCCTCTGCTTTGACTTTTGGTTATTTAGGAACCAGTTTTTACACTGCATTCTTTTACGCCTGTCAAGCACATTTAGACAGGAGTGGGAAAGAAAGCTTCTCATGCTCAGATGAGATAAGTTCTTGACCAAAAGAGGTGAGAGAACAAGATCCCAAAGAGTTCCAGCATTGCTGTGTTTATTAAAGGAATTGTGTGCTTGAATCAAGAAGAAGCTGGCAGAGAGAAATATGAACTGGTGGACACAAAGTGTTTTAAATGGCTGTTTTACAAAGGAAAATTTAGCAAATAACGTTCTTGAAGTCTTAGGTGTTTGTGGGTATGGGTTCTTCTGCAGGCAGATTTACCTTCAATTTTATAGCTATAAACCTAAGGAAACCCAACTAGATGATGACTAGTGACCACTGGTCACTAGTATCACATATCACCTGTATTCAGTCTGAAATATTTTCGCTTAAAAATGAGGAAATTACAAGCATAAGAATGTGAGAGACAAGCATTGTATATGATGCTTCCTACTACTTTCTATTTTTTATCTTTTTTTTTTTTAGTATCTCCATCCTCTTATCTGCTTACAGAATTATATGTGCTCAAGTCCATCTGCTAAGGTTGCATCTGAGAAAAAATGGGGACTCATCTAAAGAACATCTGATGTGTCATTTAAGATTTTTTTTTTTCTTGACTAATGTCAGCTCATCAGCAACATTTAAGCTGCAAGCTCGTAAGCTGACCTGCTGAAGGGCTCTTTCTAGTTCTTTTTTCCCCAGATTCCTGCTGGACTTCTAGAATGCCTTGTTGTTCTGCACTGAACAGCCTAGTTTGTTCTTAGTTTCCCCAAGGAAACTGGTAGCATTTATAGACCATCAGTCCAGCTGAGACTTAGGAGGGATGCACACCTTCCTGAGGACCCACTCGCTTTACCTGGATGAAATCTTGGAGATCTTTGACTTTGTGGATAGACTGAGTCAAATGTTGTGGTGAGAATGAGTTGGTGAAGGTAACCGTGGGATGGAGCAAAAGCAGATCTTCCTGTGGTATCCCTGTGGGACTCTTGCTCTGGTACCATATGTTTTAATGCCATTTTGAGACTAGAGCCAGGGAAGAGGAAGGAGTGCTAACTTCTTAGAAGCCAGTGATGGAGTGCTGCCTCCGCAGAGCAGCCCTGCTACACTTGTTGGTGCTAATTAGTTTGTGGCTGTTGAGCTTCCTTATGACACAGTCTGTTCTAATTAACACCTCCCTATAGACTGCTGCTGAACTCCAGAAATCTCATTCATTTGTGACACACATTTCACCATCCCAGGGAGACAAATTTATTTTGTTGACAAAGGTGCTGATAACACTATCAGACTGCAGTTTAATGTGTGTCTCAGAGATGGAGAGAGGTGGCAAGACAGCCTGAGTGGGAGAATGAGTTAAAAATAACACTCAGAATTGCAGCTGTAGTTTGCCTACCAGGTTGAATTGTCTGAGCCCCAGACCATGTAATACTTTATTGGCTACAGATAATTATGGTCAGTGTTTATTCCTTCTATCTCTGCCTCTTTCTTCTATGTAGTAACATAAAAAGATACAATAGATACAATTGCTAGAATGAGAAGCTCAGAAATTATATGCATATACTATGTATATATTTATAGTTAAGCACACCATACACAAATCTCTGTATCTCTCTACAGTCTATATATATAGTTTGCTTTAAAAAATAAAAAAATCAGGAGCTACTCCATAAGTTAAATATAAGCCTTGCAAATAGAATATAGCTGAAACTACTGCAAAATTTGGATCAGAGGCAGCAGCACCTAGGGACCTTGCAATAGGTTTTAGAAATAATTTGCAACTAAATATATGAGACCTTTTTTACTCGGGCTGTGGCACCTGTCAGTGAGGCTGGCTGCTGCAGCAGAGAAAGGAGTAATTGCAAAAAGCTGTCTGACTCCACATATACAATGAAACAGCATTTGACAAGGAGACCTGTGCTATTTCCAGTGCAGCAAAGAACTCTGAAAATTCTGGAAAGCCTTCCCCTGCCACCATAACTCCTCTTGCACTCACAGCATAGCCACAGTCTATGGAGGCCAAAGCCTATCTGAAAGTGGGAAGTGCTGGTCAAGAGTTGGGGCATTTGGTTCCTTCTACTAGGAGAAGGCACCAACTAGAAGGCACCACCCTTCTAGTTTACGTGATCTACTCTATGTGAAAGTCCATATTTTATAGTTACAACCATTGAAGTCAGGAGTCTGTATGGCTGTTAGCATGAGTCCTTCCTGAGATTGGCTTTTCCTTCATGCTCATGGTCTTCTCTGCATCTTCTATTGCTCCCTTCTGAGTGGCTTTATGTTTTACTCCTGTTCTGTAGCATGACAAAAGCTCCTCTGGTAATGCAAAAAGCAATTTTTCTGCCTTAATGGCTAACTCAGAATGACCTGACTTTTGCCATTTCTCTTCAGTCCTCTCTGCAACATAACAAATAGCTCATCTCATAGCGTGGTTTCCTCTAGCTGTGTTGGCAATGCTCCTGTACTGTGGTATGCCAGGAACTATACTTTCTTACCGCATTCTCATTTTCTTGGGTCCAGTTAGTAATTATTCTAAGCATCACATACATGCCTGAGAAAGCTGAAGAGACCAGAGTAAAACTGACAAGGACAAAATGAGGCCCGAACACCCTGGTGCAACACGTGGTGTGGAAAGCTTGCACAGAGTTCTCTGAATTTTTCCGATATTGATCTCTAATTCTGTTTTTTATGGCCATGGGTTGCTTTTGCAGCCCCACTAACAGAGACTTCAATTTTATATATCAAGGATGATCTCTGTTAAAATAACTTCCAAAAGTGACCTTGGGCACCCATTCAAACCTGGACTGCCTTTCGGGAGGCCAACTCAAGCTAAAGCTGTCTTCCTCACAATAACAAGATGTTAACAGGATCCCAGCTGAAAAATAAATCATGAACCAGAACAATCTGCTCACCTTACACAGACCAGTACTGAGTTAATAGCTTAGCTTTGCCGCTGGGGAGTGGTTATCCATTGACTTCCCATCTGCCCATCTTCTTTCTCAGTTTGATTAGAAATGGGTGGAAATGGGGATATCACTAATCCTTAGTCAATTTAAAAGGGTTTTTGCAAAGAATACCTTTGAAAAGTGGCTGTTTAAATAGGAAGCTTCCTGTTTTGAAGAAACATTTTTCTATTTCTGCTTTTCTCAAGTTTTCTTTCTGTTCAGCTTGGCTTTGCCCTTCTGCTTAATCTGAAAGGAAAATGGTAAACTATGGCAAAAGTTGTGGAAAAGTCTACCAGCCCAAGCACAAAATCTTCCTGGCATCATGAAAAGGCAAGTGGTTTGCTTGATTTGACAGGCTAGTACTTACCCTATGTTTTACACCTCAAAAAGCAAGATTGCAGCTCCCAGGCTCCATATAATGCTCACTTTTCCTATATAAGTATAGGAAGTTTTTTTGTATACAACTAAGTTGTTTAAGTTGTATACAAAAGTAAGTTGTATACAAAAAAGGCATGAAATAATTGGAAACTTGAGCAATAATATCTTTGCAGTTTGCAGGTGCTAGAATACAGACCTTCAGTGTTTCCTATGCCAGGACTCCTCATGGAGGGACAACCTAGCTTTGGAAACACCACTCTGCTCTTGCAGAGCTGATCAGCTTTCCCATACTTTGAACAGAGGCCTGCTTCCTCTCATGCTGAGGTAAAAACAGTGTAATTCAAAAACTAATGAAAAGAGCACGCAGCTTCCATAGAAATACATAACAGGAGATTCAGGCTTCTGTTTTCACTTTAACATGAGCAACATCTAATTAAGATAAGCACTATATTCTGCTTCAAAGCATCTTTTTCATTAATCTTTTGCCTGCTGCTGTGCATTAGACACACAAAATGCTTCTCCAGCCACTTTGTGGCCCAAAGAGCAAAAATGTTACTTCAGCCACTTCTTTCCATTTTTCAGATACTGGTCCACTGCTCGTTTGTTGCACTGTCTTAATTTCAGTGCACTTGTGAAGAAACACAGGCATGTGGCATGAGGCTAGGGAAGCATGGGATATGGGAGCATAGTCATTCATCATTCAAAGAGATGTTGAGGCATTCCTGTAGGACTGACATGTGAGGGCCTCTCACAGGGCAGATAAGCAGAGCCCTTTTCCTCTTCTCCTCTCATGTAAGAGAAAAGCATTTTTTATACATTTAGGCAATTTTTCTTTTGATTTAATTTCTACTAAAGCAAAGTAGTAATTAATTTTTAGAATAAACAGCTCAGTAATAACAGCTGTCACTCTGAAAGCTTCAGCATGCTTCTGATAGACTCTCCTCCAAAACAGTTCATGTGAAGGGGCCTGTTAGTTGCTTATTGTATTGATTTAATGAGGCCATTTTTCTTTAAGATGGTTTGGATTTAACAGAAATCTTCATGCTTGTATTTTCTACTAGCACCTTCAGTGGACTTGCCTACATGCCACAGGCTTCTTAGGCATACTTTTTGCATGTTAATTAAACAGGAAGCACTCTCAGTATCCACAACAGGCAGCAAAAAACCCTGAAGTTACAATACTTTGCTCCATGTCATGTGCATGACTCAAGGCACTTTCCAGAAGACATATCTCATCCATTTGACATATAGAGAAATCAAGACTGGGAAGTTTTGCTAAATTTCTACAGGTAGCCATGGCAGAAGCCAAAGATTTGAGAGTTTCTTGGCCAGTTTCTCAGGTAAATAGCACTTTTCTTATACCTGTATGTTCCTGGTTATGTTGTTCAGTACTGCCTTGGAGGAGGTGAGATTTTACAGTACCTCCAGTTCAAACTTTGGTCCACTAAGGACAAAGATGATTGAAGGGTGTTTACAGATGCCACAGCTGGTCAGTTGTCTTCGTAGTGAAGAACTCTACTCTGTTTGTGTTGGTGTTCTCGAGGTGAAGAGCTGAAAGACTGTTCAGAGCCACAGGCAGCCAGGCAGTGCATTATGCTGCTTTTTGAAGAACAGCAGAACACACAGGATATGCAGCCCTGTCAAAGGGCTTCAATAAATGCCTCAATGCAAGTACCTCTGGCATGTGTGGGCTATTTTCCTTTTTGATGTTAATTGTTTATCAAAAGCAGCTCAGTTGTTGGCAAAGCAATAACAACCTGTAGTCTGCTGTGTTCAGGCCATGCCTGCATCATCTTTGAAGCAACTTCTTCTATGTCCTGAGAGCACTCCAGTTAGTAAATCCTGGGCAGACCTCAGGAGCGCTCCACCCATCCTGATGTGCATCCTCCGGCGTGGTCTGGATGACCCCTTGCCAAGAACAGGCATGGTATGTAGACTTACTCTGCACATTGTGATTGACTCTTCAAATGCTGAGGCAATTTTTTAATGAGCACGTTGTTTTCTGTTTTAAAATGTTGCTCAACCCACTTTGCACATAATTAGCACAGACCATTTTACAAGGGCTTTTTCAGAGGGTGACCTGTCAGTATGGATGTGGCAGATATCCGTAATGATGGTCTGACTTGTTTTAATTATTGGTCGGTGAACTCTTGATTTGCAGGGATTTGGTTGGGAGGCTGTTCCTGTTAACTGTGCATCGTTGAAGTGATTGTCAGGCTGGGCAGGTGGAGGGAGACAGCTTTAGAAAAGCCAAGGAAATAAATAAAAGGCAAGGTCGGGGAAATGTTTTTCTTTTGTGTTCAATATTAAACATTCATGTAGTTTTCACCTTTCTGTGCTCCTTCTGTTATCATATGGTTCATAATAAAATTTCATATTTGTTTTGTGCTCACTTAAGTTTATCTGGGAACTTGCATTGTGGCATCTTTGTCAAAGTCATGTTATTTTGTGTTGCAGGAGGTGCAGGCCAGAGTGAGGTCTTCAATGAGCTAATTTTTTCTCACTAAATTAATCTGATCATTCTGAAATACCTAATTTTCCCATCTGAGAAAAACCCAAACCCCACAGATTTATTTCTAAGTAAGCAGTTAACAAATCACATGCACAGAAAACAAGGTACATTCAAAATACTTTTATGCAGCCATGGCAATACAAAGCTGTAAATGCCTCCTGTCCCACACTGAGAATTTCCCCTGAACTGGAGGAATTTGATTGCCCAAACAAAGGGTCTGTACTCAGGTGTGCAAAGAGCTAAAGGCTGTTTTTTCCCCTATCTAACCCATATGCTGCTGCTAAAGGAAATTAAAATAAGGGCCTGCATCCAGCTTTCCTCCGGTATTCAAATCTTGCTTCAGACCTTGTATTGGCTGAATATGGCCATGTCCGAAATACCTCTGCAGTGTCTTTAAAAAGAAAAGATCATCAATGTAAAAAATAAATATTTGCATGACAAGTAGCAGTTAACATTGCTGACCCTTTTTATTTTTTTGAGACCTGGGTGATCTTTTCTGTGCTACTGAGTGTATCAGGGCTGGGAAAACCATCTTTTGAAATCCCAGCCATAGTTGTGCAGCACTCCTTGGAGTACATAGACAGCTCCTCAGGATGACTCTCAGAGATGCTGCTGACAGTAAGATATCAAACAGCAGAAGGAAGGAAGTTTGCCCTCTCCTAAAGCTGCAGGGACCGACCCCTTAGTGGGGCAAGAAGAGCCAAGTGTGTGCAGTGTCTGGGAAGGAGGTGGCATAAGTCGCTGCTGGAAGCTTTCCTGGTCCCTTGGCTGTAACCTGTCTCATTGGATCATGAGCAGTTTCCTGTGGCTGCAGGAGGCCACCTGCTCCCATGCTCGCTCAACAAACAGAGGATATATTCCTGTCTTCCTAGCTGAGTTTTTCTTTTCAGTTGCCTCCCAGAGGCTGAGCAGCTAGGGAAAGAGGAAAGTTCATTAGTTTCCCTGTTGATGCAGGGTTTTCTGCTCTTCCCTCCCCAGGGGTTGTGTTTCATATGTAGTGTAATAAAACAGGATATTGTGGAAGAAGTTAATGGGTGGGTCAGGCCCTCTCAGTGTGAAGCCTTTTTTGATTAAAGGCTCCTGCTGAGATACCTCTGGACTCTCACCCACATGTGCCCTCACTAACAACACAATCAGCCCCTGAGAAAAGAGACTATAAAATGAGAGAGGTGGGAGAAAATAGGTTTGGTGTTATGTGTCCCCCAGGAGGGACCTGTGTGTCTTTTGTCTCTGCAATTTCTTTCCTAAGAATGGTTGAGCTAGAGCTATTTAGCATCCTGCAGTCAATGTGGTCATATGTAGGACTTGAAGTAAGTAGTTGCATATATGATACCTAAGGATCTTGTGTGGTAACAAGGCAGAGACGTACAGAAGGCTGCCAGCTGCTCGGCTCTAACACTATGGTGACCATAGTAAGCACTGTGATCAGGTCAGTCTGTCGTGAGGGTCTCACACAGGGCTCACAATGTGGCCAAGACTTTGCTGCTTTTCCTTCTTCAGTTGTTGCTCTTACATGGCAAACTCCCTTGAGGCTGTTGGCAGAGACCATGGGGACACAGACCAAGAGGACATCTGGGTATGTTGCTCTTCTGTGCAGCAGCTTTAAAGCCACACTGGAACACTCCTTCCCTTCTGCCCCTTCTCCTTTCCCTTCTTCTTTCTCTCCCTTTTCCCAGGATCTCAATGGTTGGGGATCCCTTTATTCCTTTCCTCTCAGGCAGCTGTCTCAGGGCCCTTACTCCACAGACTTCCCTGCAGGAAAACTTTTTGTTGCTGCCCAAGTTTTCTGCTGTTAACAAAACATCTTTTGACTGTTTCCTGTTTTCACCCTCTTAGAAATTAATTAAAAATGCATAATTTGGTTTCTTATTATCTTTCTTCAAATATCTGCTTAGATTTTTTTTTATCAAGCTCCCACCTTTGCTTGTCCATTAGCAAGTAAGTGCTTATTAGAAATGTGTTCCTTCCTGTGTACAGTTTCCCAGACTTACTGGGATATGTAGTGTCAGAACTATTCTTCAGATACCCATTCTTAGGAGTTGGTTTGTGTCAGCTGACTAACACTTCTGAACTAAAAGCAATTCTCCTCCTCTTAAATTCCCCTGGGATTGGGGGAAAGGGGAAGCCCTCTGTGTTCTGGAAGTGATATACAGTGATAACCACCTGCGTTTCTTGCACAAAGCACCTCCCCAATGATTACTGACCCAAAGCTGTTAATATTGTACTGAGGTCCAAATTATGACTTGTGCATTTGCATCAAACCTTTTATTGTAAGCCCCTTTTTCTGATAGAGGCTCTAGAAGACCAGTATTTCATTGTCTTAAGATTCTTGGACAAAGAATTATGGTTTTCTTGCGGTTAAAAGTGGAAGGAGAAGTTATGGCTGTATTTTACACCGATAAGGTGCCAGGTTTAGGTTACTTGTTCACACTTGCCTGTGTTTAGTTTCTTTCCTAAAGATATCTTCAGCTCCATTTTGTTACCAGATGGGAAGGTAGGAACCGTTGAAATTTATTTCTTTTAAGACTGAACAGAAATGTCTCAAATTTAAGAAGGGAGATGAATGCCCTTTCTGAATGCACGTTGGTGACAGGACTGCAGGTGCCAGGTCATCTCACTGCAGCATCTCACCTCCCACCTCTGCCCAGCAGCATCCCTCTGCACCCTCCCTGTGCCTTCCCTGTTCCTCTGGCCTGAGGGGATATTAAACACTCTGCAGGAAGAAGCTTTTCTCGGTCAGGTCTCTTTGTTTGATGTTGTAACTCCCTCCCTGTTATTACCTTGGTCCTTGGCTTAGGGCTGAGTCGAAGGACATGGGTGTCACCTACCCATGGGTGTCATGCTCCCTTCACTGCTCTGGTTTCTCCTCAGCCAGCCCTCTCAAAGTGCAACAGGGCTGGACCCTGTCACCTCTCTGAGCCTCGATGGCTCACAGGGAGCGTGGTTTGGCATCATGGGCCACTGCTGGGGCTGAACTCTGCTGCCTCTGTGGTGCCCTCAGGACTGCCTCCCAGACGGTTTTGGGCAGGAGAGGTTATGGGGAGGAGATGTGGAAGGTGGGTGTGCCCTAACAAAGTGACCTACTTCTGACCAACCTGCCGGCATGTTTGCAGCTCCCACTGTTAAAACAACAGACTCCAGCCAGGCAAAGACTCCCAGAGTTGCTGTTGGTTTTACTTAATGAGAGGAGCTGCCTGGGTTCTTGCTCCCTCCTCTTGCTGCAGTTTGACTGCTTGAGAAGCTGTTGGAATTTGGAGAAAAGCAATTAATGAAGGAGTTGGGATTTTTGACTGACATAGTAATTACGCTGGAAAATGTAATTTTCCCTGCATATTAGAAATGGGATTATTTTAAGGAGATCTTATTAATGTGCTGTTCACCAACAAAGAGCCCAGTAACCTCTCTCTTAATAAGATTAGCATGGGGGTCATAATGCAGAAGGCTGCTAGGGTAAAATATTCAAGGTTTTGTCCTAAAGAAATAAATTATCTTCTCCTGTCTGCTGAGGGCATACAGGAGTTGATTTCATTTAAAAGACATATACTTATTTTCTGATAGCTAGTGGATAACCTGTGCCCAAATTCCTTTGTCCAGATGCTGTACATCAGCAGCGAAATCCCAGGGTTCAGAGGGGAGCCTGGAGCAGAGGTCAGAGCAGCTGAGAATGAGCAGGCAGGTAGTTCCTTTGGCATCACTCCTTAGATCAGTGATTTCTTTCTGTAACTGCAAGCATGACCCTCTACTGTCTGCTTCTCTTTCTCCATCTATAACATGTGGATAACACTTGTCCACAAGTCATCTAAGATTAATGGCTGTTTGTGTAGCGCTCCAGCTCCCATGGAGCAAGGTCTGTGCCCCTCATCATGGACTACAGCTACTGCCGTCATATATGACCTGTTGTGTTCTGAAGGGGTGGGAAACGGGAATACAGAGGGATGGAAAGGGTGATGTCGGTTTGGTTGTAGTTTGATCAACCTGTGAAAATTCGGGCTTTTCTGGGACACCATGTGATGCAGATGCTTTTTCTGGTTACTCAAGATTTCTTCCACTCCCTGCTGATGGCTGTGGGGTGTTTTTGGGTAAGCCAGAGAGTGACACTGCTAAAAACATTTCCAGGCAGCTTTCTCCTTCCTGACTCTGCTCACATCTGTCCACCATCTGTTTTGATTTTGCCTCTGTTGTGCTACATGTAAACATCCTCTTGAAATGTTCAGGGCACGGAAAGTTTGGGACTTTCTCCTTTCCAGCATCGGATGTGAGGTGCAGCCTTCTGCTGCTGCATTAAACATGGGAGATGCTGCCCAGTGCTGTAGAAGAAAACCAGCTGGTATTTATTATCGGCACTGCTGGTCTGTGGGAATCTCAGTTATGGGTCAGGGATCCCTGTTGTCAGGCTAAGCGTACAAACAGCAACAGAGTCCAGTCCTTACTGTCCTGTGCTAACCTTTCCATAGCAAGCTCTACCACCATCTACAAATATTTTTAAAGTTAAAACCACGAGTTAACTCTACCCTAAAAAGGGAGGTATGTCAGATGGTAGAGTCTTCAATGTCACTACTGATTTCTACCTGAAAGGCACTGATATATTGTAACAGAATGCAGGGGTGTTAAACCCCTTGATAGTTTACCAGGGAAACCCAGGGCATCTCTTTCATACGAGTTGTGTGTTTAACTGCTTTAGCATTCAAATAGATAAATGAAGCATTGCTTATCCTCTTGGTTTCTCGATATCTCATTTACCTTTCAGACAATATGCAGAAATAGGGGTAGGGAAAGGCTACTCCAAATTTATGTAGGTTGAAAGTTTGCTCAGCCCAGTGTAGTGAGCTGCAGTTAGTAAGTATATTTTGATGCAGTTTCAGTTTGCTTATGAGCTAGATAGTGCCAACTTGTAATATTATGTTTATTATTCTTATAAAACCATAGGTAGAAGCAGTGCAATAAGTTGCAGAGTCATAAAGCTTTTTATGCTGGTCATGTCCAAAGGTATTTGTGCAAGGTATTGTATGTTAAATGTTATTAATTTATGGTTTGAGCCACGGGAAGGGTGGCATGTATGAGAACATTGCTTTGGTGGACTTGGTGAAAATTTAGAACACAAGGTTGTCCCTATGCCAAAGAAATGCTTTTTGAAAGGCATCTTATTTAACTTAAATATCTTACAGTCTAAACAGATAAGCATGTTAGTGATAAGGCAGAAGAGCTCTGAGCTGAGTGGAGGAGGGCTTGCAGTCCTCTTGTTAGTGCCACAGTTACATTTCTTGGGCAAGGGATAGTAATAGTTTCTCTTTTTCCCCAAAACACCTTTTTAAAGGCCACGACGAGTTATCAGTTAAGTGAAGCAGTTATATAGCTGAAAAACATCAACTCTTTTAAAATTTTTTTTAATATACTGCTGTGTCTCAGTGGAGTTGCAAATACGATTTTCATATTTCTGGTTAGGGAAATCATGGGAAGAGCTCTTCTGGCCACACAGTACTTGATTACTTTCTTTTAGCCAGTTGTAGGCATAACAGAATCTCAGTTATGCTGTCATATCTGCTCATCCTCTTTTTGTTAAAACAGACTAAATGTGAAAGACTAATGATCAGGGGGTTCATTGGTGATAGTGGAAGGAATTGATAGCCAGTACAGCTTCTCACCACTCCTAAACCTCAGTTACAGATTTTGGAGGTTCTCACTTTCTTCCTCCTAAAATATTGCTGTATGTCTGTTTTCACAAAAGTCTCACTTGCCAAATGCAATTGCATTTTCAATGTAGGTAAACCAGGTCGGAGTCAGTATCAGCAGAGATAACACTCCCCTTTAGAAAGTAAACAAAAACATTAAACGTGTTTCTTTCCTCTGAAAGCTGTATATATTGCTTCATCATCTGCTCGAATACTAGAGTGTTATTTATGGATTAAGCTTATGATTTCAGTGCTAAGGCAAATTAATTCCACTGCTGTTTGTTAGGCAACGCTTCTTTAGAACAAAGAGAGTGTAAAGGCTCCACTGGATTGCAATCATAAGTCAGTAAAGGTGAATAGCATGATTTCAGTGAGTTACTACGTGTTAATGTTAGAAGGGACGGTCAGATCATCCTTCGTGATGTCCTCACAAGTCAAGGCTGGGAATTTTTTCTGGGGCTGATGCACTGGACCTTTGCTCAGCCAAGCATACCAATCCAGAAAGATCTTTGCATAGGACACAGGGTTTG
The DNA here is from genome assembly GCA_013397775.1 of Eulacestoma nigropectus. NCBI lineage: Eukaryota > Metazoa > Chordata > Aves > Passeriformes > Eulacestoma > Eulacestoma nigropectus. Next base: position 300,911 of record VZTE01003819.1, on the reverse strand, counting down.
AGATACCTGTTCAAATGCATTCTAGCCTGATCAGAACCAGAAGAGTGGTTGATTGGTAATGCAGGATGGGAGGGGGTGAACTGTCTCATAAGACAAGTGATATACCAAACTGCCCGAGTGCCTTCTGTTCTCAGGGTCCTCTGTGAGTTACACTAGCAGCCACATCACCCTGGTCTCCTTTGGGTTTAATCCTTTTTGTGGCTTTCGCAGTATCACTTTTTTACCTGTCAAGCTCTTTGGAGATGGTACTTTTATTATCTGTGTCTCATGTACTGTTGGATGTTCTCCTGTCAGGGTTTTACTGCCTGCTTGTATGCAATAAAGCAGAGAGAAGGCTGTTACTCGAAGGATACATGTTTAGTGTTTAGATTTATTTCCACTGGTTTGTTTTACTGTCACAGTGAGACAGATATGGGGGGAAATGTGCAAAATGTGTACTCAGCTACTGTTGTAGTTGGGTTGTAACATTGTAGAATATTCTTATGTTTGAAAGACAGAACTTTTCAGACTATTGTGATTTGACATCCAACCTCAATATCTGGCAGGATTTCCAAGTTGACTTTTTTTGTTTTTAAAAGTTTCTGGTAACTTCATTTTTAGCAGTTTGACTGCAACATTTGCAGTTTTAGTGATACACTACTCTTGGTGCCTGTCTGTGGTAAAGTCTGACACCGTGCATTTTTTTTTCTGCTGCACTTATGAAAGCCTCTCTTGCCTGCACTTCATTTGCCTCAGTAGTGGAGCTGGTCTCTGAAAGAAGGAAAATTGTGTCTTGCAAAGATAGTCTGACCAAAACCCAAGAATTTCGTGATTCTCCCTTTGCATCCAAAAGCTGAGTACAGACAATAGGAGATATATATCTCAGTGTGGAAGCCCCACAGTTTGGGCTTAGCTGGGGACTTGGGCCATTTCTGGAGAGGTCACTGTTAGCCTCTGCCAAGGTGGAGTGTAAAGTCAGGCTCAGGTTCTTCCCACTGACTTGGGTCTTCAGAAATGGAACAGGGCAGCTTCATGGCTGTATTTCAGAACATGGTGAGAACTGTGACTTGTTATTTTCCTTTATACTGGGTTTGGAAGCCAGCAGAAAAAACACAAAGCAGCATACCCTTCTCATTAATTCACTATAGCAGTAATTTCATATATTATTGAGCAATTGCAGCCAGTCCACAGCCTGCAAATGAATTTCTTGGTTGCTTTCTAGTTCCCTTTTTAGAAACATACAACAGTATCTTTTTGGGCCTGATATACAGCTTGTGTGGAATGTGACCATTTTCTACAAAAACATGTATGTTGAAGCAAAGTGAAAGCACAAAAGCAGAGCTGCTGAATGAGAGCATTTTTGTATTAGCACCCTCTAACAAATATGAGGTGTTTTCAAGCTAGCTTACCAAGTTCTTATGAAATTAATTGCAAAAGGACTCACATTTTAAAAGTACATAGGAACAACTTCTTCCTTGTCATATATTTCCAAAAGCAGCTTAAAACACAAACACCACTAGCTTTCATAGAAACTTAATGACACTTGCTTACAAAGATTGCTTTTGTGTATGAGAGCTCAAACCTATTTGTTCCTAGCATCTGAGTTTTAATTTTTTTAATGAAATTGCTGAGGTTATAAATGTTTTTGTTCTCAAAGCATTCTCAGGTGTAGGATCTCCTAGGTTTGGACGGTTGGGACGGATGGAGACGAGAGATCTCTGAAGTCAGGTTTTAGAGCATGAGGTTTATTGCTAAGGGCTTGGGTATAGGGGACCTGCTTGGAGCTGCCAGCCGCAGCTAGAAGCAGGCCAGAAGAGCGGGAAGCAATAGAGAGAGAGAGTAAAGAAGAAGAAGGGCAAGAGCGTATGTGTAAGAGGTGTAAGAGAGTATGTGTAAGAGAGGTAAGAGAGAGCGAGGTTCTCGTTTACAATACAATAAATCTTCTTCTGTGTTGAAGAGTCTAATTTTCATCAACCAATCTAGTACAAGGTACAAATCCTATAGCATTTACATACAGCCTATAAGAATCATTGCATTACCATACTGCGTTATATTTTAAACCCTAAAAACTACTCTTTGGCCCCCTTCTGCCAAGCTAGCAGGGTCTGCTTTAACCCTTGGACCCTTGTGCTAGCAGAAGGTATTGTTCAATCAAAGGGGATTACCTTCAGTCGGTCGTACCATTGTTTTCCAGTTGTTCAGTAACTAAGACCTGATGTCTCAAAGTATGCTTTCATTTCAATGTCACTTATAGTTTCCATATTCTCAGCATCTTTTGCCAGGCAATCATACTTATAAGGCTTTCCTGTTTCATCTTCCCCAACACTCAGGAGCGTTGTCTTAAGACAGCACCAGCAAATGGTTCTTCTCATTTCAAGCACAAAAAGTAGGGTTTCTAGATCTTTTTCAGTTTATAGGGTAAGCTTACAATGTAACTCCACCACCCTGCTGTGGCCTGTCTGTGTTAAAAAAGGAGTTTTGTATCACAGGGAGAAGGTAAGGGACAACATAAGAGGAATAGGAAAAAGAGATGTTTTACTGTGGATCACAGGTATTTAATAAACCCAAAGAGGCTCACAGGAGAGCTGACTTCATGTCCTCTGTGAGGAGAGCCACAGAGCTTCTGATTTTCCTAATGTGCTGAAGGCACTGAGCCAAAATTAGCATTGGTGGCACTGACCAATACAACACCTGTTTTTCAGTAGTGCTGCACTCATTTACTTCAACAACTCGCAGGTGCTCTGCTTCCTGTTGGGCATTTTTGCTCTGAGTTGTTGTGATGAATGGCTAACTATCTGAGATACTTTTAATCTTCCACTGCAAGGTTATGGAAAAAAGGAATTGCCAAATGCTGACACAACTTCTGCTGGTTGTATGATTTGGTTACAGCCATTGCTGACTGTCATAGGTACGGCATTTGCATGGGAAGTCTGAGTATCTGTCCCAGGAAATATTTCTGACCTTACTGTACGTGCACACTTGTACACTCTCTTCGCATTTTTTGCACTTAGGTGAGCTTCATAATAACCAGTGCTTTGCCTTCAGTGAGATGAATTTGGTCTTTGCTGGATGGTTTGATGTAACAGTAGAAATAAAACTTGCGTGCCTTAGGTGTCTTCTAATCATGATTGTAGATGAACAGAGAAATGAGATTTGGGTTGACTTACAGGTGCCTGTTCCAACCCTTAACCTTTCTGAGACTGCATAACATTTTCCAAGGGAATGCTTGAAAGGCTCTCTTTTCAGATGTCTGGAAATTAGGTTGGATACAGCAGTAGCAAGTATCCTATAGGGAACATTTCAGCACTGTAAAGTGGTCTACATGGCTCAGATTCAGAGACAGAAAAAGATCCATTAAGTACAGAGCAACAATAATTGTGCAGCTGAGGTGCTAAAAAACACAAGCATTTGCATTTCTCTTTTGAGTCTTTGAAGCAGCAGCTTGCCAGTGGCTGAGTTCCTCTTAAATATATGTGACATAGCCATTTCCTTATTATCACTTTTATAGACAAGGGATCCAGTAGCACATTACTTCTTAAATGTCCTGCCATTATGAAGGGATTTGCTGTTCATTGTAATAATGCCAATCATGATGAATTCATTTTGCATTCATGTAGATGTCATGAGCACTTTAGATTATTTTCTCCCCTAATTTAAATCAGTAAAGGGACACTTAAAAGCAGTATCCGTACGCCCGTTGCTCTGCCAATGAGCAAAGGAAAAGCATGCCTGTAGATTCAGGCTTGCATAATCCCCTGCGCAGCGGGGAAGCTTCCTCCTGGCTAGAAATTAGCAACCAGCCCTTCTGGATTGATTGACTCTTCCTTGTGACAGCATGGACCTTAATCAATTTGTTGCATACACAACAGGCACATCTGTGCCTGCCGAGGGCGTTTCACTGTCATTCCGCGGCTGGCTCAATTTAATGGACCACTTACTGTATCAGATACCTGCTTTGAGGGTCTTTGGAGCTGGGGGAGGGAAGGAACTCTCTGTATTTATCAGAAGAACCATCCTCTTTCTTTTTTGCGGAGTGCTCTGGGTGCTTCCCCTCAAATAAGTGCACTTTATCTGTGAAAGCTTGGTGCTGCCATGATCAGCCTGTTGTCAGTGGATAAACTCTGTAGTTCAGTGATGCAGAATGTCTGCTCAGTGAACTGGGAGACAGAAATAATTTGGTGGCAGATGTTTGGAGTTCAAACAGCACTGAACTTCCAAGTGCTAATGTGAATTGCAGAGTGTGTGGGGAGAGTACAGGAGGGGAGAAGCACCGGGGGAGCAGAGGGCTTCTGCAGAGTGAAGAGGGCCAAAGGGAGGCATTTAAATGACTCCAGAGCTCTCCTATTTACCCCAAGCTCTACCAGGTCATCACACTGCAAAGAAAAACATGCAAGTTTTTACATACTATACACTCACATCATTTCCTGATGCTCTCTTAAGATTTTTGAAGGTCTGAGCACTTCAGGTGGCTCTGGAAACCCACCAAAGCTATTTTGTGTATGACTGAGCACATAAATTACTCAAGTTTCTCAACACTCTTGTAAGTTAGCTGAGAAAACCGTGGTGTTGAGGAACTACATCATTGAACTGAGGGTCATTGATGAGGTAAGCTGCAGCAAAGATTGGAATGTTGAAGTCCCAATCCCCAGATTTCTGTCCTAGATTTCCAGTCTCCTCTGTTCTTTCCCCATGTCTCAGTAAGTAAGTCTGGTGCCATTTTACTGTATCAAAATGGCTCCAGCTGGCCCCAAAGTATCTGTGACCTCACACCAGGATAGTATGGTTCAGGTCTGTATCCTGAGTACTGAGTCATCAAATCAAGCACTCAGGTATCCAACTGGCTGGCTTCATTTTCAGAGGCCGGAAGAGGGAAAAGCTGGGAAACAAAAGAACAGGAGACCCAGCTTAAACCAGAGCAGCACTAGTAGGGGAAAATGCTGAATAGAAACCCACAGACGTTTTTGATAATGCAGTCACGATCTCATCATGAATAAAACAATGTCTTTCACTTGACCACTCCATCTAATAAGGATTCACCTCCACTGGATTCTATCATTTTCAAAGTAATGAAATCTCTGCATCACCTTGAAAGAGATAATTTGACCCCTGTGTTTATATGCATGTACATGACAGCAATTTCTAGGGGCAGCCAGTAGGTCCATTGCTACTTACATTTTTGATGCAGGAGAAAGGCTTCTTCTCAGGTTTATTGGTTCAGACAGCTGGCTGGAAGTCGTGGGCTTGAAACCACCAGTCTGCCCCTGCTGCGATCAACACTCTTTTTCCACACCAAGAAGGCTGTCATGTGGTTCAGGCATAATCGCTTCAGACGCTGAACTGCAAAGAGGAATTCTTAATGCGAAAGGGGACTGTGCAGATGGGGAGTGAAAGCAAAATAGCTGTTGTACTTCTGAAATAGATTCTTAGTTGATTTGGAAATATTCCTTTATGGATAAGCTCTTCTATGTACCACTATCCTTTTTTGCTTTTTTTAGGTGGAAATTTATAATGGTTAGTATCTGCTGCTTCGTGTCTATGCTAAAAGAGACTGGGAGGGGGTCAATAAACCTGCCCAGGTCCTGCGGTCACTTCTTCATGTAGTCTTAGCATATTAAGTCAAATCAATTACTGGTGCCAAGACTTCCATATACCTTATTTCATAGCTGAATCCAAGGTTTATAATTTTGGAACATTTTTCTCTCTGGTTTAGTAGAAGTGAAGGCAGCAGATTTAGTTTGGTCGTGCCCCTCCTGTTGTATAAAGTGGCAGAGCTGTGGAGATTGATCATACAAGCTGCTATAGCTTTTGGTCCTGGCTCATTTTTTAACCATTCTCAAAAAAGGCCAAGTATTTCCAGCACTGAAGGTCTAGCATCCTTCCTGTCCCATGTTTCAGTAATTACTTCAGTTGAAGTTCAGGTAAGTTGCACCATCAGATGGAGATTGTATAAACCACAGTGATTTTTTTCTTGAATAGTTTTTATGGAGTTTTTTTTAGAAGCGTCCAAGAACCAAGTCCAAATTCAATTCAGGAACAGTGGCAGACTGTGCAAACATATGTGAAGTTAGAGAGGAAAGCAGTTTGTTGTGAAAGGAGACTTTAGAATTTTTCACCTTCCAGGCAGTTGTGTAGCAGCAGTGGCGCACTGAACCTCGAGAGATTACTGTGAGTAAGAGTGTGACTGCGGTGCTCTTTGCTGATGATTTCCTTGAGATGCAGAACTCTTTTTGTGTGCAGTGCTACTCTGCTACGCTGCAAGAAAAAAAAAGGAATTCAATATATAGACCAATGTTTGCCCCATTATCTCTTAATTTAAATTATTCTTTGGCATCAGTACTTACAGGCATGGCATCAAAGTGCCACTCAGAAACGCTTATGGAGATTAGAGCTGGGAAACTACATCCTCTCTTAAGATGAGGCCAGTGCTACATGGGTGAAGGACAATTTCCTAAGTGCAGTGACAGCAGCGTAACCATCAGTGTTGCTTCTGCCAGGAGCCACGTGTTGCCCTAGAGGCAAAACTTAATGGTGCTCAAGCCTTGCAAACTACCTCAGTGACCTGATGGTACCAGACTGTGAAATCTGTGTAGAAGAACATTTATGGTAATTAATCCACTCTGTCCCCAAGCCACTGGTGGTAGACTGTAATATGGTTTTTGTCCAGTTTTAATCAGAAGTGGATTGTATGGGAAATGAAAAAGAAGAACTGAAATCTTATATTGGATCATAGACCTGCTCTAGTTACTTTGCAGGGTTTAGTTTTAATTCCTGCTCTGGCTATGTTCAGATGAGCCCAGCCAAAGTAAGGAAACTGCACTACAAGAGACCTGGAGACTTGACATTTCACCACTGGAACTGGGGATGGTTTGAGGATGGAGTGTGGGAATCCTGAGCTGGCCAGTCTACCCTGAAGATGAAGAACAAATTATGAAGGTGAGATTAACCTGAAATACCCTGCATAATTTCAAGGGAGGTGTTTTTCTAAACAATTTCTAAATGATTCTCAGCTTTTAAGAAATGTGTATTTTGCAAGAAATATGCAGTACTCACTCTTCAGACAATAAATGTAAATTACCCTCTTTAGAAATCATGCTTTTTTATATAAGAGAGAACATTTTCCATTTTAAAGCTGCAATTACCCCTTGTTTTATCTGGTATAAAACCTTTGCATTAGCTGGCAGAGTGGCTCATGAAACCTTCTCCAGTTTGAGTGTGTGTGTGCTGGGCAGGCAAGGGCACATGCCACTGTCAGTGGTGAAGAACAGTGTTGTGTTCCGGCTTCTTGGGAATGGCAGTTCCCACTCCAGTCCTCTCTGCCTGGAGCAGGCCCAGAGAAACCTTTTTGCTTCAGAGGGAGGCCACCACCCTGGTCTCCATGCCAGGATTGTGCCACTGAGTTATGGCATATTATCAAGAAAGGGGGTTTATGTGCTTTAAGACATCTGGATGCTGAGTTCCCATTAAAAATAGAAGGGTAAGGGCATCCATATTGCCCAGGCAGCTTCTGAAACATCAGTCTTAGGAGTAGAATTAATTCTAATTCATTAGTATTAATTATAGAAGTGCTTCTAGAAATAACTCAGAGGTCTAAGAGAATAGTCACTGTTTGAAAGACCTTAGTTAGCCATGTTTGTACAAGAGTCCACCTGACCGCAATGGGAATTTTGGTTTGCTTTGTTTGGGTTTTTGGACAAATGTTTGAATTTGGCCAGTGTAACAGTAAACTCTTGCCAGAGTTTCGCTGTCAGCTGCTTTTTCCAGCTATGTTGGAGTGCACATGTCTTCTGAGAAGCGTAGCTGGTTCCTGCAAGCGGGCATGCTGACCAGCTGTCTCCTGGGACACTTGGGCAGGACTCTGGTGGACACATGGGCAACAGGATGAGGCCTGGGTTAACTTGCTGCATCTCAGCTTTGTGCCTGCACGTGTCAGTACTTCATGTTGGATGTGCCATTTGTGTTGCTCTATTTGGCTGATCTGCACGCAAGCTACCAATTCTGTCCTAGCTACTGTCACATCTAAATGCAGCTCAATTTTGATCAATGATTATTAAAAGTGAAGCTGTACCTTTTTCTGGCATCTAATGGCTCTGGGGGTAGGTAATTTTATTGTAGGGTCTAGAAATGGAAAATTTTTGCAGTGCTGCTTTTTTATTTATGGTCCCAGATGGAAAGCACTCAAGTCCTGAAAAACATCCAGATGTCTCTGTGGCACATTTTCCCTACTCTTCTGAGGGCGTATGAGAGGGGCAATTCTATCTTTCATTTAGATAGAAATGCTACCCACTTTTCTCATTTCTTAAATACACTTTTTGGATACTTAATAATGGAAAAAAGTACTGCTCAGTTTTTCTGCCCTTCTTACTCTATAAAGTGAGTTGTTGGAAGAGAAATTTGCTATTGCAAAATAGTCTCCACTAAATTCACTCTTCCAGAGGAGCCTGAAGATGAGCAGGCTGAGAGCCTGGGACACCATAAGGTATGAGACAGTTACACTCTGCCCTTGGAGCTGTTGCCCATTGGAAGTGATGGAGAGCTGCCAGAGCTCAGGTTTGCATGGGGCCCCTCATAGCAGTCACAGCAGGGCCTGTCCCGGGCTCCCTGGCTAAATGGGGGCCTCAGCACTCCAGTGCAATGCAGCATAAGAAGCCCTCGGAGGACAGGGATTCACTTTGACATAAAAACCTCTTTGTCCATTTTGTACAGTGTATCTGGAAGGGAAATTGCTAATGAGTTATGGTAATGGGTGTGAACTCCCAAACATTTAAGCAGAGCTAGTGAGCAAGCAGTAACTGTAACCTTTTGTCTTCTGGTCTTCCTATCTCTTGCAATGTGTATTTAGTAGGAAAAAATGTTCCTGGTCCTTGTCATCTTTTATTATTGTTGTTCATTAGATGGGATCCCTGGGAGATATTCCAGTTTTTAATGTGAGTGAATGTACTACTTACTTATCAGATAATCATGGAGCTCCCCCTTCGTCACTGAGAGGAAGTGGAAGAATTAATTATGGAGACAATCAGCTATTCAGCCTCAAAGACTGAAACAATATCAGAAGCTGGTACCTAATGAGGAGTGAAACAACATGAATGAGATTTTTTCTGGGAGTTTCGCCTGTTCCTCTCAGTCTTCGGGTCATCTAAGTCAGAAAATTCTTATTCAGGATGGATGTTTAAACTACAGTGAACATGATTGTTGGACAATCTCAGCCTCAACATTACTCTTATCTCAAGGGGGATTCCCACTTTTGAGATTTAAAAGTTCTAAAAAACAGAAATAGAACTTTTAGGCCCTAGGTCTAAATTAATGAAATAGCTTAAATAAGCACAAAAGTTTAAAACTAAGAGGAAAATTTCACATGGCTCCCCAGAGAGAGAGTAAAAACTGTCAAAAACCAGCTTGAGGTGGACTCAAAGCAAAGGCAAATGAAGCAAATAGAAAAAAGATCTTGCAATCAAATAATTACAAAGCGAGGAAAGAGTGAGGGGTTGAGGGGTGATGCACTGTGCAACAAGGGTGGGTTACAATTAAATGCAACATCGGTGAAGCTCCAAAACTAAGAAACTGCTTTGCCTTTCTGTTCAGGAAAGATGATTTTGTTGGACCTGATCAAGTTAATACTTTCCCACCCTTGTTCAATACTGGGGTGGACAAAAAGGAAGGTGACAGTAGCTCTGATGTAGAAAGGAGAGACAACTACCTTATTCTAGGTGGTGCAAAACTTTGAGACTTCAGTGGACATGCCTGAGGGGTTGGTTATAGCTATCCCAGAATCCTGCTACAATTTGTGCATGAAGTCCTGGTGTCAAAGTAAGAATTCTGTGGGTTTTTAAAATAAACATGTGAAATCTGAATTTACACCATTTGACTAAACAAAAGGAAATCTCAGGGATAGGCAGACATACGAACCTAACCTATGTTCATATTCAGGACTATAGACCAATTTTGGAAGCAGAGAATGATCAAGAATGGATGCAAAGTCGGAAAAAACTCAAATATTATCCTGATTTGGAAGGGACCCACAAGGACTGAGCAGTTGCTGGGTGGTGTGCACTTTGAGTCTCCCACTGAACCAGTGGAATGGCCTCCTGTGGAGAGGCATCCTTCCTGTGAACTGCCGTGCCACATCCTGTTCGCCAGCAGTCCCCAGAATACTTAATGTGGCACCGGAGGCATCCCCTGTCCCTCCCAATCCCACCTACACCTCTGCAGCCACTCCCCAGGGAGCTGCCAGCTCCCAGTCAGTGTCGGTGCTCTCTGTGGCTCCCCTGGCTCTAGAAACTCACCTGGTTTGCTGCAATTCCCTGCTCCACTGCAGGACGTGCCTGTGCCAGAGCTGTTCACCTCGGTGAGTGATCAAATAAATGCAACATAGGTTTTTCAGAGATTGTGCCAAATTTATATGATACCTTTAAGTAATGAAATAACTGATCATCTTGGCAAAGAAATGCAATAAACAGAAATTTGAAGCCACAATTCACAGGGAGTTGAATAAACTGGAGAAGATGGGGATTAGAAAGTAGCAGAAGCACATGGGTAACAAGGAGATGCCAGGAAGTGATAGGAAGTTTGGAGGGAGGTTATTGAGATTTTATCAGGGAATGATTTGGGGACCAATCTTGCTTAATATTTTTATTAGTGACTTTGGCTCAGAAAGTAGAGAGAGTTAATGAAATAGCTTTCTGTTACTGACATGAAGTTGTGAGACACATCAATAAAAGGAAGATCAAGATACTGTGCAAGAAGAATTGGATGACCTTGAAGATTATGCAGTAGAAATGTTGTAAAATGGCATGGTACCAAGTACAAGGTTATTCACCTAAGGATTAAACATAATCCGCTTTGCTGGAAAATGGGCTCATAACTTAGAGAGGAGTGAGGCACTAGTGCTTGTGGCTTGGTCCAGATAAGACTAGCAGCATTTGTTTTGTCTGGAAATTCAATTATTTTATTGCAGAAAAAGGTTAGGTTAATTTGTGCAATATGTTTTTTGAAAACCTGTACTGTACTTTGCAGTCTAAGATGCCAATGTGATGCAGCTGGGGAAAGGGCAAATGCAATCCTCTGTACAGTTGATAGAGACAGGCATTACAGCTGTTGTGTATTTGGAATGAAGAGTGCAGTTCTAATCACTCATATTCAAAAAGAATGAACTTAAAAATGTGTTCACTGATGGTTTTCTTCAAGGAAAAGGTAATAAAAAGGGAGAAGAAGATTTGTGTCACATAATAAAATGATGGCAAAGAGGCAACAGGGGTTTGCCCTGTTAAGTGTTGGAAAGAATAATTTAAGCTAACAGACAGTCTTGTCACAAGAACAGAAAGGCATAGATTATTGAGGAATACATTCAGGCTAGCAATTAGAAGAAAGTTTGTAACTATAGGAAAAGTGAGGCTCTGAAGTAGACTTCCACTTAGAGAATTTGGAACAGCACAAATTTGTTCCCAACAAAAAACAAAGGTGAAAATATGACTAGTTCAAGATGGAGCCTAGTCTGGACAGAAGGTATTTACCTGTGATGGATGGAAACAGGGCTTGAATGGTTCAGAGTGAGTCTTTGCATCCTAGGCTCTTCATTATATCCCAGGGTGAGTGAAGAGTGAATGGAGCTGCCCTGTGTCCCTGCACATCTCAGTTTTACATATATATAGTAGGAAACACTGCACACTTGTGCCTTATAAAGAGTATGGTTTGAGTACCACACTTGGTATGGCACTCTGAGAGCTTGAGGGGAGAGGAAATGATTTGGCTGAGGAGATGTTTGGTGAAGCAGGTGAGAGGAGTGTGCCAGCAGGTAGGAATCTACCTGGCAGCAATTAAATGACAGGTTTCCAGCAGCCTTTCTAATGAGAGCATCGTTTGAGACCTTGTGAAAGCACATGAATATATGATCAATCACTACTCAGTTCTCTCTAGGGAAATGGACATGTGATGAGCCAGTGCATCAGGGTGCATGATGTGGTTTTGGCGAGTGCTAGGTGTGCTCTAGGGGTTCATCTCACTTTCTTAATTATGTGGATTTTTTTTAATCTTCCTTTTCCCTCTTTCTGTAATTTCCCATCTGTCTAGTTATCAGATTGCATCATGAAATTTCTCAGCTCTTCATTTGTTAGGGATATATTTATAATTGCTATGATATAATTTGTAGATGTTCAATTTTATAAAAAGAGGCACCTGAGCATGAGCCAAGTGCAGCCTAAATAATTTTCTGATCTGAGGAAGTCAGGGGATTGTTCCTGGGAAGAAGCCCAAATATTTATGATTTAGCAAACAATCGCAATTCTAGGCAAAGGACTTTCAAATAAAAACAACTTTGAGACAAAAATCAAGAACTCAAAGAGATAATGTTTTCAAGTCATGCTTCTCTTGCCATTTTTGTGTACAGCCTGGCTTTAACGTGTCCTTTTTTACTGTAAACCATGACTTCTAACCCAGTGCAGGTGCAGCATCATCTCATACACTGTCACTGCCACCATTTTGATGAATCAAGGAGGCTGACATTTGTCTCAGAAGAACAGTTTGGTGATGTCTCTGTTCTAGAAATCTAGCAGGGTCCTGGATATTACAGAAACAACAGTATCAAGCAGTCAGTTGGCTGAGTGTCCGCATCTTTCCCTTAAACTGTAGAAATGGACAAAGACAGTGTCTTGTGTAATAATTCATTTTTCTGCTGGCCCCAGTGCCCCTGGTCAAAGGCATCATTCCAAGCTGCTGAGTGCAACATTTGGAACAGCACATTCTTGTTCTTATGAAAAATTGAGCTTGAATGGCAGCGAATGTGTCCGTCTTTCATGAGGCAATGAACTGACTGCTTGTCAGCTGCTTCTCGCAGGTCACATCTGTCAGGCAGCGAGAATGAGTCGGAACCAGCCTGACGTGGAGAGCCTGGTGAAATGCCCCATAGTACTGCGAGCAGAAACAACCACTGCGGGAATGGGTGGGGCAGTGGTACAGCGAGGCCTTGTGGACTGTCCCGGTCTCTCCTCTTTACTTTTGGATGTTTACGTACGTCTGTGATACGAACTAAAGGCTTTCATGCTTGTGCTGGATGTTGGCCTGTTTTAAAGGAAGCTGGTCCTTACAAGATCATTCTGCTGTTGTGAGTGGCACAAAAGATGTTTCACACTGTTAAATGCGGCAGTGGTCCTTGTCCTGTTACAGCTCTGATGCAAATGACTAAAACCACTCCTGCACCAGTTGCATGGGAGGAATGATGGCTTTCACTGGCTCTGAAATCACGTTTCTTGTGAGATGTGGTGACAATACAGAAAGAATCAAGTGTAGATGTATTGTATGGTCTGCATTACAATGCATGTAGTGGTCCGCAGAACACAAATAGGAAAGAGGTGAGAGGTCTGACTGTTCAGCCGTGTTTTGTAAATACTTTGAAAATATGGTAGCCAACGTTAATACAAAAGGCCCTAGTACCCATATTGTCTGCAAAGCTTTACCTGGAACTTCTATTTAACTTACAGAAACAATAAAAAATTATGAAAAAAAATCAGTATTAAAGACAGAAATGTGGGCTTTTGGTTACTTTTGTCCCCTCTGGTCCCCTTGAACAGTGAACACCAGCAGTACAAATCCAGTTCCAGCCTGCTTTCATATTTCCCTGTAAGGTGTCTTCCAAAAACTTGTATCAGCTCCCTAGCAAGCCCACCAGAGGCTTCTTTCTGTGTGCAGAGCAGGTGACATTTCATCCCTACTGTCACTAGTTGGTCACTTCATTGTATAATGATGCTCTGTAGCGCTGTTGGGAAGTCAGCGTTCCCGGTCTTGTGATGTCTAGAGGTTTTTCATAAGCCTGTGTTCCCTGGGAAAATTAATCACTTCCTCTCAATTTCTCCTGGTCCAGCCTCAGTTTAGTGGTTTGTAATGCTTAGGAGATACTGTCTTCTTCATATTATGAACTACTATTAATGATCCATGCTATTGGTGCATTGTCCGCTGAGGTTGGAGCTGGTTTCCACAGCTTGGATCCCAGCGCACAGGAGAATGCAAAGCTGTGCTGGCCACTTCACATGCTGCGGTAGGGTCCAGTTCTTTCAGTGTCGCTGTTGACAGCTCTTAGGCAGTGACACATTCATGGCCTTTTGCTGTAGACCAGGGTCTGGGTTCGTAAGTCCTCGATCATAAAAATTGCTCTCCATGACTCTGAATGGTCCAGCAGTGCTAGGAGTGTACTGATACTACAGAAGTTTGAGCTGACTTAAAGGGTTAATAAAAACAAACATCCAGCTTGCTGCTTTCTGGCTGTGTTTTAATCAAATTATAGGGCACAGCTTTCCTGCCCTTGTCCTGTTTTGGAAAGTGTAGATTCAGTAGACTGGCTGTTATGTTCAAGTTGCATCAAAAGCAGCCAAACAGGATACTAATTGCTTCCTGTGGGTATCTATGGTTTTGTTTTGTTTTTCCTGTAAGTAGTTTGAATACAATTTTTTAGTAGCATTTTTGTCCTATTTCTGAGCAAAATTATATTGTCTCTCAGTCTATCGCCATGTGCCTCCTATTTCAGCTGCTTGCTGTGATGAAGCACTGCTTGGGTATGTTCTCAATGCTGATTCCACTGGGAGCAGACCAGAAATCTCATCACAGAATTGCAAAGACTTTGTGAGGCTGAAAAGTCTCCTGGAAAACCGTTAGTGTCCCTACATAACTTACTTTCCCTGTTCCTTTTTTTGGAGCTGTCAAATATCTTTGTTGGTGTCCTCCTTTCCTTAAAAACTTAAACATGACACTATATAACTAATTATTCTTAGAACAGTGAAACCATTTGCTCTTTCATGAATTTATAAAATGTTTTTAATTATAAATCAAACAGTGAGTAATTTCTTTTCCTTGGCAATCCAAAAGAAGAGTCAGTCAATTGACCTCATGTGCTTGGTGAAGCAGCATCCAAAGGAGAAGCAGTACCCTTGGTTTAGACAAGCAGCACTGAGCATACTTGAGCAACTATCTACTGAACCACCAGCTCTTCAGTCGAGGGTGCAACTGAATTTCAGAAGTCATGGTGTCACAAAGATATTGATCTCTATACTTTGCTTTTTTACCTAAAACTTCCCTCAAAGGAAATGTTTTGTGTGTTAGCAGCAGTGACAATTTTGGTAGAGAATAGCTCTTGAATGACGTGTGTGCCAACCTGTTGAATAGAGGTCTCAACAACTCTGGCTTCTTCTTTGTCCTTCCTCAGTGGGCAACTCCTCTTCCTCAGCAGCACACTAAAAACAGAATAGACCCACTAAGGCAGATACAAATAAGCAACCAATCTAATGTAAACAATGTAAGGGGTTAACCAGACCCCAGGGGAATGGGGCGTTACAGATCTTTGTAAACTTTAGGACAAGGAACAAGAGGTTGGTTGCATAAGACAGTGTCAGACTAAAATGAGAGACCATGGTTCCCCCTGGAAGACAGCCTGTTGGCTCTGACTTCTTCCTGTGATCCATATGAAAGGAGTCTGTAACATCCTTCTGGTTGTCAGTGAGGTGCAAATCTAGATAATAATAAGAAACAAGTTCTAGCAGACACAGCACAAGGCAAAGTGTAGGTGCCTTGTGACACAGAAAAAACTCCTCCTGGCCAAGCTGGAGGTGCATTATTGCAGGAGTGCAAGCATGGTTGCTGAGCCTTCGAAATGAATCATTTGGGGACTTTGCCTTTTTTCCTCCCCTCTTTCCTCATTGTCCAGCTTTCATTCATTTCATGGTATCTACATGCATATCATAGTCTCATCCCAAAAACTTGCTGTCCAGCTGTGGGGAGCCTTTAAGATTGTCTGTCTTTATGAGGAGATGGTAGGATTGTGTGTGTGCTCAAATGAGTGCTGCCACATGCCTGCTTCTGCTGCAGCAGCCTACAACGAGTTAGACTTTTGTCATCCATCTGTCTTTCATCAAGGACCTTGCATATCTATTCTCCTCTTTTCCAAAAGGAGCTGCAGGCAATTAAAATCATCCCAAGGTCTCCTTGGCTTCCTGCTTCTAATCTATATTCTCAAGAATGAAATAAAGCCATGAGAGGCAATTGTCTTTGGTCCTATAGTTTTTAGAAGCCTGGAGTGGAAGAGCAGGGAAGAAAAGAAATTAGATACGTTTATAAACTAAAGGCATTCATCAGACAATCCAAGGTCTTACATGAGCACACACACTGATGTAAAGAATAGGTATGTGTGCAGCATGTCGCTTATTCTTCTTTCCTTAATAAGAGGCTACTATGCTGTAACTGCTACTCCAAGTGACTTTAATATATTTTTCCTGGTTTGTCTTATTCTTCTGCTGCAGTGTTTTGTATGAAGTTGGTTTCTTGTTGAAGCAAATATTTTTGAAGTTTCTTTCTGAATTAAAATAGGAAAAATGCAATGAAATAAGTTGCTAGTTTGGGCTAATGCAGTTGTGTTTGGTAGGCACTTACCATCTCTGCTGCTCTTGCTGGCCAGGCCCTTACCTCTGAAGGTAAGTGAATGTTAACAAAACCTGGTTTAGGACAGTCCACCACTTGAGGTTTTCCTTCTAAATGAAAAGTGACTCTGGAAGTCAGGTTGCTAGGATCATTTGCACTGCTGAATAGCTAACAACAACAGAAAAAGCTAAGGAGGGATGTTCAGTGACTGGGGATTTGGACACAGCGTCTCATCTCTAGACCCCAGTTAACAATTGGAGTCTGTTTTATCTGTGGAGACTGAAATGCTGCTGCATTTGCCCTTCTCCTGCCAAAGCTTCATGCTAAAACAACTGCTAAATGGAGTACATTTCTAGTCCACAGCCCTTTGTTTCAACACAGATAGAAAGGACACCGCACAAACCAAAAATAAGCTGCAGCAGCCAAGGACCATACATCCCTCTCAGCCATCCCTGTTCCACTGGCATCAAAGTCTCGGAGAGTGAGATACAGACAGCTGAAATTAAAAATTTTATCCAAAGGCAACTCTGCCTTTGTCTACAAATGCTGTGAAATGGAAGTGGCTCTTTTGTTTTATTGCCCTTCCAGGCTTCTTCTCTTGGCTGTTTGCTATGAGTCAGGTCTCTGAGTGAGGAACTGTTGTGTATGATGCTTTAATACAGCAGGGCCCCAAATTCTGATCCATAAGGGCCCTTCAGCACAACTGTTGAACAAGTTATCCTATTTAAAAATACTTGCAGCTGGCTCCTGTGTGAAAAAATAGCATTTCTGTACTTTAATGTAACGGGATCATTTGTTTCCAGGGAGCATGCTCATGTGTGCATTGTATGTATTTACACAGAGGTGTGTGAGTTATGCATGAAACTAAGATTGTATTTCATCTACAGAATGGGAAGAAATACAGCTATTTGTGTGTTTTAGTTTGTTTTTTTTGTTCCCTTAAACTGACTGGACACTAAAGTAAGGAGGAATTCAGGGGAAATTCAGCTGGCTTCCTTGGTAAATGATGCCTGATACTGTGATCAGGGAAGATGACAGAATCTGAATTTTCCCAAGCAAGTGTGAAACCTCTGGCAAATGAGAAGGCAGATAATAGTGATGATTCGGGGGCATAAGAGAGTGATTTCATTATTGGCTTGTCCTTGAAGATGCCTCTCCCAACAGCAACCCAACAAGTAGCACACGTGGTATCATTCCAGCAATTTTCCCATTTGCGTGCAAGGTGTAGGACAGCTTTGGGAGCTTTGAAGTGTGAACGCAGCTACTTGAACCACTCCTCATCTGCTTTCAGACATCTGTGTTTTTGCTGCCTCCAACAGGGTCACACTGAAAATGTCAGATTATCTAGTAGAAAAAGGGAACTACTGAACCTCAGACTTCTCTCTTTCCTACAAGGCCATCAGTACTGCTTGGTTTCTCTGGAAGATAATGTAATATATTCTCTTCTTTGAATATTTCACCTCTTCTTTTTGCTGTTATTTTTTTTAATCTGTAGTCATACTATACTAAAAATCATGGTCTTTGAACAAAGCCAAAGCTCAGAAATCAAGTGTGTTCAGCACTGCTACATAAGTATATAGCTGAACCAGTGAGAAAGGTCAGCTTGTCTGACAGAAGTGATCAGCTCTGGACAAGATCTAGCACAAACCAGTTGGGTAGATTTATTAGGCATAGTCTCCAATGTGAAACTGACATATGAGCTTTGCAAGTGTGTGGCTGGCAAGGGAGATTTTGGTTCTGCTTTGGGGTCGCACGTCAAGTGAGACTGCACACAAGCTGATGGCAATAAGGCCTGCCACTAAAGAAATGGGGGAATTTCTGCTCCAGCTGCCTTGGAGGTGATGGCCCGAGATGCTCTTCCCAAGTTTGTAAGACAAAGGCTTCATTCACAAATGACCAGGCTGGCCTTCTGTCTCCGCGGTTGCATTCCCTCCCTCAGCACTGCCCTATTCCCTTTCTCCCTTTCCTTTCTACTGAGGAAGCTGGCCACAGCACTGTCACTGCACTCTTTGCCCTTACCCCCTTGTACAACTCATAAAAGGTGGGTTGAGTGTTTGTGTTTGTTTTCCTGCCCCCCACTTCTTCTTGCCTCTCAGATGATGGGTGGACTGAAAAAACAGACATTGAGGAAGATAAATTTGCCAGGAAAATTTTGTCATGTGCTGGAAAGTGGAGATGACTTGCTGAGATTCCCTGGCGGAGCAATGAGTTGCTCTGTTGCTGTTTACCATAACTGCTCAGGATAGGCCTGAAATTTTCCCTCATGACTGCCCTTAACCCCGCTTTAGCCTCATGTGCTGCCTCAGCACTTGCTATTGCTGCAGTCATGCCAGCAGCAATTGTATGTGCAAAGCACCTGGGCAGCAATGCTGACACCTCTAAAAGATATGGCCGGCAATAAAAATCTCCATATTAAAGGAGAGGGAAAGGTAACTGAAACAGTAGCATTGTTATAAAACATATATCCAGATAGTAATTTAAATGCAGGAGGTTTCTGGAAGAAGCTCTGTGTTCTAAACATGAATTCACTTCATGTTGAATCTACTTTCTACAGCAGTAGTGACTATAACACAAGAGGAAAAGCAATAAAAACCTTTCTGTGTGCAGAGTTAATAGGTATGACTGGTTTTGAATATAGGGGGGAGAATGTACACACAAGTGTGCAATCAATATTTTCCGTGCCCTGTGTGACTGTTCCTAACCCAGAATGTAGTGGGGTGTAGCCCCACATGATCACCCAGAGTGGACTAAGACACCTCTGGGGTCTTGATCTTTCCTGAGCTCTGAAGCTTGCTGAAAAGGAGTGAACTGCTTGCTGGGACAGCAGCAGTTCACTGAGCTGTGACACTGATATGGTTCTTGGCCTTAGGAGGTCAGTTGATCTCCTGCCACTTTGGTCCCTTTTGCTGCAAAGTGGAAATGAGGGTGCTTGCCCTCTCTCTAGTGCTGTGGTGGGACCTTGCTAACATGCTCATGAATCTGCCAAAAAACCCAGCTAGACTGTAAAGACAGAGCTGTCTGGCTTCCATGCCTTGTGTCCCCAGACACCTTGAGGACAGAGTGGATAGGACAGGTTATGGAAACTTGAAGGGCAGGATAGTTGTATGCCTTGGTATCTCACCTTATGTTTTTTAGGTACAGGTTTGAAAATACTTTCTTGACAAGACCAGTGTGCTGAGGGAAACTGCTTTGAAGGATTTCATCATCACACAGAGACCTGGCTTGTTTTACCCACAGCTTGCATGACTGGAAGGGGCTAAAAGACGGACAACTTTTGATTTTTACCATCGAAGTCCCTGGTGGATTATTAGGCACATAGCCATCATACCAGCACTCTGGGTGATGTTCATCAGCTCTTGGTAGCTGCTCCAGTAAAGACTAAGAACTTAAAGGTCCTGGACATCTGACCCAGCTCTCACCAGCAGGACTTTCTTCAGGGTGGGAGATGGTGCCTGTTTTAAGGCTTAATGAGGCATCGCCTTCCAGGACTGTGACAGCAGCATGTTTCAATGACTCCAAAGTCAGGCATCTAAAGAAGCAAATGAATTTGTCATTACAAATTAGAAATTGATTTCAAGGGTACAGCTTGCAACTACACTTGCAGCACAAAAGGTACAGGCCAGCCCACTCCTCAGTTGTTCATGGGGACTCTGTCCATACAGGCACCTTTCTTACTTTAGTTAGTTTCCATTTTCTTTCCTCTGCATGTCTTAGGCATTAGATGCATGTAACCACTGAAAAAGATCAACACACAATACCCATGTAATGTGTGAGAGTGAACATGCATAACAGTTGTGCATATGTGTTTGCAGCCAAACAGGAGCCAGGCTGGTCCATGGGTTTGCACAGCCTGCTGAAGCCAGGATATGCGCTCTGGGAGATTTCTATTGATGCACAGTATCTGTGTGTGCCTACTTTTCTCCTATAATTTTTTTGCTGCTGAATATTTCCTAGCAGTAATGCAGTATTCTTTATTATCAGCCCATCACCCACTTGTGTTGCTAGTCCTACTTGTTTGTGATAAGAGATTTCTCTGTCTGATCTCTGCCTTAGTGTGAAGGTCCAGTTGTTCTTTACTTCTTTGTACAGCGTGTTACTGTATATGGTGGTTCGGTAGTCCCTGTGCAATGCCCCAGCTTTACGGATGTTTTCAAGAAAGAGGGGAGCAAAAGAGGAAACCAAACTCATTTTAACTGTCCCTTGGAGAAACCACTGGACAGCCAGGCTGTGTCTTTGAAAGCAAAGGGGCTGCTGAGATTATGAAATTCTCAAACATTAGCTCAGCATGGCTGAGCCAGGGCATAAGGAGATGTGCGAGCCCATTAATCATTGCAGGGCAGCTGCCAGCTCCCTGACTTTAATTGTGGATTTCTAATACTTACCCTCTTTGGAGGTTTTTTTGGTCCTGCTGATAAAGGATTTCATTCCTCTCCCGTGAAACTGTGCAGAGACAGCAGAGGTGTGAGCTTAATTCAAGGTTCCTGAATGACTTGCAGCTACTGGGGAAAATTATGTTACTCAGCACTGTTTTCCTCCTGAAATTGTTGCCTTGACAGCATCTCAAGGAGTTTTGCATATTTGTCTCTTTAAATTTCCTGTTCCTCGGACTGCTCTATCTTCACAGTTTCCAGTCACTGCATTTTTATTAAAGATCTCCATGGAAGTAAACAGTCTCAGAGGGTGCATCCTTCCAATATCCCTGGCTTGAGAGGAGGAAGCAGGAGGGGAAGTGTTTCTTAACAAGGGAAAGATAGGAAAGTATGCTATTTACAGTGTAATAGGTTGAAAAATCATTCGTGTGAACTCAGACTACATCTCAAATGATAGACTACAAAAGATTATTACGCTTAAAAGAGCTCCTTTCACTCACCATGATGTGTCTGTCTAGGGACACGCTTTGGTGTTTACTTGCAAACAAGCCAAACACAGAACTGTGAGTTTTCAAGCCTGCATGTGCCTCTTTTATCCCCTCCCAGCTGTCACTCACTGCCTTCTTCCCAGCAGGAAAAGTCAGGAATGTTTGTGGGAGGAGAAGGAGCAAAACAGATTTATTCCTCAGTACTTGCAAGGTGGCAATGGCCCTTCAATGGGGTGGTGGATGAACTGGGATTTTCATGGGAAGTTTTCTTCCAGCTTCACCCAGCTGCATAACTGCAAATACAGTAAAAGAAATTTTCTGGAAACTGCCTTCTCATTTTGCATTTTAAATTGCAAACTTTATTACCAAGCACACACAAGACAATGGAGCTGAATCTGAGTGTTTATGCCAATATATCTGGTTTGATTTATGTGGCATTGACCATCTCTTTATAATAGAGTTAATGTGAGGGCAATCTATCCCCCTCAGCACAGCTTGATGCTGCATTGCTTTTGCATCCGGTTACTCTATCAGTTCAATGTGCAGCCCTTTGTCGACTCTGAATATGCTTTGTAGGTCAGCTGCCATGCAGGGAGCCGACATGTATGCAGGGCTTAATTGGTCTCTCAGCTCTTTCCCATTCTCTACTTTGTTTTGCTTACAGAGCTCATCCCTTCCCTTCCATTTCTCTTTCCCAGGAGGAAGGCAAGACAATGATGATGATGCATCCTCCACTAATGAACCCTGCTGAGACAGTGATTTTGGCTGCAAGGGAGACTTTATGGGAATCCTGCACTTCACATACCAACCTTCCTGAGAGAAAAAAGGAAGAGGATCACACACTTCCACTGATCTGCCTTTTTTCCAGGGACGATTGCTGAAACTCTTCCTGTCCAGGCAATATCTACAAATCAGCCTGGACTTGGCTTTTACCCTCCAATCCCACAGCATCTCCTACAAAGCATAAGGCAATGTGATCCGTCTATATTGACTTCTCAGAGTTTCAAAACAAAGAAAATAAACATGAAAATTATTAGCTGCGAGTTATGAAAGATGTTACATTAGCAAGGTTTCTAAACCATTCAGAGCCGAAAGGGATTTTTGGAAGGCACCTATTTCCTCCTAAAAATCTCATCCTTACCTAATACATTCTAGTTAGTAGACAATGCTACAGACTTGATATAACTTCATACGATGAATGAGCAGGGGCTCATTGTTAGAGTCTAGGGATAATCTCCTCACTGTGTTTAAGCACCTTTCCCTCTCTTACCTTCTGTCATACTCTTTTTGCCATAATAATGATAATAGATCTTCTTAAATTATAATTATGTTGATTCATATCCTGGGAAAAATGCAGCTCAGTCCTAGTTAATTAGTCAGACATTTAAAAATCTGTTTGGATTTTCAATAGTAAAAGAAAAGACAAACAATAAGACCTTACTTTAAGGTCTAATACCAGTGCAGGCTGTGGATGCAGTTCAAACTCTGCAAGGCTTCTGGTGGGAATGTTTCACAAAAGACACTTTGTCTCCTTTGGAACAAATGCCACCAAATAGTGGAATTTATTTCTTAACTATTTTTCCAGGGCCCCTCTATTTCCAGCATGCTCTCAAACACTTTGCATAGAGATTTGCTTCTTTGGAATGGCATGAGGGAGGACCAGCAGTGGGGATTTGCTTTCTATGCATGGCATGGTTTGCCTCATCTGCATGAGCTCTTTCTTGTTCCTAGGATACACTAGCTTGACTTAATTTATGGGCTTGCTTTATTATTTTTTCTCTTTGGCTGAGATCTGTTTTGACTTTCCCACTAAGCTCCTTTTGAGCAGGGGCAAAACCAACAACACTGAATTTATTTAAGTGGAATTAAAGGGCAGTCCTTGTGTGGGAGGCTGGGGCTGGGCTGCTAAAGCATGCTCAGCCTCCTGAGGTGCTAAAAAACCTCATGTTTCATTCAAAAGCCAACTGCACTGAATAGCAGAGGACCACTTCTGAGAACTGCAGTGGGGCTCTAACATCAGCAGCACAGAATGAAAGATAGGGCTTTAGGAGATGATGGGATATAAATTGAAAAGAGAAAAGAGTTGACCAACCACATTACATTAAGGTTCCTAGTTTTGTTGCCCCAGAAGCAATTTGTGGAAGATTAAGTACTCCCTCTGGTCCTATGGTGCAATGGTGAGTTTTGAAAATGGGTGAGGTAGTTAACGCACATATATATTTTGAGCCACTTTCATTAACAAAAATGAAATTCACCTCCTTCAAGAGCATTATGAATTGCAAAGAGAGACCTTCCTATATTGAAGCATCAACTGATTGTCCTTGAAAATTCACCCCTACTTTGCATCTGCAGGTATTTTTCTTGTTCATATGCATGCTGTGTTTTGATTTTCCTTGTCCCCTTTTAAAATGAGAAGCAAATGGAAGCTTTCGTCAGAAAAATGTGGAAATGCAGTGACTGGACACGAGAGCAGAGTATAAAAACACGGGGCTTTTGTGAGCATACCAAGGGTACTGGGCATGTAAGAAGGACATCTACCCAGCAAAAGAAGGGGTTTCTGATAGTGTTCAGAGCAGCTCTGGTAGCTGGTTCCTCAGTGTGACCCTGATGCAGTAAATGGAAAGCAGTTTTCTGGACGACTCTCTTTCCATGTAGTGCCCTTTGTATTGGTGGGTGGAGAGAACTGTTTATGTATGTGGGACAAGGTTTATTTCTTTTCTCCTTGTTTCTTCTGTTAGAAGAGAAGAGAAGAGACAGAGCTGGAGTTCAAGAATTCAAGGAAACATGTTTGTGTCTGTTTATCAAAATTCAGTCTCTCTGCCTGATGCTAAATGAAAAAGGCAACAGGTACGGTGAATTACTGAATCGTTCGGCCCTACCCTTGAAGGGCGCAGATGATGGAGGAAATCCAGTAACTCTAGAGTGGCAAAAGATTAAGATTCCGCTTCATACCTGCAGGACGTAGCTCCTAGAACAAAACTGAAGCTGTTGGGAGTGGCAAAAGAGAAAGTTGTTTTTCTCATCCTGTACTTCTCCTGCTCTGCAGATCGAAATAGTAGTTCAGCCTCAGGGATGATTACTCCTACATTTCCAGCTGGCATTAGATTAGTTTGAAAAACCAACAAGACCTTTATATAAATCACCTCCAAAGTATCCTTCTGGTGGTAGAGATCCCAGAAAAGTACTTTTCATTGCACCTTTAGTACAACCACATGTGCTGAGGGTTAAAAGTTTTTGACCCAATCAGATGCTGGCTGTGTGCAGCTGGGCTTGTGTTTGTCTTTTCTTATTAAAAAGGTTAGAGTGGAATGAGCGACATCATGTAATACATTATTTGTCTTGTAAAGAAAAAAAAATCCAGCATGGTCTCCAAATATTTCCCTGCATTTTCTACTTTATCTCTATTTTCTGAAGTTATTGTTGGTCTTGGGATTTTTACAAGTAATGAAATTGGAAGCACACATGTAAGAAAGAAACTAGACAGAAAAGGAATTACTCCTGTTGTACCAGGTGGAGGTGAATTTAAAAAGACGATGACTGGATACATTGCTATTCCCTGAGGAAGAAAGCCCATTATTTTGTTTGACTTTAGGATACTGAGGATGTAGTGCTGGGCATTTTACTGTCTCCTCACATGTGCTCCAACCTGAATGCTGGGGATAATTATTCTTGATCATCAGCTGACACAAATCACATTAGAGAACCTGAGGCCAGTTTTCCTGCAAGGCAGTGCCCATACGATAAATCTATGAGGTGTCACAGCTGGTGTGCAGGTGTGTCCACACATCACGGCAGAGGAATGACTTCGGCACAGGCAGCTGACCTGGGGAGCAAAAATGAAAATGTAGCATGAGAGGCTTCGGCATGGGCTAACAGCCAAGGTAAGGACATTGTCTTCCACACACCAGTGTTTCACTGGACAGTGTGTGCTGTCTTTTTTTAAAAAGTCTCTTCTGGTTCGGGAAAAGCAACCAGAGCTGGCAACCCCTTGCCACAACCAACCCTTTACATTCCTGAGGAGACCTTTCTAGTTGCCCTGACCAGCTGGTAGGTCAGTAGGGGGCTCTGAAGTGGATTGGGCCACAGAGATGACACTCTTTTAATGTTCCTGAGTTTAGTTATTGCTCCTGTGTACCGGTGCAGAGGAGTCTGTGTGGTAGGCGTCCACCATCTAGACCACTGACAGACCTGGAAAATGGGATTTTCATGACTAAACATCTGTTCTTTGAATCAGAAAAGGTAATGGCAATAGGAGGACTGCAGTACTTAATTGTTAGGAGCCATTGGACAGATGAGGGTTATTTTGGGCTGGGGTTATTGAGTGTGTTCTGTGGCTTTGATTAGATGTGATCTTGATTTCTTTATTTAGGAATTTTAGCTGGGAATTCTTGTTATCCTTTTAGTCCATAAACTCTTTTTTGCAGAAGATCTCTTTTCCCTTCACAGAAAAAAATCTACTCAGTCTCTTTCTCCTAATGAACACCAGAATAATGTCTTGCACAATGCACACCCTGGCAGGAGAAGTAGATGATATTTCCTCCTGTTGCTTCACTTTGACATGCCTTTGGTTCACCTAGATAACATGATCTTTTTTCCACATATTTCTCCTTCAAGAATTCACTGCCTGTCACACCTAATGATTTATGCACTTGTCAAACTTTTTTTTTAGGTTGATAAATACCCTGCAAAGATAAGGCACTGGCCTTTGAAAATATGGTGCCAGTAATTAAAATGAAGAATGCATTACAGTAAAGGGTAGAAATATGGATCTAAAAGCCACACTGGTATTTTTAGTGATGGGAGTAATTGAGAGTTTCATTTTAATAATTCAGTGCAGCTGAGATTAATAAATGGTATGAGGTATAACTGGTCTTTGAAGACCAGGGGTATAGTTAACAATTTATTTTAGTATATCCTGAAAGATGCTGCTGGAATTAGCGTATAATAATTCAGCATAGTCCTACAATTTCCAAGTCAGTTTTTTGAAAGGAGGAACACACTTATTGGGTGAGGATTATGCAAGGTGAAGTGACCCATCTGAGAAGAAGCCAAAAAGCCCCAGTGCCCCAGCCATAGCTGCAGTGGGTCACTGCGCATCGCTGTCGGTTTCTGCACAGGTGCCAGCACAGCGGGGCTGTGTGGAGGACCAAACACCTGCCCAACCACACGCTGTGATAAAGTGCCTGCTGATGACACAAGGCCTCCAGGGCAGGCCAGAAGGAAACCCTCTCCTTCTCTTTCAGGGGTAGATTGGTGCAGAGAGTGGGGGAGAAAATCCTTGATGTATAGGTGAAATGTGACTGGCCAGGGAGCAGTCCCACCTGCTATCTCCCACAGAAGGAGCTGCTAGAGGGAGCACTTCACAGGTGCAAAGTTCTGGGTAGGTGCAGTAGTCATGACCACTTTTATCCTCCTTGCTTCATCTCCCAGGAGTCTCAGGAGGCCCCAGGCTGGCTTCCCCCCTTACTGAACAGCTTTTAGGGTATCAGATCAGCTTTCAAATTGAAGGGATGCTTGTATCACTGGAGTCCAGCCATGCAAATCTTACTTGCAAACACTGTAAACTGTCTTTCTGCACGTGGTCCCGTGGGGTCCCTTGTTGTCTTTTTAAGTGCTGTGCCAGGGAGCATTTTCCAGTTGGACCCCTTAGCTCTTATCATGTCCCACTAGAACAGGAACTGCCAGTGTAGAAGCTGTGAGCTTCATCTGCTTATGTTCCTTGGCTCAGCAAACCTATTTGAAAGGATTAGCTCTGTGTAGCCAGCAGAACCACTTGTCAGGATAATTTGTTGGGTGTTCCTTTAAGGATCCTTTAAGCATCATGGTTGTGTTTGATGAGAATTTTTCTCTAGTTTATGAAAAGACTAAACAAAATAAATAATCATGCTCTCTGCTTAAGGTGTGAGGAAAGCAGTGCTGAGCTGTGGCTGGTCGACAGGTTCATAATCTTCTGTTTGACTACAGAGTATCTCTTGATCAGAGGCTGGACTTGCCAAAAGGCAGAAACCTCCATCAACTAAGTCCAGTTTAGATCCTGATGGAGCAAGATTCCATAAGCATGTGAACAGTTGTCTGGGATTCTTTTTGCTCTGATGTTGATAGGGTTAAACTCAACAGCTTTATCTTGTTACACTCAGACACTGGAAAAACCTTATTTCCTGTCAGTATGTTAGGTGGGTGAGTTACATTGCAGATGTATGTTACAGCTGGGATGCATATGTTGCATTCTGCCCCAAGTTTGCAGTGATGATTATACATATGGAAATTATTCAGGCTTTCTCCTATTTATTTTGCAAGGTATATTTTGTATACCTTGTGTATATCCCTAACTTACTGTTTAAAGCAGTTGATGGGGAGAGCCAAGCACTCTGTCCACCTTTTAAAGTTATGGAGTAATCCTACATGAATGGTCAATTGGTTTGCACATAATGGAGAGTTTAACAACTTTCTATACTTCTGTTTCTCATTTCAGTTTCTAGGATAACCTGAAATTATATGGGAATCTTTTAGGGAGACTCTTCCCCTCTCTCCTTGAAATGCCAGTTTGCATCACAGGCTGTTGAATTCAGTGAGTTTGGTTGTTTTTTTCATCATCTGCCTGAATGTGATTTTTTTTCCTCATTAGGTTTAGCTTTCTGATATCACAATAAATTTCAAAGCAAATAAGGTTTTTTTCAATCAAGGTTCAAACATCTCAGCTTCCTCTAAATCAAAATTGCAGAACACTAAAGGCTATGATCTGAAAACTCTGTAAAACTCAGTTATCAGTTAAGAGGGATGGCAGTATTCTTAAGACAGTTTCTAATATTTTCTACAGTTTAATACTGTCTAGGTCATCTGATAAACTGAAAGCAGCAATTACATTAAATACAGTGCAATGACTTATACAGACCAAGGCCAGAGTTCCTGGTTTACTCATTTTATTGGTTTAAATCCCATGATAGTTCCCCTGATTGCCACAGCAGGTACCCATAGGCTACATGGTGCCGTCTTAGCTCTTGAGCATGAAAATCACACTGTTTCCATTTTGTGCCTGGACTGTGCTGCTGGTGCATTATTCAGATTTGGACTGAATTATGATTTGATTTGACCTGGCCTACATTGCACTGCTTGCCAAAACACTGAATAAGCCAAGAAGGCAGGTAACAGCCTCAAGTGGCCTGCTCTCCTGATCTCAGGATCAATGATCAGCTTTTATTATTCAGGTTATCATTAACCTGATTATATTATATTAATAACCCCATCTCTGCTGGAGCTGTGCAAGCACGGGACAGAGCTGTCTGCTGCCCCCAGGAGTCCTCAGCCTGGGCTTAGTGCAACGGTGCTCTCTCTGCAGAACAACCACCAAGCTCCTCTCCAGGTTTACTTCTCTATTAGGCTCACAGTACAGACAATACCACGGAGAAGAATCTGAAAGAAAAACAGTGATGCTACTTTTGAAATGAAACTATCTATACCCTCTGTTTGGCACTTGGCAAATAGTGACTCAGCCGCTGTTTGTGTGCGGTGCTTGTGGCCCACAGATGGTACCATACACTTTGTTTAGGCATCCAGATCTTAGCCATTCCATTATACCACTGCAGTCTCTCATGTAGGTACATATATTTTTGTCTCTCTGCCAAAAAGAGCATTTCTTCCAAATATTGCCACGAAAAAAACCCACCTTCAACTTGCAAGCATGCTATGCTGGGTTTGGCTGGGATAGATTTAATTTTCTTTGTAGTAGCTAGCAGGGGGCTATGTTTGGATTTGTGCTGGAATCACTGTTGATAACACAGGGATGTTTTCTTTATTGCCGAGCAGCGCTTACAAGGGGCCAAGGCCTTTTCAGTTTCCCACGCTCTGCCAGTGAGTAGATACACAAGAACGGCGAGGGAGGATAGCAAGGACAGTGGATATCTGTAGGATATTCCATACCAGAGGATGCCATGCTCAGTATATAAAGACTGGGGGAAGAAGAAGGAGATGTTTGGAGTGACAGTGTTTGTCATCCCAAGTAACCATTACATGTGACAGAGCTCTGCTTTCCTGGAGGTGGCTGAACACTTGCCCATGGGAAGTAGTGAAGCAATTCCTTGTTTCACTTTGCTTGCAAGCTTGGCTTTTGTTTCCCCTTTAAACTTTATCTCAACCCACAAGTTTTCTGACTTTTACCCTTCTGATTCTCTCCCCCATCCCACCAGGGGAGTGAGCAAGCGGCTGTGTGAGGCTGAGTTGCCCTTTGGGATTAAACCACAACACATGCATGGAACGGCAATGCTACAATGAAGATTTTCACCACCTCTCTGCACACCTTATGAGCCTCTTTGCTCATTTAGCTTCTCACACTGTTGATTTGAACTCAAATTCATTTCTGTAAAGACCACAAATCAAGTCCTGTCATAACTAGAGAGCATGGTGTGTTATCATTATTGCTTACCTCTGAATGAACCTGAAAAGCAAGGTGATCAATACAGATATAATTGCCAGTGTCACCAATTAATTGTTCCTGAGTAACTGAGGGCCTCTTCAACTGGCAGCCCGTCAGTCTCAGAAATAGCAACAGTCTCAGGAACAGCAAAGTAATGTGGCAGACTTCATGTGGGATGAAAACACCCTTTTGAGCAAATATCAATTATTAGCAGTAGGCTCTTCTTTCACTGCTTTGCTGCACATTTCAAACTTCACCATCACCAGATGGGGATGCTCTGTGCAGTCTGTACCTTTCTGTGTGTGGCAAGGATCAACCAATCTTAGCTAAGCCCTGCTTCAGCCATATACTTAAGCAGGTACTTAAAGCATGAGATTAAGTCACATTGAATTCAAAATTAGTCAGATACTTAAAGGCTTAATTCAAAAATTACCCAAATAAAACTCATCCTTGCTCAGTTCTTAATCACACAAGTTGTATGGAAATCTCATCCAAGCAGCATCTGGGCTGCTAAAAAATTAACACATGAAGAACACAGTATATTATTTGTAGAAGGTTTAATTGTAGAAGGTTTTAAAATATTTTTGACACTTCTTAGAATGAGAGCTGGCCTTAGTAACCATGAAGGTCATTCCAGCTAACTGGAGTTAATTCCAGCACCAATCTCTGTGTCTCTATCAGTGGAACAATGAAACCAAGAACATAAGGGCCTTTTCAGGAAAGTGGTTTCATAGTAAGTCACGTTACCCTCTGTAAGTTTTTGAGGTGATTTTTCATTTAGGCTTTATCCCTCAATCCATCTGTTGAACACAAATAATTTGTGGGCAAGGCTTACAGACAGAAGATCACTTTTTCATAACATGAGTGTTTAAAAAAACCCTCAAGATTTTGTCATGTGGCTTCAGTTTAAATGTAGTTCCCAGCTAATTAGTCTGGTGAAGTATGTATATTTGCAAACAAAGAATAACTGTAATACTATCCCAGTGGAGATCAGCAGAGGAATTTGGGGAATGGAAATGTTGATAATTGCAGTTCCTGTGCTATAGTTAGCTGGAGCAGACAGACGGCTGCCCTTAAGGAGACGTCTCTTGGTGCCAAGAGTGTTACACACAGGACAAAAGGCAGTAGATCCAATTGCAGGATGAAAGGCCAGATTCTGATGTCCTACTTCATTTTATTCAGTCCTTTCTCAGATAAAGTTATCATGGGGCATTTCCTAAAGTAAGACTAGAAAGATTCCCAGGAATCTTAAGCAGATGGGAGACCCGGATATTTAATTTCTTCTCTGAGAGGTGTGTAATCCCTCTTTCCTCTTTTTCTTTATTTCTTTTTTTTTTTTTAAATCTGTGTCTGGCTTACTAACTACCCATATCAGTTAGGTAATTCTGCCTGACTGCACAGGCATTCCTGTGTGTGCGTGTAGGTGCTTTTGGCATCCTGAAGAACTATGCGTTTTAAACGTTTGCCATTCCTCTGGCTTGGAAAGTAAAGATAACCTTGTTTCTCTTTAAAAACAAATAAACATCACTACCACCAGCACCTCAACCCCACTGATAGCTACCATTTTGGCTTAGTTTGCATTGAGCTTTTACTTCATAACATAGATTTTACCAAGCATAGGGTGGTTTGCACATCCCAGATTATGAATGGATCAATCAGATGGACTGATTTCAGATAGATGTAAAGGGCCCATCAGAATGAAGCATTAGCAACATCAGAATTATTTTAGAAATTATTTCCAAAACTTGCAAATCCTGAGGCTTTTGTGTGTGTATGCTTTCTAGCTCTGCATTGACAATTTGTGTGCTGCTCTTGGCTGCAGGCTGGTTGTCCGGAGGTGCCAGCTTACAGCCTACTTTGCTTTCTGAACTCATCAGACACTTTTCTCTGACACTGATGCAAAGTTGAAGATGTATCTGTTCAGGGAGGCAACAAATGAAGTGTTCCAGCACTCAGTCTTGATGGCAGAGGTAGAAATAGGGAGAAATACTTCTTGAATAGACCCAGCAATAAGCCTTCAATGTGGCTTAAACACTGCTGCCCCCACCAGAGTCAATCTAATTTGGCTTTTGCTCTTGCAGTCCGAGTGTGCCTGAGCAAGAGGTTTGTCTCAGCTTTGTGGTTCTTAATTATCTATTTTATTGGAATGCAAAAAAAGAGCATGTTGTACATTTAGTTCATATTGTCATTTCTATAGCAATGGAAGAGGAGTTCTCACTCGCTCCCCAGTGCAGCTGAAGCATCCCCACTGGTGCTGATGGCATGTGAGGAGTTCACCATGAGCTCAGTGCCCTTGGGCGAGGCTCTGGATCCTGAATTTGCAGTGCTGCAGCACTCACTTGAGCCTGTATGCACTCCTCCAGCTCCCAGGCACTGTCTGCCTCCCCTCCTCTCCCTCCCTCCTTGCCAGGCTTTGGCTATGACCACAATAGGAAGTGACACTCTCCCGATGGCCACATCAAACCTCTTTAAGCATTGGAAACTGAATGTTAGCCAAGAGGGCTCCCCTGGCTGTCAGCCTTCACCCACTTCTTCCACTAAGCCTTAAATAATGAAATCTTCTGGCAAAACAAAGAGGTTTAAGGATGTAAAGCATCCCTTATTTCCTCTTTCCTTAGAAAGCATTTGGTTGAAGTTGATTTAATGATACAAATGCAAGGTTCTAGTTATTTGATACCTCTATAGGCTTTATACATAAAGGGAGACCCAAAGGAGGGATGCAATTGGAGTGGATGGGTGTACATGCTGTGTCCCATTTGCCAGTGCTGGTCAGCAAGCACTGCTGGATGGTGGTGCTTCACACACCAGCTCCTGTAAATCAAACTGGCAGGAGGGGGCACAGATAAAGGCTATTTCATGATATCTACGTGGTTGCAATTTCCAGTGATTTCTGCATGTGTGCAGTGAGCAAGAAGATGGTTGGGTTGCTAAAGCTGTGAAATGCTTTGCACTGAGAGAGGTGAACATGGGCTGATGAAGAAATGTAGTGATGTGAAAAGATGCCAAAAATGAACAAGACAACCCTTAACCCAAAAGCATCATTATGTCTGAGCCCTGTTTGTACTTGGCGTGCCAGAGGGGCAGAAGGAGACAGGAGATGAGGCTCAGGCACAGTGATCAGCCTGCCACGAGGAGCTGTAGTGGGAGATCACAGACTTGCCGGGAACTTCACTGCCTCTGACATCAGCCCCTACCGTATAGCAGGAGGCAGGGATGGTTTTGCTTTGCAGCTCATCAAAGCCCAGCTTCTGTCCCGAGCAGACCAATGGGTCAGCTGGAGCACCATCCTGCCAGCAGGACCTGCAGCTCCAGCTGCTCTGAAGGAAAATGCAGCTTCCTTAAAGGGACGTTTTTCCTACCTCCAGCCTGTGGATGACTTGAGAGTCCTGAAGCCTGAGAGCTGACGAACCTCATCATTTTAACTTGGCAGAGCTGCAGATACTGTTCCGAGTCCCCTCAAAGCCGGATCTTTGTTTAAAACTTGCCTGCATGCTTTATTTCCCTAATGGCTGATGGCTCTCACAGGTCACAGAAATCATCTGCTACAGCAGTCGATACCCAGCTTGTGTCTCTAGTGCCTCCAGTGCATCTCGTGCAGCCTGGCAGTAGCTCCCCTCACTCACATCTGCTGTTTGCAAGGCAGGCAGAGAGCTGATCTCAGAGGGAGAGCAATGCCAGGCAGAGGAGCCACGCTTGCCTCCACTTCTGTTACAGCCAAGAAGGATGAGAAACATGCTTCTTCCCCTCGGGCAGCCGGAGAAAAAAGAAACCACAGAGGAGCACGGAACCGTCCCAGTATAACATCTGTGAATACTGCGCACCGCCTCTAGTGGGCCGGCACACAAGCACATGGAGACAACCCTGTGAGGCAACTTCGCATCAGTTGTTCTGTGGTTTGCTTTCACAGGAGAGGAATTAAATGCAAGCTGACACAAGATCAGAGCCAACAAAATTATGTTTGCAAAGGCAGAAAAAAAACCCCACAGAAACAGAACACCTCATATATGTGTCCCTTCTCACACAGCTCCCATCTCCTTTAATTGCTGGTTCACAAGTACCTTAATTAGTCCTCAAACCACAAGACTGCTTGTGTTCTTCAGCCTGAATCTGTAGCCAAGGGAAGGGGGTTCAGTTCTTTGCCTGTCCTTTCAGTGTCCAGTCACCTAATGCATAAGCACTTCTGTCCTACGGGTGCTTATTTTTGAATGCACTCGTAGCATTGTGCCTGTGTTAAAGCAGCTTCTTGTTGCAGTTAAATGAGCGCTGTTCCCAAATACTTTACTAAATATAGCATCACCTGCTGCTAGAGGGGTTAAATTGTAGTATGCTTTAGTACAATCAATGGTGGAGAGAAGAAGGGAAGCCTGACTGGGCTCCTGCTTTTGCTTGGGATCTGCTCTCCAGAGCACATTCACACTGCACCCAAAAAATGCCAGGCACCCCTGGAAGTTCTCCAAAGACAGACAGCAGCCTGTGTCATAACTGCAATTCAGCAAAAGCCAGGGTACAGAGCATGCATGTCTCCTTGGTGAATAAATTCACACTGTTTCAGCTTTTCCCAAGACTAAACAAAAGTTTAATAATTGCTTCTCCAAAGCTAAGGAAGAGGTGGGCCTGAGAGGGGGTGGGTTGAGGCAATATTAAATAGCTACTCTTGGAAAGTTGAGATGGGGTTTTGACAGGCAAACAAAGAGACATGGTGGTGCCAAGTGTCTGAAGGGAAACCTTTGGTCTTTAACATCAGTGCTCTGCGGCTGCCATGCTCCTGGACTGCCTAGCACAGGCTTTACATTTCAGCTGGGAGGCTTTATAAGCAGCTAAGGATTTGCAGATGGGTATACCCAAACCAGTGAAGTCCTGAGCTGCCATGAACTGAGCTCTCATGTGAGCCCTATGGTGCATGGGTAGGTCTGCAGCACCTGCAGGGCAGTCGTGCACGTGGGGCTGACTGTAAAACTGACTGCATGTGCTGGTGCTGCCACTTCTCTTTTCTATCTAATGCTTTGGTTAGTCTCTTTCCTGGGGCAATGAGCTTCCTCTACTGCTTCAGAGGGGCTGACCTGCCCACCTGTAAGACAAATTCTGCAAGCAGCAAACTGGGGGGCATTTCAATGCGGTTGCTGAGGGTTTGTGCTCTCTTTTGGATCAGACTGTGTATTTCTGAAGGTACCAAGATGTTATGTTCAGAGCTGCTACCCTTATTCTTTGTGGTTGTAGTCCAAAAACTGGTTTGGGGGTTGGTTTTCTTTCTCCATTTTCTCCTTACGAAGCTGCCTACCTAAGAATAGTTATCTCCCATGGACTCACTGAGAAAGAGACCTGGTTTCAGGGAGGTAGTCCAGGTAGATGAGGCGATGTGTTTTGGCTCTAAGACAGGAATTCAGGGTCTTAGTAGCTGGTCGAGTGCCTAAACCAGGCTGAAATACTCACTGAAGCTGGAGGGAACAGGATTTGGATTCTGCCTGGGAACACATGCATGCCCACCTCCTGCTGTTCCCAGAGCTGCCAAGTATTTAATCCTCTCCGGGCTGGGACTTGAAAAGGTTATATTTGACCTTCTCTGAATGGGAAATGCTCCTGACAGGGTACAACAGAAACAAAATCAAGTTCAAAGAAAGACAGGAATGTGGCTTGCTAGATTTAGGATTAGACTGCATGGATTTATAATGATGTCTCCCACCCTGCTATTTGATCACTACCATGTTGCAACAAATCTGCAACCAGTCCAACCTGGCTGTGGTCACCTTTTCCTTCCGCAGCACTGGGGCACCTCCCAGCAGTGTGTTGGGAGGCTCTACAGAGCATAGGAAAAGAGATCTCAGACTTTTCAGCCTGGACCCATAAGGGTTTAAATGCAAACAGTCCTGCCTTAAAACTTGAAATTCCCTTATATTTTGGAAAAGTCCAAAATTGAATATTGTGCTTCAAGCCCTTTATGGTGCTGCAGTGGTCTGAGCGAGGTTAAACAAACAAAAAAATACAACCCAGCTCTAAAAGAGAAGCAGCACTGAGCAGACCTTGTGTGCAGTGGGTGGCTTTGTCTTTTCTGTACAACCAAACGTCAAAACTGCAGGTAAAAATATTTCTCTCTATACCATACATGAAGAGACTGTGAGGAGTCATGGCATCTCGTTGCCACTCTCTGTTCAGCAGCTCTGGGGAGGATAAATACCCTCAGCGTACAGATGCCCCAGCTCAGGCCATTGAGAGAGAGCATCCTCTCAGAATATTATCTCCCACCGCAAAATTGCATTGTTAACTAATACCAGCTGAGATGTTTCCATAGGGAAGTAAATAAATAAGGGCCTTCCTCCCTTCCCCAGCTTGTTGCAGGGAAACCACCCACGATGTGTTTGAGGGGAAAGAAAAGAAACAAGCTCCCTGACGTGCAAATCCAAAGAAACTGAAAATGATTGATTCCTCCCTGTTGAGGTATATTGCAAATAAGGGCTTTGTCTCCCAGCTTTAGAAAAGGCAGTGTCTTTAGACCAGGTCCACTTCCTTGTGCTAGAGGGGTTTCAGCAAAGAACAAGAGGGTGAAAGCAAAGCAGCCTAGTTGGGGATGAGGGAGGAGCAGCCCGTGCTCCTCTGTGGCAGAGGGTGAGGCAGGGGATGCTGATGTGGTTCAGGCAGGGCTGGGGAGCTGCCAGAGCCTCCTGCTCACACACCCAGGGAGTGCCATAGCCAGGAGGGCAAGGGTGAACACCCAGGGCTGCCAAAGCTCTGTCTGCTGTGTGCGGTCTTGCCCTGGTGCTAATGTGAATTTATAGTCTGAACTGGCTCCAAAGCCCTGTTTAATATTAGCAACCAGGTCCTGTGGGGCACCACTGTGTGTGGCCCTGGAGAGACATGCCAGCAGATGGTTCCTATCCCTGAGAGCCATGCAGCAAAGAGGCAAAACATCCCAGAGGAGGCACAAAAATCCTGTGTATTTCTAATCCTGTATATTTCTAATCCTGTGTATTTATAAGTGGGAAACTGAGGCATGAAAGAGCAGCCACTGCAAAAATGCGAGAAATAAATCCTCTGCCTCCACTGGCACGGAGATAAAGAGTGCAGCTAAATGCAGGGGCAGGCTGTGGGGAAGCAGCAGCATTACCCTGTACCTGGGTCTTAGAATCATAGAATAGCTAGGTTTGGGGAAGACCTCTAAGATCATCAAGTCCAACCATTAACCCAGCACTGCCGCATTCACCAGTAAACCGTGTCCCCAAGTGCCACAGCCAGAGGTTTTTTGAACATTTCTGGGTATGGTGAGTAAACCACTTCCCTGGACAGCCTGTTCCAAGGCCTGATCACTTTTACAGTGAAGAAACTTTTCCTAATATCCAGTTTAAACCTGCCCTGGTGCAACTTGAGGCCACTTGCTCTTGTGCTATCACTTGTTACCTGGGAGAAAAGACCAACCCCCACCTGGCTACAACCTCCTTTCAGATAGTTGAAGAGAGTGATAAGGTCTCCCCTGAGCCTCCTTTTCTCCAGGCTAAACACTCCCAGCTCCCTCAGCTGCTCCTCACAAGACTTGTGCTCCCTCAGACCCTTCTCCGTTGCCCTTCTCAGGACACACTCCAGCACCTCAATGTCCTTCCTGTAGTGGGGGGCCCAGAACTGTACACACCTGAGGTGTGTCCTTGTCAGTGCCAAGTACAGGGGGACAATCACTGCTGTTACTGTTTGGGTTTTTTATCTCATTGTTCTTTCCAGTAAATTGTTCTATCTCAGCCTGTGATCTCTGCCTGGTGTTGCCCACCAGAGGGGAGTAGGGAGGAGCAGCTCATGGTTTTCTTTTTAATGGGAGCACTGACTTGGGTGCACCATTCCCAAACCATGACACATGGGCTTTATTCTGCTCCCCATCTCAGTTTTCCAGCTCAGGGAGATGGGTACTCCAGGGTTCCAAGCTCCCTGCGGGTGGCTGGGGCCACTCTTGATGCTCACTGCTGGGTCTGGCCAGTTTAGCTGGATCAGCCTGGGCATGCAGTATCTGGGAAGTGTTAGTGTTTAATCCTCACGCCTCAGTCCTAGACATGGCCTCAGTGGTTTCCCTGAGTCCACTGTGATCTTTTCTGGTGATTCTGGAGATGCTGGGTCCCCACTGCATGTAGGCAGGTGACAAGGGAGACGAAGGACACCTATGCTGGAGTTTTGAGAGCCCACCCTGTTTCAGGCACAGAGGACATTGTCCCCCACATTGCTCCCCACCATCACATTGTTGCTTCCTCATCAGTTTTGCTGGAAAGACCCTGAGAAAGGGGCAAGGCAGAAAGTGTAGCTGAGGACTTACCCTCTCCAATAAAAATCCCACAGTCCTATGGACCCTTCCAGGGCTGAAGAAACAGCTGAGAAATGAGGTCTGCTGATGCACCTTGATGGATCTTTAGTGGGAGGCAGGAAAAGTAGCAAGGCCCTTCCCAGCAAGGACAATCAGCTGCCTGCTTGGCTGAAAGCAGGAAAGCAAAGTGATGGATGCTGCTATTCCTGCTGAGGGAGATACAGTCATGCAGAGGTGCTAAAAGAGCAGGGAGGTGAAACTGGCAGGGTCAGGAGAGGGTGGCTGTACTGACAATCTCAGGGTGCTGCTCTGACGGACACCAACTCCCTCTGCTACAGTGGGACTTCTTCCGTTTCTGAAGTTGCAGTCATTAGTTGCCAGTCTTGATGGCATCTCATCTCTTATACTGATTTCCTGCCCTAGCTACTGATCCAGGCTGTAATCACTTTGT
This sequence comes from Eulacestoma nigropectus, assembly GCA_013397775.1. Taxonomy (NCBI): domain Eukaryota; kingdom Metazoa; phylum Chordata; class Aves; order Passeriformes; genus Eulacestoma; species Eulacestoma nigropectus. The sequence goes on along the minus strand of VZTE01003819.1, from coordinate 262,549 downwards.
TTTTTCCCAGGGCCAGGCAAGAAGTAGAGTGGAAATGAGTTGAGAGCTGAGGTGAAATGAGGAAGAAGTATGATCCCCCAAGGAACAGCATTTCTCAGTTAATGAACTGTGAACCCAAATAGCAGGGAAGAGATGAAGAGCAGCAAGCCCCCATATTCATTAAACCTCGGAGTACTCTGAAACCTAATGAGGGCCACAGCCATCCTGGTCAGGAGCCACGATGTGGGGCAAAGGGGCAAGCCTCAAGCAGTGAGAGAGTCAGAGGCATCAGGGTCACATGTCTGCCCAGTTCTTGTGTTCCTGTGTTCCCGTTAATTTCTTTTCCACTTTAAGAAGAGCTAAGGTAGGAGAAAAGATGTCATAGATGCTTTTTTCAGGTGGGAATTGCAATGCCACTGTAGGTAGTGTTATGGAGCTGAGGGATGAAATTCCAAAGCCACAAATCCCATTGTCAGGCAGCTGAGTGTGTGGGAAGAGGTAAGCTGGCAGGCAACTCCTGCCCGGTGTCTGTTGGGTTCAGAGTGTCTTTTGTGGCTGTTCTGTCAGGGGTCTGACAGCCACACTTACCACATGCCAGGCCCTAAAAGAAAAATGTGCCGCTCATTTTATGGTCAGGAGTAGCCTCTTGATCCAGCACTGCACTCAAATATTGTGCATATGCACAACATATATGCATACAAATACTGTGCCCCCTCTCCTAACAGTGAGACCAGCAGTAACTGGTCTCTTAGTCTTTTTGGAGATAAAGTAAATAATGAGATTAATTCCTCTCCTTTTTTTTTGATACCCTTGTCAGCAGTAAAGTATATTAAATACATTGTAAGCAAAAGCCCTCATGCTACTCAAGAAAATATATTCATTTAGGGAGACACCATGCCAGCAGGTTTTCAGCATGTATCTTTATTGCTGGCTGGTTCTTTGTAGGCATAGAGATAGGTCATGGCCACTGGCAAATCACTTGAGCTCCATGGAAAAGCTTTTTTCATAAATAAACAGCATTTTCAGACAGGCAGCATGAACTTACCATCCTTCTTGAAATGTGGAGGACACTGGGTGTTGAGCCTGGGGCATTGCTGGAGCAGCAGCAGGAGCCCAGAGCACCCCGTTCAACCTGGGACTCTGCACTCTGAGCTCCTGTGCAGGCCAGGGCACCCTGGGGCCAGCCTGGAAACCTGCTGACCCCTTCAGTGTAAAGACACATCCTGGCCTGTGTAAAACCCTCTCAACCATCACCACCAGCTTCAGAGGGAACAGCCTTGGGGAGGGCAGGGTCTAGGGCGTAGGGTGTATCTGGCACCTTTGGAGGCTCAGCTCTGTCAAGCTCCGACCCGTAAAAACCAAAGCTCCACAAACTGATAGCAAGCTCTGGCAATGCAGTGGCTCTACTCAGAGTTGGAGTAGAGTGATGTCCCTGATGGGATTTCAAGTGCACACCCCGAGGTTTTATCCACTGAGGTACCTCCCTGCTCCCACCTCCTGCCCAGCATTTGTACTGCTCCGGTGGCTTTCACGGCCTTTCTGGGAAGTGGGGTTCTGCCTGTGGACTTCTGCCACCCCCAGGGTGGGAGAGCCATGGTGCTGCTCACAGCTTAAAGAGATTATGCCATTCTGAAAGACCAGGGTGAGCAATGGGGAATTATGAGGACACCAGAGACAAAACCCACGTCTCTGCTGGGTGAGAGTGAAGCAGGGGTGAAAGGAGGGTCCTGCCAAGATAAACCCTGGTTCCTGGAGGCCCAAGAGCTGTGTGGTACATCTTGTCATATGGACAGCTGTCAGCTTTCAAGAGGGCAGAAGAGGTCATTGGCAACCGTAAAAAACACAGAGTAAACCCTTCCCATGCCTCTCTGTTCTGGATCTTGTGGGAATACCGGCAGAGGGAGAAATAACACATCAGTCAAATGACAGTTCCCACAAAAAAAAGGAAAAGACAAAAAATAGATTTTCCAGTAAAAAGTGTGTTTCTGTGGCTTCTTCCCCATCTGCAGAGCAGACAAGACAAATATGGACAAGTTTTCACAGGTGCTGGGCACCCATGAATCCCACTAGCTTTAGCAGGTGGTGCAGATGCTTGGTTCCTCTGGAAGATAGAAACCAGGTCATAAATCTCCCTGCCTCTATCAGTGTCATCTTCAAACTTTTAAATTAAAAACTCTGCCTTCTATTGTTTCTGGGATCTGGAAATTAATTTTCTTTAATACAGTTTAAGGTTCTGTTGTTCAGATCCTTTTGTCCTTCAGGTGAGTGGTATGATCAGAAATCTGGAACAGACTGTATCCCTGCTGCCTTAAGGGAAAAAATTAATCTGTTTTTGAAATTCATTTTGCAAGAGTTGTGAGCCTCGTTAAGCGCTGCGCTGCTGCAGCTCCCCTTTGGTGGCAAGTGGTATTTCAGGTGAGCTGGCTGCGTGACTGTATTAGACCCACATCACTACTGCTGCTAAAACAGGTCCTGTGTATGAATGTGGAGAGGGGAGGGAGCAAGTGAAATGAGATTTATCTTCACTTCGTGAACCTAGATGGAAATTTTCCCAACATTTCATATCCATAGTCATATCTTTCTTTTTCCTCTTTTTCTTTCCCTATATGTGTGTATGTCATCTACAGCACTTTCTGCATTGCTCTGCTCCTTATCTTTGCCTGTCAACACCTCCCAGACAGAGGACTTTCTCCTGACTTCTTTCTCCCCACAGCTAAGTAACCATGAGGAACCACGGCCATGCCTGGTGCACTGTGCCCTGAGCCGTGTGTGGTCTGTTTGGTATGTAGCCCTTATAGCCTCCTGCATTTGCTCAAAAGCAGCTGGTGAGCAAAGAGCACAACAGCACACAACACACTGGGCTGCTGGGGCTCTATCTCTGTTTCTTGCCTGCTCTTCTGTGCATCATGGGAGGATTTCTTATTTGCATGTTTCCTACTTCCAGGCGTGCTACATGTGCACAGACACACGCTCAAATGAAAGGCAGTTGTGTTTAGTGCCTTTTCTGCATCTTGATCTGAAATGCAGAGAACAAAAATCTCAAGAGTAAGTACTCCCTTGGTGTATATTGCAGCTTGTCCAGATACAGCTTTTCTTCACCAGCTTTTCCCTGTCACTTTGTTCTGCCATCTTCTATCACTGCTGCACTGCTCTGTGCCCTTGCAAAAGGGCACCCCATTAAGGATGGAGCTATTATTCATTAATAACTAATATTTTTTGACATTGGTAACATCTGCAGCATGGCAGATGACTTTGATATGGAGAAGAAAAAAGAGAATTTCTCCATAACCTTTGCAGCCTACTTCCCTCTCTGGGAGACAGAAAAAAAAGCTATCAAGGTTTCTTCTTCATAGTCAATGTTTGAACACATGGATGTTGAATGGCCCAGATTAACAGAGATGCATTATCATTTTCAGCACCTTGCAGGATCATTGCCACATATCACACTAAAACATATGGACTTGTGTAGCAATCTGATATGCACAGTCACACTTCTTCTCCCTCTGTCCAAGTGCAGCCCTACCTGTGCTCACATGGTGAGCATTGCTCAGACCATGGACATCTCTGTCCACCAGGCACAGGCTGTCATGGGGAGCAAGGGCAAAAGTAGAACTGATGCTACACAGCTCTGTTAGTTTTTGTCTGACATCCAGGCTGTTGAAGAAAAATGTCTAGATTTGAGGAACAGCTTGAGGTGTCATCTATCCATGTAAATTTTCTAGAACACTTACAGGAAAGCAATTATCTTACTCCATGGTTTATAGCTAACAGTATGTAACTCCCACGAGAGAATACTGTCACTTTTGAAAGCGATACGTTAGTAAGTTTACATGGGAAGTGAATGAGGGAGGATTACAAAAGATGTTTATCTGTAGTTGCAGGAAACTGGCCTTGGTGGTCCACCAAGTCCCTTCCTCACACTCCTAGCAATCTTCAAGAAACTTACCTTGTAGCCAGTAAATATCCCAGCAGCTTGTGAATGATGGAGAAGCAGAAAGTTATAGTTGCCCATCTCTGTAGCCAGTGGGTGGGTGGCTCTTCTGGGACTTGGCTGTAAGGCTCTGGGTTGTGTTTTCCTGTTAGTCTTTACCGCAAATGAGATAACCGTATACACACAAATCATAAAAAATACTTCTTAAGCAGACTACTCCTTTTTTTTCCTTAATAACTAAAGTGATTGAAAATGAGCAAAATGCAATCCTTGGTTAGGGATATAGCTCAAATCAAATCAACCAAGTCATGAATTGGCAGCAGTATGAAATGAAGTCAACAGCTGATCAACTCATCAAACAAACACATACAAGATTTCAGTAACAAAGCTGCATAACATATGGTGAATTTTATGAAACAATAAGCACTGCTCCTCCTTACTTCAGTTACACTTGTCATATGCCCACACATACTTTCTTTCTCTTTGCCTTCCTTAAAATATTTGGATTTTTTTTCCTAGGAAGTAGCTGAAGAAAGTAACTTTTTTCATTTTAAGCCAGCAAACATCACCTGTTGATGGTGGATATATTTGGCGTGAAACCAGCTGAAGAAATACTAAGAGCCTGAAAAATAAGAGTGGTTGGAGTTGATTCTTGTTATTATATGCAATATGATAGTTTTATTAGATAAGCCTATTTCACAAGATGGAGGATCAGAGTTTTTTGGAGAAGCAAGAGACGAAACCGAGGGAAACTCTCTATCTCTCCTCTTCTTGAGAGCTTAGAGAACGTCCTGACCACAACCAGCTGACACAACTTCGGCCTTGGCCTAGCTGCAACACCTGAGCTGCTCTGGTGCACCCAGGGCGGTGTGGGCTGTCCTAAGTGATGAAGGAGAGACAGCACAAGTCAAGCTGATACCCAAAAAAAAGCAAGAAAAAGAAAAACCTAATTGGCATACATGCTGCAGTTTGACTTGAGGTGTTTGGTGTGGGGATAAAATGAGACATCTCATAGTTTTTAAGCTAAAGAAAGTGGATATGTTTCTAGAAGCAAAGATGAGCTGAGTGAATACAACATTCATACAATACATCCTCAGTTAAACTGAAATTCTTACTGGCCTAACAGCAGCTTGCTGTGATAATACCTACTTCACCATTGAAAATTATGTTAGCTGTCTATACATAATGTTTCTTATCTCATTGAGATGATCAGAACTGCCCTCTGTGTGTGAGAGAGCTCGAGCTTAAGGATTTAAGATTTCTCAGGAAATTTAGAAACATGGCATTTTAGATGCTATATATCCAATGTGGTACTACTTGTGTAGTTTGTAGGCTCTTGCTGTCACAATGAAGAACAGTCTTGCAGAGGCCCCTCAGCGGTGGCACTCAGTAGTGCCACAGAGGTTTCTTAGTCCTTCCAGTTTGCATGTCCTGTTTGCTCAATGTGACATATTTATTACTAGCTTCAGTCTTGCATGGTCGACCTACCTTACAGACTGTGCAGTGCAAAGCAGGAGAGAAAACTTAATGAAGGCAAGTCAGATGGCACAAGATATTCCTCCAGGCTTTTTCTGGGCTGAGGGAGAGACGTTGAGTGTAATTTTGTTTCCTGTGCAGATGGGGTAAGACCACACCTGCCAGTATTGCTTGCTGAAGAGATGGGCTGACAGCACTTTACCTGAAGAGGCTGCTGTTATTTATACTAGGAGAGGATTACCCAGATTCTGAGACTTTGTTGGCTACAAGTGCTTCATTCAGTGACAGGATAAAGGAATGAAATTCAGATGAGAAGACAACTCATGGAAACTTTGTGGGGAAGTTGCATTGCTACGTTGAGTTAAACCAGGACTGGCATCAATCCTGGCTCTTGCTGTTATTTCACAACGCTGTCAGTGAGCTCAGGACTCTGGATTGCTTGTGGTGACCATATGTTAATGCAGAGAACATTTCACCGCTGTGTTTGCTGTTAATTAGCTGTAGTGATGCTTCAGTGATGCAGAGAAGCCAGGACTAAGGGGCAGCAGAGTCTTCAGCCCGTAGGCACACCCCAAGGCAATCGCCACCTACTTCGAGGCCGCTCCCTCCCAGGCTGCTAACGCTGTTTACCGAGGTGACCCTGGCAGTTCTCTCTGCTGTCCAAGGAGTTCAAGATAACTAACACGGAGCTGCAGTTTGCTTCCTAGTTGCGCAAATGAGAATTTTCCTTTCAAGAAAATTCTTTTTTTCTGTTGTATGATTCAAAGGATTTGACTCCTTTCCAACAGATACAAGATTCCTCAATGTGTATATTGACAGTTACTTGGTATACCGGGGAGGTGGAGCTTCAGGACAGAAAGGGAAGCATCTCCCCAAAAAGTCAGCAGCAGCAATGTAATGGAGAAAATTTTCCCTTTTTATACCTCACTTAGGAAACAGCTGCTCTCATGGCAAATAGTTACAGTAGAACTATGTTAAAGCAGGAGAAAGACATTGCTTCCTCAGTCAGCGACTTTGACAAGGGAGATGACTCCAGAAACTGAAGGAGGAAAGGGAGAGGGAGGAGGTAGTCCATACTTCCACGTACATGCATGCACACCCTTCAGCCACTGAGGCTGGGCTGCATCTTTCACTCCTCAATATTTATCCGTTCAGATCTGTTCTGGGACAGCTTCTCTGAATTTCTCTTACTTGCAAGCATAAGCTGACCTTATTTTGCTTTATGTTGCTACTGTCTGAATAAAAACATCAGTGGAGAAACCAAAGCAGCACAGCAGGCCAGAAAGCAAATTGCATACCATGCGTGTGTTCCCATCCTGAGCTCCCAGGCCATTCTGCTTCAGCTGCACCCTCTGGCCAGCAGGTTATGAGACGCTTGCATGTTGAGCTGTGTCCTGCTGCCTTGCACCAGCCCATTCCCCAAGGAGAAGCTGGTGACAAGGAAAACTCCTGGTGTCAGCATGTCCCCAGTGGCTGCATTTCTTCTGTGAGTGAGAAAACAGAGAGATCCCGTGATGAGGTGAGAAGGAGAACCTCTCAGCCCAAATGTGTCAATAAAGAGTACAGCTCCATAGTATGGGGTTTCAGGCAATTTAGACCAAGGATCAAGGCACACTGAAGCTGCAATGATGTTTTGGTGGTGAGCTTGTCAGCTCAACAGACAGCCAGGGTGAGCGCACCTCCTCCCTGACTTGCCTGTGTGGCTCTGGTCCTGCACGCTTGTACTGCATGTGGTCTGGGCTGGCATTGGGTATCTCTAAACCTGCCTCTCTGGATGTGCCACTGAGTGCTGGGAGAAGCTGGCTGGAGAAAAGGAACATCTAAAGGCAAGGGAACTTCAAAAATTGTGTTAAAGATTTCTTTTAGGTGCATCTTGCATCCCTGTCCTATTGCCAATCCCTGCCCTACTGTCTGAGGAAATGCCATTTTCCCCAGTGTCTTTTTCACATGGAAAAGAGGTTCTGCTTGTGGGGAGCAAATGTGTGAATAGATTTGGGTAGAGGGGCTGAGGGATCATGCTGAGATTAGAGAGGAAATAAGAAGGAAACAGAGGGAAAGAAATCTTTGAGCGCTGCTTCCTGTAATCAGGCATCGGGGCTAAGGCAGTATCTTTTTCTACCTGGGTGTGATCATTGGATTTACATTTCTTTCCTGAAGTTACAAGTAATTTAGAACACATTCATAAGCTGATTATGCCTGCCTCTTTGAGGTGTGTGCAGGCCATTTCCTCTCCTGTGAGAAGGCAGCCAGCTTTTTCCAGTAGGATGTACACTGCATGCCAGGCAGGAGCTTAGCCGGGCTCTGGCTGCCTGTAGGGGAGGTACGGAGAGGATGGTGGGGTGTGGAAGGTCCTCATCCCGGTGGGCAGGTGGCCTGCACCAGGAGACCAGCCCTCTCGTCTTCCTGGAGGTTATTGCCAACACATTTAAGGCATAATTGCACTACTGAGTACAACGTGCACTCAACTCTGGCTGTGAGGAAGACCCACTGTGGTAGCTTCCTTGTGCAGGTGCTGCTGCTGTCCCTGTAGTGGGGGAAGAAAAGAGCTGGAGCATCTGCCTGCCAGTGGTTTACTTGAGCAAAATCACCTTTTTGATTTTCCTGCAGCCTTCCTGTGTGACCCTGGCAGCTTGCTTGGCCCCTGAGTGCTACCCAGGTATCAACAGATAAGGCTCTGATGTGATGTGAGCAACACTGCCACCAGATGAATGCCCATGAGGCCAAGTAATTCTTCCACCGAAAAGAGGGCTTTTCTTTCTGTTCTGTAGAAAATCAACCAGAAGATATCTCAGAAGAAAATTCAGTTTCCATTAAACACTTGGGACAAACTATTGCCATTTTGGAGTCTGCTAGGATCTGCTCAGGGTCTGGATTCTTACAGTGATGAAAAGTGGCTCAGGAAAAAGCAGAACATCTTTCATCTTTGTCAGCCCAGCACAAACTGTTCTTCGTTTCTCCCCCTCTGCTCTTTCCCTGCTGCACAGGTGTCCTGTTCTTGAGCTGCAAAGGAAAAACCAGTTTTGTTTCCTTCTTGCTTTAATTGTGCTTTCCGAGTGTTTGTGTATAGCCGAAGGGCAACACGCACCTGCTTGTACAAACTTCAAATAGACCCATTTGCTCTCATTGTTTAAGCAAGAGATTCAAGGGATGTCAAATGTGGGCATCTGTTTCTCAAAGGAAATAGTGGTGTCAGCTTGTCATAATTCACTCCTGCTCCTGCATCCTGTGTAGCGAAGCAGCAACCCACGCAGACCTGGAATCCTTGCCAACAAAAGAGCAACAGCAGGTAGGTGAAATCCACACAGTGCCTCATTTGGTCTTTGAACTTGGACTCCTAACAGAATTCCAGTGCTGTGTGACCTTTTGCTGGGTTGCCAGACAGAGGTGAATTTTTCTTTTGTATGAAAACAAACAAAAAAATCGCTTGACTTCAATGGATTCACTGTCAAAATGCTTTCCATGTGTGCAGTATTCTGTTTGTTATTTGCTTTTGTCTTCTGTTCCCAAGGGGTTAATTAAGACATGTATCCTTCCTGGGCTATATTTTTAATGTAGAGAGACTGAAAACACAGATTTGTTTTTATCTATGACAACGTAGTCATGTCCTGGATTGCCGCTGGCAGAGCCAGCAGCAGCTTAGGAGAGCAGCCAATATATCTCTCTCCCGATGCAAAGTTCCTCCTTGAAGGGCAGCCCTTGTGTTTTAATCAATATGATATATAGGAACTTTGATTACTTCCCTTGCTACTGCCTGTTTCTCTGTTATTCACAAATCCTAGAGTTATCTGGAAACCCTGAAGATTCTGACTGTGTTTATAATTTTGGCAGTCCAGTGAAGTCTAACTCTAGTAGCAATTAATGCATATTAAGACCCATGCATTCAGATTTGTTTCACCGTTTGCTTTTAAATGCTGGAAAGGCTGTGCTCCTCTCCCACAACATGTCTGCTGGTAAATGAAGGATTCTATCCTTTGAGTTTTATCTCAAACCATGAAGTTCAATATTTCCTGATTCCATAGAAGCCTATGTGTTATCTTGCAGCTTATAGAGATGCTGGTGAGCATCTAAAGACCCCTGCCTCAAGGCCCTGGTTAGTGCAAGGGCTTGTGCAATCTGTTGTATTCACTTAGAGCCTTTCTCTTTAAAGGAACAAAACTAAGAACAGCAAAAACAGAAGCAAGGGGGGAAAAAAAAGAGAAATCAAAAAAAGCCCTAGAAGGGCTAGTGAGTCAGAAAGAGTTAGAGGAAGATGAACTTACAGCCAGTCCAGAAGACTAGAAAACTCAGTGGGTTTTGGCTCGAGTGCTGTATGTAGGGCAAACTGTTTGGCCTCTGCTCCAGTGAGGAAAGAAGGCTTTGTCTCAAGGCTGATTTAGCTGCCCTCATTTGCAACACAAGTACTGATTTTGTGGCAGCAAACCCAAGCTATGAGGACACTTCAGGTGATGCCAAATGGAAGACCATGGAAGAAACCAGAGGCATACCCACTGACAGCCAGCTCCAGTTCTGGAGATCATCCAGTGGGATGCCATGAGTGTCAGGCTGTTACAATCCTACTTGCCAATGGCCTCTTTCTTGCTGGGTCAAGAGATGTTTTTTATGTCAAGAGAAAGGGCTGTATCAGGACTACACATGGGAATGGTTCTTTAAAAAGAGCAAAGGCGGGCTGCCATCAAAGGGAGCCCAGCCCATACTGAAATCTTAAAAAGACCCAGCAGAAAGACAATGTCAGTGTAAGGATTTCTGCAGTTCTATATCCAACCTATAAAGACCATAGGCCCTACTTTCTGGCTCAGTCAGCAACATGGAAGATAAGGGTGTTATATCTCCATTGAAAAGATTAATGTCAAGCATGAGGATTATTTCTCTACAGTGCAAGAGATTAAGTTTGGATTTTGCAAGCTTTCCCATTATCAGCTTTCTCCCCAGACAGTCCCCACAGGCCTGTGCCACCCTCCCTGGGCAACACTGAATTTTGGGGAGTGTCTCTCTTTCAGCTGTATTTCTTTTTGCTCCAACTACACATTAAAGAAACCATTGCACTGAAACTGACCTTCACTGTGCCTCTCCCACACCTCCTCAAGGATAAAACCTATGTCCTGTATTAGAAAGGGGAAATGAGCAAGTTTTCTCCTGCCAGGTGGAGGGCTAAGGCCACAAGTCCTGTTGTCAATCCAGCTGTGCCAGTCAGAGGTGGTACCTCCTCCTCTGGCTGTGGCCACCACTGTTCATCGGCTCACCTGGCAAACTGGTTTGTGTGAACACTCCTGGTCCTGTTCCGGGCAAAACCAACCAGAATAACTCACTGCAACCTCTTACACTTTTTAAATTAATCCAGGTCATTTTGTCTGAAATGGATTAAGGGGTGCTCTGACTGGGAAGTCAGGGGAGAAATCCATTTTTCACCCTCTCTGAACCAGCTGAAGGAAAGGCTTCTCCTGTATTCAGACATCTGCACTACTGAGAGCCAGGGGCAAGACACAGGTGTATGCCAGATGGAGAGCCAAGGGGATGTGACAGCGAAGGATGTGCTGACAGCCTCGAAATGTAAAGTGCCTATGGCCTGACTTCACCCAGGAGCGCTTGCTCCAGCAGCTGCGGCTGTTTCGGATAAGCCTGGGTTCAGGAGGTTCCTCAATTCTTCTGCTGTTAAGATGATTTCCAGCAGTGTTTTTTGCCTTACTGGTTAAATAGCCCCCCATTAAGGCAAGGCTGGGTGCAAACGTCCCCCTTGCTGTCCAGGGTGCAGGGTGCAAAGCCCACGGTGCTGTTGTCTACTATCATTTCAGCATTGTTCTTAGCTTGGCTCTGTTCTTTGTTCTGGTCTGTGTTCCACTGCCTGAGTTAAGTGCATAGAGGAATACTTCTTTCTGTTTGTGTTAAATGCTTTAACTTCTTGAGGCAGAGACCCTGAATAGGAGGAGCTCTACCTGTTGGCAAAGCTGTACTTGAAGGAAAATCAGGGCTTTGTTCGTGAATCTTTGAGTTGCTTTGATTGCGTAGTGAGGCTTCATATTGTAATAGGATCAAACACGCTTTACAGACAGTAAAACCAGAGTCACAGAAGAGAAACAGATGTCTAACTTTTCAGAGGAACACATGCCAAGGCAGAGAACATCAATCTCAGTGTAGAAAAGGTCAGACTCCCAAAATAATAAAACAATTTAATTATCTTTTAATTAATTATGTGTTTCTGTGCAAACTTGGGAACATTTTTACTCTCCCTTAAATTAACATCTTGGCAAAGGGAAAGTACTTCATGGTGTAAGGTGGGTGTTCATCTCTGATTCTGTGCCTCTCTGTTTCATCTGCCTAAGAAACAGCAAGGGAAGAGCACAGTGGCTGCTCCGACTGCTGTCAGGAGGCACCACCATTCCGGGACCCTCCTGCCCATGCTTGCCCTCTTTGTCAAAATCCTGTGACTTTCCCTCTAAGAACTGAAGGAAGGGGAAGGAGGAGAGTTTGTATCTTTATTTATCACATTGGCTTCAAAACACAGTGTTTTTAAATCTTTGAATTTATCACATTGTTCTTTCCCATAGCAACTCTACATCAAGGCCCAGCATTTAGGCTGATCCCAGGCTGCCAGGGACGTTAGCATGACTGACCCATGTCTCCTTTAAAATTACATCACTCTCTTTGCATACTTATCTGCAGGACCCCACAGATTTGTAACATGACCTGGAGCTGCACTGACACCATACAGTCTATGCGCTGTCCCCATTGAGCTGATGATGTAGCAATGAAATCTGACAGCTAAGAAAAATGCATCCCAAATTGAGTAATCAAGGAGGTGTCAAAGGAAAGGTTCTGTTTTATTATGACCTATAAAACAGAAGAAAAAGGCCCCATGCATTTTTCTCTGTTTTTAATGGATTGCTTAATGGGTTGTGCTGAGGTAAATATATGTGTTTATAAATGATAGTTTTAAAGTTATTTTGTCCATACAAATGGTCCCTTCCAATATAAAAAAAAAAAAGAATGGATTATGTATGAAAATGCAAATACTGCTATATCCTTCCTGTCAGTTTTTATTTTGCACCTCGTGGAAGCTTCATTTAATCTCTAGCAATAACTAATTTCCCCTGGGTTCTTAGCCTTGTCTTTCCTGCCTCTAACACCAGATTGGCAACCCAGTCACAAATAGTTAAAAGCAGTATCATGGGGTGAATATAATCATGGCCAGTAACTGGGCAACTGCCCGCTTAATCTGATTACTGGCCTGTGACGCACTGTAGCCCGTTAACCTTGTTTTGACCAGCTTCCTGACACTTGTGGCACAAATGGAGTGTGACATGATTAAATGAGACTGATCAGTTTTGCTCACCATGACAATACCCGGCAGCTGCTGTGCTGAGGATTTACAAAGCAGTGAAAGCTTTGAAGTCGCATGATTTAGCTGTTATGATTGCTCTCCTCTGGCTGGAGGGATGGCTGTCCTCTCCAACACATGTAGATCAGTGAGGACACGGCGACTTTTCCATGGTGGTTCCCTGTAGATCTCTGCAGGGCCCAGCTCGTCTCCCAGGAAGCACGTCTGCAGAGCAGGGGTGGGTTTGGTACACACCTGATGCAACAGGCAGATGATGAACTTGGCACATCACAGAAAAGTGGGACAGTGCAATGGGAGAGAGACAAAAAGCAAACACAGCTCTAGGAATGTATTCGGCATTTGACTGTATTTTAACATGTTTTTGGGATGGTTTTTGGCCAGATAGTTTAAAAGTGCAAATATTACTCATGTAATAATCCAAGTACTCTGTATTAGGCTGTTTTCTAATGGCTTGAGCTGCATTTAGGGAATAGGCTTTCTGCTCTAAAAGGATCGTTTCCCTTACTTGAAGCCTTGCATATTCTAAAGCCAAAAAGACTTTTACAGTCGTCCTGGTCTTCTGCATAATGTTTTGGACTGTCTCCCCTGGGCACTGGAGGGCAGTGCCTTTGCTGAAGAGCACACTGGGTTGCCTACTGTTGGTGCTTTTGATGCAGTGTTCTGAGCAGCTACAGATGCTACATGTCCAGTAAGTTAATGTGCTGATGTGCCCTTCATCAAGTAAAAAAATAAAAATCTCAGCTAACCTTGCAAGCTCTCTTGTTTACTGGAAAAGGCTGGTAGGGGAAAAGGAAGGAGATACAAAGACAGAGGAGCATTAAGTTGAAAAGAAAATAATTACCACGGATGAGATATGAAATCAAGGAAAGTATTTTCTTCCCTGCCATGGACATTTATTTTTGCTAATCCATGTGCATGCAGGCACAGGATGTCATGGGAGAGGACTAAACACACATGAGAGAGCTCAGTGCTGGCAGGCCAGGGGAAATGCTGTCTGGGAAGGTGGTAACTCACTCTTCAACTCTGGTAATTTTGTGAAAGATTTCAGGGCTAAACACTCACATGTTCGGGATTACCCAGCAGAAAATTATATGACTGTCAGCAAACTGAATGGTTTTGAGTGAAGATGAACCAAGGCATGTAAGCCGAGTCAGAGAACTACTATTAACTAATCACTTGTCTGACCTTAACTGCTCCCTAATTACAGTGTCTAGGTCCCAGGTGCCTTAGAAAAATGCCCATAATAATATAATGCCTGTTAGAGGAGGACTGGCAGTGCTTTGTATGTAGACATGTCAGGTGGAGAAGGGGACTAAGGGCATTAAGTCCTGTGAGACAAAGTGCAGGCAGGTCTGGTGCCTGCTGCCAGCTTCTCCCTGCCCACTGCCCAGGGTGACACTGCCACAGGGCCCAGCAGGACTTGGGGGGGCACCTCAACCCCTCCTTCCCCTCCTTGTGCCCTTCCCCTCTCCCAAGGAATGCCGCCTCGGAACATAAAGCCTCATATGGCCCAGGCATGGGCAGGGGCACTTCACTGCTCCCATGACACGTTTTTAGCGGGCTCTGGAAGTGCAGGGAGCAGCCAGCAGGCCACGAGGTTGTTTTGCTTGGAAGCAGCCACCCCACATTATGGCACTCTTAATGTGCAAGCACAGTACCACATCCAGCTGACGTGTGCCAGGCTGCTGGGCACTGCCAACCACAGCATGGATGGGGTGGCCTGGGAGACTGGGATGGGAGCCTCTAATCTGTGAAATCCAGGTCAAAGCAGTACCAGTCTGATCTGATGGTCCCCCAACGGGGCACGAAGCCCTGGCAAGCTAACACCAGGCATCAGCCTAAGCTTCTCTTCTGGAAACACTGTAGAGGAAGAAGCCCTGACAGGTATTTAGCCCAGGCTAGAAAAACTAGAGCCTGGGGGCTCCCCAGAGCCTGTGCCCCATGGTCCCTTTCCTTCCCTAGGGAAGGACTGGTCTCTGCCATGTTGGTAGGCTTTGGCTACCTGGGACCTCACACTGAACACTGCCTGAGTGCAGCAGGAAGGTGGCTGTCCCCCCAAAGACAGGGCGGTTGTCTCACCACCTGAGGCAAGCAGCCAGGTGCTGCACCACACTTGCAAGAACACTGTTACAGCAGCCTTGAACAGAGGTCACAGTCATGGGTGGTGGCTTCCTTGGGCTGAGCACAGGGCCAGCACCTTGGGAAACTGTCATCCAACCAGGTAAAGAGTAGTGGGGAAACAACGGCAATGAAACGCTGTTGGCTCACAAAAGGGAACACGGATGGAATAGGATATCCTCTTGGTCAGCTAATACAACTCACACTGGAAATGGATGCCAGCACACCAGCACTCTGCCAAGGCAAAGACTTTCTGGGCTAGTTTTACAGTGTGAAATTATTTTTCCATTCCTGGTGTAAGTCCCCATTCTCTCTTCTGAATGCAGGTTAAATTCAAAGATTTATTCTCTATTTTTAATACCTTTTTTTTTTTTTCCAGATGCCTGCTCTTGCATTTCTCTGATGTTTCCCATAGGGATAGTCCTCAGTGATTCCCTACAATAACACTCATGAAGACACACTGTTAAATAGGAATCACAGGCGCCATGAAGAATTCTCCCATATCACTGCCAAAAGGGAGCTGGAGGAGGTAAGAGTTAAGGGCAAGAAGTTTGTTTCAATCCTACGTGCTGCAAGAAAGAATTTTTTAAATGTCATTTTGCAATCTTTTGAGAGTATCTCTTTCCTGAAAGGATTTCTTGGAAGCTCTTAAGTGCCTTTGGTAAGTCTTTGCATTGCATTTAGGCCATACATCTCTGACATGGATGATCTGGGAACTCTTATCTCCTCCTTCAGAACAATAGGGCAGATTTAAACATTGGTTTAACTCTATCTTTTATTTGGGACAGAATTGATGCAAGATCTGTAATAACATGCTAGACAGAAGTTGTCTTGACCAGGAGATGTTAGATTGCCTGATGTTAATAGCTGTTTCTTAGCATTCCTTTTGCCTGGCTTCCTGTTTACTTACCATTTGCTTTAAAGTATCTTAACAGACCTGATGTGGTATCAATTCATTAACTCCTTCCTCTGTACAGAACAGAAGAAAACTGTGTCCTCCTGCCTTAGTGATGAAGACAGGAAATTTGCCCTGAGGGGCTCATGCTATTGCTATGATCTGTCTCAGTCTTAAAGAAATACTTTAACAACTTGTGTTGCTCTTTTCGTCTCCAACTCTGCTTGCCATAGGATTCACCTGATTAATTTTTCTTAACTTATCCATTTTCTATGCTTTACAATCTTCACTTACTGTATAGAACAAAAACTTATACTCAAGTGTGTTTCCAGGCTGGAGCTTTCTTTTTTTTTCCCCATGGAGAAATTTAAGTATGGACAGCTATTTTAAATGACACCTCTCAGCTGGTTTCAGGCCAGCTTAATCTGACTTGCTAAAACTCAGTGTGAATCACAATTTTGCCACTAAAAAGGTCAAACTTGGAAATAATTGATTGACTCAAAAATAAAGTTTTGAAAAGAGGGTTAATAAAGATAAATCCCATTTTCATGCCATCCCATGCCATCCCAGCTAGTTCAGACACCAGCATTTCACACAGTTCTGCTAGGGCCTGACTTCTGCTAATGTCTGCAAGCTCAGGGGAGCACTCCCTGTGTATATCATTAAATTTTTACAAGCTAACCCAAAGGAATGCCTATACAATGCTCTAGTCAGCCTTAAAGGGCTTCTAACAATACACTGAATAAATAAACATTCATCTGCTACCAAATAAATCAATCACCCCTCTGGCCGGACAGTGCAGGACAAACCCATGCTAAGGATTTGTGCAACATCTCGTGCAAAACTGTAAGTGTAACACAAACAGTAATGAAGCTATTTCATGGGCATTAGCACCAGCTTCTAAAAAATGAACCTTTTTGACTTTGGGTCATTCTGTTTTCAGATCCAGATTTGCACTCATTTCATGTGGAATTTCAAGCCAGGGGAAACTTTATTTTGTTTTCAGTTTAAGAAGTCTGATGCACACCTATGAGACACTTGGGTCAGCAGAGCTGATCCAGATTCACCTGGGTTCAAGCAAGGAGGTTCTCAGAGATCTGAGTACGTGCTGCTGAGTGGGGAAACCCAAACCTTCTCCTGTACAGTTTCTTCCCTTTCTGCACAACCCTTGTTATGCAGCCACATGTGAAGAAACAGGGATCACTCCTGTATTCTGCTATATCCTCTCCCACACCTATTAGACTGGTACTTTTCTTCCAGACTTTTGTGCTGAGGTTTGATGGTAAGCCTAGGTGATAGAAATAGCCTGCCTGATAGTGATTCTGAGGTGTTTCCCTATTTCCATGAAGTCTGTCCATTGTCTCTTGAAGTCAGCTGGATAGTCCTTTACCAGATACCTTGCCACCCCCCTGTGTAACATGAGCTTCATGTTACCACGTGTGGATGTGTGGCTTTGCACAGTGCTCTGTTAACTCTGGCTGGAGTGTGAGAAAAGATGGCTTCTCTCCTCATCAGTGAGGCTGGAAAGAATGTTTCATAAACATAAGCTGTCCTTTACTGTAACTCAAACCTGCTCTTTTTGTTGGACAGAGAAAGAGAGGTTTTTTTGCTGGGAGAGTCCTGTTGGCCAATGCTATACCAGTGGGAATTGCTGGCTGGAGAGTTTCAGGTGAGACTGGAGTTGCTAGGGCTCAAATTCCCGTTCTGGTCTGTGGCAAAGTCATTCATTTTGCTCTTGGCCTTGCTGACGCTGCAAGCAGCTTCTGGACCTGAAAAGTCCTTTGTGCTTCTGGCAGGTGAAAGAAATACCAATGGATGCATAAGAGAGGTCACTTTGGATTTCCATACAGACAGGTTTTCTTTTTTTTTTTTTCTTTTTTTAATGAGATTTCAGGAGAGGGTGAGGGAAGGTGGGTGAGAGAACATTATGACGGAGCTCTTAATTGCTTATACAGCTTTCCAACCTACCTGTACTAACAAGAGTGTGATGGAAGAGAGGCAAGGGGCCGACTGCTCTCTATAGAGTTGTGGGGAAGGTCAGGGACGCATGCGGGGGTAGAGAAGGGCTTTTCTGACATTGCATGAGTAATCTAATCTAGGCCATAATAATTTCCTACTGGCTCAGCATCAGTCACATCGTTAGCCTAATGCTGAAATTAGATCTTGTCTGTCATTGACATTTGTTTTCCTATCTGGACCATCTCTTTACTGCAGTACTTCCTGGCTCAATTCATGTGGGACCAACAATCCCAGTTATGTCGATCCAGACGTAGCAGAAAGCTTTTACTGAGCACTCCCTGCAGACAAGGGAAACCATCAAAGTGAGTGTTTCAATATGCCATTGCTCTCTTGTGTAAAATAAGAGCAAGTCCCCATTACAACTTGGGGTCTTATTCCCATCCAACATCTTGCACTAGTCACAAACAGTCAATAACAAAAATATCGCAGAATCATACCCCTTATTGTCCTGGGTTTGGCTGGGATAGAGTTAATTTTCTTCAGAGTAGCTGGCATGGGGCTATGTTTGGATTTGTGGTGGAAACAGTGTTGACAACACAGGGATGTTTTCCTTACTGCTGAGCAGTGTTTACAGGGAGCCCAGGCCTCTTCTGCTCCTTACACCACCCCACCAGTGAGGAGTCTGGGGGGGCACAAGAAGCCTTGAGGGGACACATCCAGAAACAGCTGACCCCAGCTGACCACAGAGATATTCTGGCCCATATGACCTCATGCTCAGCATGTAAAGCTGGGGAAGTAGAAGGAAGGGGATACATTCAGAATGATGGTGTTTATCTTCCCAAGTCACTGTTACGCGTGCTTTCTGGGCATAGCTCAACACCTGCCCATGGGAATTGGTGAATAAATTCCTTGGTTTGATTTGCTTGTGTGCATGGCTTTTGCTTTACATATAGAACTTCATCTCAACCCACAAATTTTCTCACTTCTACCCTTCCGATTCTCTCCCCCATCCCACCAGGGGAGAGTGAGTGAGCGGCTGTGTGGGACTGAGTTGCTGGCTGGGGTTAAACCACAGCACTTGTTTAAATCCATACCATACCTGTGTCTATACTATGTGCTGGCAGGCTGAGACAACTGAGCTGGTGGGACACATTCATTCAGTTGTTGCCTCTCTTCCTCTGAAGGCTCCTCTCCAGGAAATATCTCTATTTCCTGTTTCTGGCCCCTGCATCAGACCTTGGGTCATGCAAGTTTGTGCTGGGATCTTACATATTAAACATGAATTAGCCATCACATTTCTCTGTTAGGAAGCATCCAAGTGTTCAGAAGCCGTGGCGAGGAAATGGAAGATGCACTTTCCTCAAATCAGGGCTGCTAGAAACACCACACAAAAAATGCTGCAGATACTGAAGTTTTCCTTTTTCCCATGCACCCAAAGTTATATTTCATTAAGGGGTTCTTGCAGTAACCAGTGAGTTTTTCATCCTTCAGAAAATTAGAGAAACCTGGACAATTTCCTGTGCGGGTCATAAATTTCTACTGAGCAGCCTATGCTTCCCAGGGTGCAAACTTCTTGCTGTACTCACTAGTGATGGTTGCACCTTAGGGGTGGGAGAAGGGATCTGAACCCCAGTTTAAGCACCTCCTCTTGCCTCAGGAGGGCTGCAGCTCACAGGGTGTTGGCTCTGTATCTGTAAAAGCTCCAGACATTTCCAGTGCAGTTGTTTCCACTGGAGCCAGACATTGTGGGCTTCTTTCACATTTAATTGAGAGAACTAGGCATTTCTGGGGATTTAGCTCATCCTGAAGCAGACATTTAAAAAGCCAGATGAACCCTAGAAGTGCTTAAGAGGACTTTGTGAACAGGTTGAGGAACATCAGCCATTTAAAAGACTGAATCTTGGACAAACTCCAAATTCCAGATTATCCTTTAAAAATAAAATATTTTTAAACACACATGATAATGTAAAAAACCCATTCAATTTACTCTTGTTAGCAAACACAAAATTATTTAATTCAGAGTTTTTCAAATACCAGCCAGGTTCCCAGTTAGGAACTGCAAACACCATGTAGGTTATCTTCTGACATCTTGTTGCCTTGTATTTCAGGAGAGCTTCGAAGAGATAAGATGTGTTCCTTCCTTCACCTCTTACCTAATCACAAAGTAATTTTGTGGTCAAGACCATTTTAAAGGAGTCTGATTTAGAACCTCAGGGTTCAATTCCAAGAGAATTAATTTAAGACCTGGCACTCAGAAAATTCAGTTTTAGCTTAGGGCTTATTTTCCTATGAAGTTTTTAGGATCCTGGCTACTCCATTGCCTCCCACCTTGTCTTTTTAATTACTTGCCTGCTTCTGGTTACATTTCCTCTACCCTGTATACAAAGGCATCAATGTGAGATAGCACCAAATATTTTGCGAAAAATATTTAGAAAAAGATTCCCACATATGCACTTAAAAGGCAGCTTTCATGATGGGGTTTTTTCATGACCTGGAGCAAAAGAGAGGCACTCTACTTCTAAAATAGGCATGAAACCAGAGGCAGGAGTTAAACTTTCAGACCTTCAGGTGACACAGACACCATGGGAGGTGTAAAATTTTACTTTAGCAGCGGATTTACATGCATAATGTAGTTTTACGTCATTTTGCTGCAAATTACAGCAAATTTTCATTATCTAGACAAATCAATTTGACTTTTATTATTTATTTGTTAGACTCTCTTTAAGGGACAGCTGGAGCTAAACTGCTGTGGTCCTGCTAGGCGATATGTATTGATCCAGCCATTCATTTATTGATTAGCTACTTTACTGCCAAATAATCCCCTCTGTTTACTTGTCTTCATCTACTTTAGATTCTGGAAGCAGCCTGGAAATTTCACACACTGCCCATTACCTCAGTGGAAAGTATTGTTATGCTGATTGTCCAAGAGGCGATGGGAAGACTTGGGAACAGCATAATCATCTTGTTGTTCTACATGCTGTCTATGATTACTTATTCCAAAATCATTGGCTGAAAATATTGACATGTTAGATAAAGACTAAAACTCACATGAAAGAAACAAAATTGCATTTTTAATTAAACCCACCCATTTCCCCCTCAAATGCAATGGATTTTTAATAAGTCCCTCCAAAAAACACAAGTACTCAGAAGATCAAGTATAATAAAACTGTGACCTGAATGGGTGAGAGGTGGGGGGTGTGGAGCTTGTAAACAAGAACTGTCTGGCTTTGTAGCTAGAGAACTGTAACTATAGAACTTCCTAATTGGTCTCTATGTTTTTAAATAGGTGTCTTGGTTTAACCACAGACGGCAGCCAAGCCCCACACAGCCGCCCGCTCCCTAGCCTCCAGTGGGATGGGGGAAACAATCAGAACAATGGAAGTGGGAAAACTCATGGGTTGAGATAAAGACAGTTTAATAGGGAAAGCAAAAGCCACGCACATGAGCAAAGCAAAGTAAGGATTTTATTCACCACTTCCCAAGAGCAGGCAGGAGTTCAGGAGTCCCCAGGAGAGCAGGGCCCCCTCACACATAACAGTGACTTGAGAATACAAATGGCATCTCTCTGAATGTCCCCCTTCCCCAGCTTTTTATGCTCAGCATGATGTCATGTGGTCTGGGCTACCCTGTGTCAGCTGGGGTCAGCTTTTCGAGCTGTGCAACCTCAGCCTGCTTGCTGGTGGGGCAATGCACTAAGCAGAAAAGGCTTGACGCTGTGCAAGCACTGCTCAGCAATTAAAAAAAAAAATCCCTATTATCAAAGTTTTCAGCACAAATCCAAGACATAGCCCCATGCTAGCCACTGTGAAGAAAATTATCTCCACCTCTCCAAAACCAGCACAACAGGTAAGATAGAAAGGATGCAATTTCTTGGAAAATGTTTTTATTTTGCAATTGATTTTGCTAGTGTAGCCCCCTGTCACTCCACAGAGTAGGATTAAAAGGTAAAACAGATATCAGAACTTTCCACCAGCATTTCTGACTTTGAACTTTGTCCTTTGTATCAGAGTAGTTGGAACTGGGAATTTACCTGGCTTGAGCAAGGGATGTGGAATAGTATAGACAGACTGGTGCTAGCAAGTATGTGGGGGGTGTGTGGATGGGTGGTTGGAAGAGGGAAAACTGCTCTTGAAAGTGATCCAGCTGAAATTTAACATAGCTCTGAGTAAAATAAGGATGAGGAAAAACAGCTGTGCGCCACCCGAGTGATAAAAATTATAGGTGGGATTCTGCACCTTCTGTGTTATCAGGGAACACAGAGACGTCACCCAGTGATACTCCCAAGTTGCCATCACGGTAGGCAAAGTTATGAGCTGAGCCCCTTGCCCTGCTGTCAGGAAATGCTGCTACTGCCGAGGTGTTCCAGCCTCCTACCATGGCTTTGGCAGTATGGGAGAGCTCAAGACCAAAAGCATCCCACTGCACTTTCAGTCCTACATTGCTCAGGTTACGGACAAATTGACCTCACAAGACTTTTCATCTCTGGTTTCTGAGTCCCGAACAGGGAGCGTTGTTAGAGCTGCAGCTCAGGCCAAACACGAGCTGCTCAGCAGAGGGCCCTTTGCAGACTGGGCAAAGAAAGAAATGAAAATGAATGGTCCAAAGCTTCAGGACCTCCCCTTTCCATAGCACTAGAGCAGAAAAGCCAGTGGCTATTCAGAGCTACGAGTCTCTAACTTGCTGAGCCCAGAACCTGGCAGGAGAGGAGGAAGAGGGTTTCACACTTAAGATAGCCTCATTCATACTAGCAGAACATCCCAGATCTGGTCCATCGTAACTTACTCTTTCTGGAGGCTCATTAAACTCCTTTTTTGCACACAAAGTATGGAGTAGCTCACATCTCTAGAGTCCAGTCCTAGAATTAACCATTTGCATGCTTGAGGAAGCTGTGAGGAGTGTGCTCCTGGGAGCACAGAGGCAGGCCACGGAGGTTGGGTGGATGCCTAAATCCAAGCCTGGCACTTCTGGAGCTCAAGGGAAGGTGCATGAGTTTGCCCAGGTGCTTCCTGCCACTGCAGGCTCTGGAGCCCATGGTATGCAGGGGACAGGAGAGGCTTGTCTCACTCACTCTTTGAGCTCCATTCTAGTTCAATTTGCCTTTTTTTGAGAAGGCTGCCAATGTAATTGCACATGTCTGAGAACTGTCCATGTTCTACATTATGTAGTATGTTTTACACTGGTATAGTGATGAGGACCACATCAATGCATGCAGTTAATAGCCCTTCACATGTTAAGATGAGAGAAGCAAATGAGTCATTTGAGGGAATCTGAACACGTGGTATGACTCCTCCTTTAAATAACTGATCTCCAACTCTGTTTTCCGGAGAGAATATTGCTTCAACAGCCAGGAGAGCTAGAGATCAGAACATTACAAAGCCATAATGAAGATTATTCTAATGGATAGATGGAGACAGGCTGATATGCTAATATACCTGTTTAACTTGATAGATGTTAAAGCTGATGACAAATTTATAAATGTATTTGGATCTGCATTTATCATTTTGCTGCAGTGTGTTAAACATTTGATTATTATTATATTAAATCCTTCAAAAAGCTGTTGCAAACCACAGCTCCAAACTCCCAGGCTTGCTAAGTGGCAGTTCAGTCACATACAAAATATTGCAATACATTATTACAAATTTTTATCCCTATTTACAACAGTCCTGACTTTTCATCATTATCAATCCTGTCACTGGGCATTACACATATAAATTGCTAGTATTAATTCTGTTCAGAGTACTGTTTACAGGTTGACGTCAGCAAGTATAGATTGTACCTAGAGACATTATTGCATTTTGCTCTTTTGCCTCAAACCAATGTGAACTCCCTAAAAAATCAACTTTTACCTTTTAAGAATGATTGTGAAATTAAATATGGGTTGTATACTGAGCTGATTAGAAACAACAAATGAAAAATTTGAGCTTCGGTGTGCAACATGCTGAGCACTGGTACTTCCTAGAGAGGTCAGGTTCTCTTGGGGATGCAGATCCTCTGCAATGTACTTAGGAATAATCATTTGTCCCCCCAGATAAGAGCTGGCAGGTCTGCCAATGTAAGCTGGAGACACTCCATGGCCTGCAAAACCTAGAAAGGAACAATTTTATACTAAGGCTTGCAGCTGCCACATGTGGAGCACTCTGCGCAGTCTGGGCTCTGCAGTACAAGAGAGCCATGGAGCTCCTCGAGCAGGTCCAGTGGAGGGCTACAGGGATGATCAGGGGACTGAAGCCTCTCTCTTACAAGGACTGGAGGAGGGAGCTGGCCCTGTTCAGCCTGGGGAAGAGAAGGCTGAGAGAGTATTTCATCAATCTATCTGTATTTACACATCTGAAGATGGTTGCCAAGAGAATGGAGCCAGGCTCTCCTTGCTGGCTCCAGGCACTGGGATGAGAGGCAACAGGCAGAATCGGATGCACTGCAAGTTCCACCTGAATATATGGTAAAAATTTACTGTGTGGCTGTGTGAGTACTGGAACAGATTTCCCAGAGAAGTTCTGGAGTCTCTCTCACTGCAGATACTCAAAAGCTGTCTGGACACAACCCTGAGTAATGTGTTTTAGGGAAATGCTACTTGAGCAGGGAATTTGGACCAGATGGTCCCACCAGTGGTCCTTTCAAACCTTACCCATTCTGTGATTCTGTAATTCTGTGATCTTGTAGAAATACAAATGAGTCTTCTTTGATAAGCTTGTCTGAAGAAAATTTCCCTTTCTAGCTTTTAACCACAGTGCACACAGCTAAAAGATGTGGCTTTCTTGTAATGGATCCTATGACAGCTTGTTATTGCTTCAGCATAATTTAGTATGAGGCTAATCTCTTTTTGAGAGTATATTCCTTGTTTGTCCTGCTTAGAGGCTGGTACCCTGCATTACTGGTAGCCATTCAGAATATAGCCACATTCTGAGCAACCTGAAATTATTTATTTATCCTTTATCTTTGTGGTGTAGATGGCTGGTAGTTTCATCAAGAGTCAAAGCATGGGTTGACAAGAGTGACTTGCTTGAGGCCACACAAAGTCTGCAACAGAGCTGGGATCACATCTTGCTTTGAGGGACAACACCAGAAATCTCCCTTGGTGATAGGAAGGCAGTTCATGTGAGGGTAAAGAGAATCAGAGTGTGTATTGTTGACCTGAGGCCTGTGGTCCCATTCACTTATACATATTCAGACTGCTTGTTTGTTGGCTAATCTAGTTTGAAGTTCGCTAGTGTTCACACATATCCCCTCAGAAGTGATAGTGCGCCTACATGTAAGATAGCTGGAAACGGGATTTAATTAGAATATAGGATAGGCTGTGGTGATCAAACACAGGGCTCAGTTAGATCTGGCCAGCTATTTCATCCCCTTTTTCCTTTATTTTCCCATGTTTTTTCCTTCTCAATCCACCTCAAAGATTTCCTTCTCCCTTCCTGTAGTCTTTGCCCTAAACATTGTATATTAAGTCTTGCAAGTTCCCAAAATGCTGTTCCCATTCCATCCCTTCATGTGTCCTGTACCTTAGGCAATAATCACCTTTAGTTTGCAAAGCATCTGGGAGACAGTTTCTTGGCAGGCTTCACACCAGGTACCGAGGTTTAATCAGTTTTCTCTGATTTTCTCGGGAGCAGCCAGTGTTGTGTGGTCCATTTTCCCTGATGAAGTTACTGAGATTTCTCTGCCTGTCTCTGTTCTCCCTGCATCTTTGTGTTAACAGTGATTACACTTCTAATCACGTAACCCAACATCCAAAAGGTAATGAGGAATCACACTGGACCCTTTATTCTGTGCTGGCTAAGAAACTGAGGTGTACAAAATGCTTTTACAGACTGAGAGCTTCCCACTTAATCTCTCAGCAAACTAGAAGATCCTGCTTTTTGGGAACTGCTAAGGAGGCTCCCATCCAACTTTCTTTGCCTCTGAATCCCAATTGCTGCACGCAGTCGGGGTGAGTTGGCTGGAGCTCACCAGGTGGTAAGATGGTCATGTTGGAGTGTCACACTTGGGACCCCAGGAAGGAAGGGCAGCAGCTGGTGATTGGTGTCCTGGCAGGCAGAGGAAATTCCCACAGCCACATCCCTCAGGGGTCAGAAACCGCTCCTCCTTCTCAGACCCCCTTCTGGAAACTAGTTCCCAACCTGACTTCTATGTGGGAATTAGCTATTGGGGGTTAAAATACCACTGAAAAACTAACAGAAGCTTGATCTAAGTATTCAAATAAAAGCCTTATTTTAAATAAAAAATTAAATTCATCCTTCCAAATGCTGTGAAATCCTTATCAGTAAATCTCCTCAAGCTCCTCTGAGTATGTTAAACATGAATTGTAAGAATTCTGCTTGAAACAGTATTATTGTGCAGATTAGCTGAGCACGGTTTTAGAAATCATTTGGCAGCCTTTTACTGCTATAAACTGGCTTAAATTCTTAGCTAAAATACCTTTTGCACTAAGCCTTCCTCTTCAGCTCTTAAATACATGCTGCAAGCTTTTTAGAGAGTTAAACTTCATTCTGTACACATGCAGATCTACTTATGTACTTGACACACACACAGGGGAATATTTTACAACCAAAAGGTACCACTTAATGAACAGACCATTATTTTTGCATGAAAGCAGAATGGCACATGGTAACGTGGATTTCTTCCTGGTAATCGTATACTGAAAAATGTTGTTCCTTAAAACAAGGCCCACTCCTGCTCCCACTGAAGCCAAGTAGGGTCAGGATTGGGCCCCTAGACTGAAAAAGCAATATAAGTTTCCCAAATGCTGTGTTTCAGAGCTTTACTAGGACAGTAAACTCCACAGGTGGGCTCTGATTTCCCTTTGTACTTGGCAATTTCTCCTGTGCTGGGCACTGGTGAGGCCACACTTTGAGTACTATGTCCAGTTCTGGGCCTCTCAATTCAGGAAGGACATTGAGGTGCTGGAGTGTGTCCAGAGAAGGGCAACAGAGAAGGGTCTGGAGCATGAGTTCTGTGAGGAGTGGCTGAGAGAGCTGGGATTGTTTAGCCTGGAGAAAAGGACACTCATAGGAAAAATTACCACTCTCTACAACTGCCTGAAAGGAGGCTGTAACCAGGTGGGGGTTGGCCTTTTCTCCCAGGCAACCAGTGACAGGATGAGAGGACATAGTCTTAAACTGAGCCAGGGGAGGTTTAGGTTGGATATTAGGAGGAATTTCTTCACAGAAGGTGATTAGACATTGGAATGGGCTGCTCAGGGAGGTAGTGGAGTCACTGTTTCTGGAGATGTTCAAGAAAAGACTGGACGTGGCACTCAGTGCCATGGTCTAGTTGACAGGGTGGTATTTGGTCATTAGGTCGGACTTGATGATCTCAGAGATCTTTTCCAATGTAATTGATTCTGATTGACTGGCTATGGAAATACCTTGTCTTCTACTTAGGGAATGAAGTTTAGAGGAGCATGCATCAGAAGATGTAAGGGGAGGCTTTTAGAGGGTACGGCGTGTCCACAGGGGTGCAGCTCTGACCCTAACTCTTCCAGGTATTCCTAAAGGGCTCCTGCCCGCCGCTGCACGGCAAGCGGAGAGTTTGTTGTAAGACACGCTAACGCCACCGCAACCCGGCCGTGAAAACTTGCGGCAGGGATCTGATGGGTGGCAGAGGTGAGGGAGATGGGGCGGCCCCTCAGCCGTGCGGGCCGGGGCGGCGGCACCCGCGGGTGGGCACGACCGCCCATCGGGGCGGGGCGGCGGCGGCACCGCCCCCGGGCCCTCCCCC
>VZTE01003819.1:176917-234788 GCA_013397775.1 Eulacestoma nigropectus | reverse complement strand
GGGGGCGCGGCGTGTGCGCCTCGGCCCCTCCGCCCCTCGGAGCGTGCTCGGGGTGGTCCCGGCCCCAGGAGGGTGAGCGGGGCCGGCATGGGGCGAGGCGCATGGAGCGGGCAGCGAGGCCGGGCCGGCGTTGAGGGTCGGGCGCCCTTGGGCCGAACCGGGCGTCGAAGTCGCCGCCGGGCCGAAGGGGGCCGCGGCTCCGCTGGTACATCCCGGGGCGGGCCCCCTTCTCCTTTGCGAGGCCGCCTCGGGGCGAGGGAGGCCGTGGCGGGGGCAGGCCACCCCCCGCCGGTGGGCCCGCGGCGGGGGATGGCCAAGTGAAGCGCTCGGGTCCTGCCTGGCTTTACTTGGGGTGCGGAAAGGGGCTTTCATACTTCTTATTCATATTCATCTCTATAGAAACTCTTTCCCCTCGCCACGGTCGGCATATGCCTGTCAAAATCGGCGAGTTGATGATGTTTTGTGCAGCTTTGCTGCAGGTGTGAATTATTTCTGCAACTTGATCTTAGCGGGCGCTTTTCCAGACAGTGTAAGTAGCCTGGCTGCATGCTGCTGTGTCTGTTTCCGAATCACGCCTTGGCGATGAAGTGATGACACACAGTGTGTAAAACTCAGATTATCAAGCTCAAATTATTTTCTTTTCTTCTCTTTTAAGAGTATTTGTTGTCATGAAGAACTCGTAAGTTTCATGGCTTCCATGTTAAAAATTCGAGTTTGGTGTAGACGATAAGAAGAAGGAGAAGAGTTACAGGACTTGCACTATTTTGAAATTGCACAACTGCAAACTTTGACTGTGGCATTCATAAGTCTTATGGAGGTTTAGGTGTCTTTGCAAAACTATTTCTGCAGTTCCTTTTTTGGGAAGCTTCAGACGAAGCTCACGTTTGTTTATCTGGATTGTGTTGCCTTCTTCCTTATTAATTTCCATTTTACTACTGCCAAAATTTCATCTAATTGTTCCCAGCAAGTTATATGTTTCCATGTGTTGAATATATTTGCTTGTAATACCACCCTTAGATTAGATGGAGGGTTCCCATCTACGAGATACTGATCTTTACATCTGAAGGTTTCCCAGCCACCCACACCCCATGTTCCTGCTCCACCTTGGCTTGGGGGCAGTGACGAAGACTTGTTTCTTGTGTGGAAGTTGGTACTTCAGCTTTTTGACTGCTGGCTGCCGTTCTTGCACAACATTCTTGCAGTTACTTAACCAGAGGCTCTGGCTTACTTTGGGGCAGATTCAAAGAAATTTCTGAAACTTTTTTTTTATGTGTTCTGTTTTTCTTTTGAAAAATAAAGTAGGGGGTCTTCAGGGATTTGTTTTTTAGATGTTGCTTCCTCTGTATATCTTGGCACCCCTGCAAGCTTCCCACAGGGAGCATAAGTTTGTCTCTGCCTGGCCTTCACTCTGTTTTGAATTTTACTTCTGGTAACTCCTGAAAATACTTCTTTTCCTATTGAATATATTTTGGGTTCAGATGGGAAACCTTGAAACCCTAGGGATGAATTTCCGTTAACAGAAGATAAATAGCGTATAGTGTCCCTGTCTAAACAGTTGTTCTGCTAGCATGCAGAAGTAAGCAACTGTTGACTCGCATTGGTAGTGAATATTTGCAAGGCAAAGATGATCTTTTATTTGTGTCTTTATTCATAATATTGTAGTTTTATAAAATAGTGCTTTTCATCCTGAAAGAGCCTGTGTGCATGGAAAGGTTTTACGTTGTTATGATGCTTGAATGTGAACTGACACCAGGCTGGTTTAATTTCAGTTGGTAACTAACTGGTAACTGATCAGAAAGAGACTATTGATCTGAAGTTTTAGCCTCTGTTCCCTGTGCTGGAGCTTCCTGATTACCTTGCTTTCCTTTTCTAGTCCCCACCTCATTTCAAGTCTCATCAAGCTCTTGGGCAGTGCACACACCACACACACCCAGTTTCTTTCATCTCTCATGCTCTTGCCAGTATAAGCAGGTCAGGCTCAGCTCCGATCCCCTCCTGCTGCCCTGTACATGTCATAGTGTGACCCAGTTTCCAGCACTTTACTTTGGCTCAGTGTCAGCCCAGGAGTTCCTGGATGTAGGTTAGGTCCTGCAAGGATTCCTGTTTCCAGCTCAGACTGTAACAACATTATCAGGTTAAATTAATATCGAAGAAGGTCTGTTAGTTAGAAAACAGACATCGATGTTTATCTTCTTCTACAGCTTGTATGAAGTAATGCAAGCTGATCTGCACAGTTACAGTGAGTTTTGGAAAGGATTGTTTCAGAGAATTGCAAGTACACTATAGCTGAAAAACCAATAAAATGTAAACAGTCCCTAACAGAAGAATGAGTTCTGTAATCCTGGCTGCCACTGTACTGTGTATTCAAGACAATTTTTTTATTCAAAGAAACCTAAATCTAGTGAATATGTTTTGAACATAGATCTATGTATTTTTTTCTTCAACCTGTATATCATCTGTTAAGGAGAGAAATGATGGCAGGAGTCACAAACACTCAGGCAAATTAACTGCTTTTAAAAGTATGATTACAAAGAGAGCAGAAAAGGGACATTGTTTTTTCTGCCAATTACAGACCTTCCTGTTTTAGCTGAAGGAGGTTTAAAAATGTTAGTCTTCAACTGACTGGAGAATCAAAATGCAATGCACAGCTGGAATTTCTGAGTATTGTCCCCAGGTGTCACAGTTCAGTATAAGGGCCTTTCTGATGCATAAGTCAAATATATAATGTAGATATTATGCCTCTTAAAATATACTCAACTTGCTCTGTATTAAGAGGAGGCTTCTGTGTCTTATTCCCTCCAGTCTTTTGGCCTAATATTGTTAGAATCAGGACCCCATTCCACAGACAGCATAAACATGAAGGGCCACACGTGCTTTCAGTACATTTTGCAACTTCACCTCAAAAGCTTGGAAAAAACCGGAACATCCCTAAAATCAAGCAAGAGTAGGAGCTGTGTGAAGAGTCATGTTACCACAGTAGTCTACATTGTGTAATATCTGCTAGCTTAAAACTTCAACACGGCGTTAAGGAAATAGCCATTATTTCCTTACGTGGGTCTTCATTTGTACTGACATTCAGGGGAGTTACAAATAGTAGAAATTCTTTGCTGAAAACTTTATGTACTGCATGGCAGGAATAATCAGCACTGCTGAGTAGTGGTCTCCACTGTTGGATAAACAGAGAGAGAGGAAAACCACTCTCTACTTGGAGACTTGTGTCTGTACTGTGTATTCAGTAGTATTCAGAACTGCCTGTTCTGTGTTTTTCAGGCAGTCCTCTTAAAAACTGAGTCTAGTGCTTCATAACCAGTGTTTATCCCTCTTGGAACATAAGCCAGCTGTGGGCATGGTTAGCACATCGGTGTGGGAGAGATGGACAAGGATTCCTGTAGCTGGGAAGTCAAAAAACTTCCGGCTTGGGACAGTAATAAATAAGAAGCACTGGATATTTGCTGAAGATGTAAGTCTGCCAGTGGTCATGATGAGAGCAGTCAGGAAGTAGTCACTTTACTGCAAAGCTCCACAGCCATGCTGAGGAGAATGTGGGATTTCTCGCAGGAGCCAGCGCCCACAGAGAAGATGTCTTGAATCAGTTTCTGGTTATTGGATGTTTGATGTTGGAGGCTGTTGTCAGACTTTACTCTTGCAAGTCCATTTTTTGTGCAGGGACTGAAATAAGCAGAGGATAATTTGGGGGGGATGTGTCCTTGGCTATATTTAAACAGGTTTCTGTTGCTCACTGAATGTGGGGAGTTGCAAGGTCCAGGAGCTTCCATCCATCCTTCACTTCCATCCATCACTTGAGATAATTGCTGCAAATAGTCTGCAGTTGCCAAGTGGAGAGGGTGGAAGCATGACTGCAATGTTGCAGTCACATGTTGTGATAGGAAGTGGAGATTGTTATAAAGAATATAGGTAGTAAAAATGCACCTTTCGTACAAATGTGAAATAAATGGTTACAAGCATGCAGTCAGTCTGTAGTGCCTGATACACTGAGACCAGCAAGCTCCCTACCTTACTCTTTAGAGGAAAAAGTTTCCTGGTGACACTATAATATTTTTATTGTGACAACAGGAACCTGCATCCTGCTTTCATTTGTATGCTGATTATTTACTGGGTGAGGAATAAAATGGCTCCCTTTGCTGTGAATCTGGTAGACCGTAACAGGGACATGTTGATTTGTTAGGTAGCAGTGATGAATTGAGCTGAGATTCAAGCTTCTCTGTGTTTCAGGGCAGTGAGGGAAGGCCTCATTAAAAATTAATGTCACCTGCAGAAAGAATTTGTTTTGGTTTTTGTTTGTGTTATTTATGTTTTTTAAATTTTAATTGATTTTTCCAAACAGGTACATTTTACCAGAGTAGTGTCTGTCATATATCCTGTCCTGTGGTTACTCTCTGTGTCCATGTGAGCAGAAATGTGATAATGGAGTAGGCCTGAAAAATCTGTAGCGTGAGATCTTCTATGATGGTAGCAGGGCTTTCCATCTCAGTGTCTTGTCTGTTGTGGAAGCTGATGAGTTTTATGAATTGCTAGAAAGCCTTATAGGCTGTTCAGTTGTCCTGCCTGCTGCAGACTGGAGCTGTGGATATTCTACCTTGGGTACAAGGCACTCTGTGATAACTATTTCAACTGGCGTTTTCAGGGTCTGAATTTGAAAACAGTTTCATGATCAGCTGGCAGGTTTTGAGGATGAGGAAGGAGAAAGATCTTGGGTCTCAACAGCAGAGTTTTGGCATTTTTGTTTTTTCAAGTATTAAAACATAACTCTTCTGCTGTGGCAGGATCTCATAATGGGCTATGCTAAGATGCAGAATGGAATAGTTCAAGTGAAAACAATTTGAATGGTGTATTTTAAGGTAGCTCTCAAGTGAAGCACTGAATGGCTGGCTGCCCTTTGCCTGAAATGTAAATAGATCATGGCTGGAGGTAATTGTATAGTCAGCCATTAGGATAATCAGTTTATCATACATTTACTGACTGATATAGAATTTTTGAGGAGGATCTCATAATATATTAAAAAACCCAAAAAAAACCCCAACAACAGAGTGCAAATTAAACAAATAGTTTAAGAAAAACAAGCAAACAAAAAACCTTGGCAGAAAGCATTTATCTAAATTAGTTATCTCTGGTAGTGAAACTTCTGATTTATATGATCAATGGGGTTTTGCATTTGCGTGGACTGAATGTGTGTCCAGATACTTGCATATTTGATGTGTAGAGTCTTGTAAGCTGCAGTAACTTGATCAGGTGTTTAGTTTCTTTCATGCAGCCTCCTGTGCTAGTGAAACTGTCAGACTAAAAGGCATTTTAGGCCAACCTCACCTTGCATGCAGTGTTGTCTATCAGGACAGAAAAATCCTTTTAGGGGAGAAGGGGGTGTAATGGTAGTTGGCTTGGTGCGTGTGTGTGTTTTAATTTGCACATGGGAAATGCTGAGGCAGTGAGATTTCTAAATGGAGCCGTTAGTCTCTCTGCTGCTTCTTGTTCTCAGCTGCTTATGCAGATACACACCTACCCACTTCTTGGTTGCAAAGGAACTTGTAGAATCACATACTTACTTTAGTTGCAGCTTATAGGAATACGTACTCTTTGGAAGTTTGAGAGAAATAATAGGTAGCTCCTGTTAGTGTGAGAAGTGTGTTGAGGGACTGGGAAATCGTGTGGGTGGGTAATCAAAAGGGCCCAGATGAACAAAATGAAAACTGAAGCAATTTGGGGGGGATGAGGTGGCTGCTGATAACTTTTTACTCTGTGTTCCTTAAGACTTCCTCCAGCATTGGGCTGGACAGCTGTGAACTTGTCACAATTAAAACATATCAAGCAAAGCTGTTCTTTGTCCATGTGTAAATGGTTGAGTAAGTTGCTCTGTCAGTGTGTTACATGTCACAGTGAACAGGGAGCTGAGGTAATGAATGGAAGGTGATGTGGCTATGAAACTCTGCTAAAATGTGGGATCATTTAGGATTGGGAGCTGATGAACTCCAAGGTCCTAATACTATATCCTCTTAGCCAAAAGATTTCCATTTTAAAATGGCTTTAGTGTCTCTTGAGGAGCCTGTGAGGCTTAATTTATTAAAGATTGGGAAGTGTTTAAGTTGAATATGGTTGAAGTATGCTGTTGTGTTATGAAATAGCTTGTTTCAATAGGGGCAAAAATACAATTTTTCAGGTTTTAGTGCTATTTTTGTTCTTTAGTAGGGATTCTGATTACTTTTTTCCTTTTAAATTAAAGGAGAAATCCCTAAGTGCCACACCTTGCTATGGATCTCTGGTTGTGTTGTTATCTTTCATCTGCTTAGACAAATTCCAGATGGCTCCTAGGGAATGTGGTGGGGGATATTCCTGGTTCAGGGTTCTCTTATTGAAGTTTTAGATGGAAACCAGTTACAACAGATGAGGTAGCCTATGTTGGTCTATTTTGAAACTGTTGCATTTGTTGGATGAAAAGTTCAATTTTAAGTAACGTTTTCCTGTGAGGATTTATCTCCGTTTTTGATAAAATGCAATAATCTTACTGCAGCAAGTAGGTTGTGGTTCCGTTAAAAATTAGGATGTGAATTCTGGCTGCTGAGTATCACTTTTTGCTCAGATTCCCTCAATCCTTGGAGTAATTTCTCTTGCTTTGTGTATTTTGGATGAATTTATCACTTCAGTTGTTAATGAGTCAGATGATGCTTATAGCTCTTGACAGAACACCGTTGCCAGCCGTCTATATCTGTGTCAACTGAAGACTTGTAGTCTTCTGGGCGAAGCTGTTCAGGGTCTTAGTGCTGCAGGATCTACTGCAGGTTGTGTTACTGATCAGCAGTATGACTTTGGGCAAGATATAATTCTTTCCTCGCTGTACTACCTCCCCTTTTACCTGTTTAAACTTTTTTTTTTTTTTTTTTTTTTTTTTGGACACCAGCTCTCTTCCCAACTTTCTCTGATGCTGTTAGTGCTACCCTAGTTTTAGTCAAGAGCTCTGTGCCACAAATATCAGGCATATCTTTTTACCATTCAAAATATTGCTTTTTGCCTTTAAGAAATGTTCTGCCTTGCCTGGTATGGATTTGATATGAGACAAGTAGGTTTTTCTTGATATGATGATTTTTAGTCAAGTATTCCTGTTTTCTTCTTTCTTTTTGTTAGCGTAAAGGCATTAAGATTCCTCAAATGCAGGAGTGTTGGATTTGCAAAGATGTGAAGCATGATAGAGACACACAAATTGATAGACTTGTGAAAATCCATGTATTTGTCTAGTTGCACTTTCTCTCCCTTTTGTAAGGCAGGGCAGGAGTTGGAAACTTGAAGTACTGTTGCTTGTTCAGGGTGCTCTGCACAGGTAACCCGTGGTTCAGTGCTGTGTTGAACTTCCTAAATAGAGGCTGCTTCACAGGGAATGTAGTCGTTGCTCACACATGGCTACAGAAGGTAATACTTGAGCTTGTAGATTGGAGTTTCAAAGCTGCTAATTCAGTGTCAGGACTGGTGTTCTGCTGTTGCTCTCATGATGCAAGAATAAGTTACATTAAGGGCTATTAAATGTTTTTGCTGCTCTTTGTATAAGCTTAACTAAAATTCTGCAGCTAAAGATAGCCATTATTTCTCAGATTGTGAATCCCTTTCTTGTCAGATTCAAACTCCTTTCTTTCTTTGCCTGCACCCTTGTTCTCTTGTTCTGAAGCTGCATGCTGTTGACTTAATCTTTACATGCTTCTTTTTGTAGGTGATTTGTGTCACTTCCTTCCTCCTCTCGATACCCTTTTCTCTTTTTTCCCTTTGTGCCTCATGAGCTCACCAGGTTGTACCCATTGGTGCATGGAGCTAGCCATGGATTTTGTCATCATGCCTCTGTACTTATTGTTATGTATACTTATTTTATCTGTTCCAAACCTACAGTTAGGAATTGTCGTTTTTTCCTTGCCTCTATCTATTGCAATTGCTCTGCTTCACTCTGCCACCAGGGCTGCGCTTGCTTTTCTTCTCCCTATCCACTGCTTACCTATGCTGTGTGCTAAGGCCCAGCTTTAGGCTGTGTGGGACTTCACTGCTGCTGAGTTTGGAAGGTGGAGTTTAGTAAGAGCAGACTACTTGCGAACTTGGTCTTACTCAGTTTCTGGTACAGTTTGTAAGTGAATTGTGCATCTTAAGCAAATGCTCTGTTTCTCAGGGATCATTTACGAAGGACAGATAATATTTACTTGACACAGTGCAAGGTGTGATGTATAAAAGGCTAAACAGTTAGTGAATGCATTGTTAAATATGTGCAGTCATAGAGTAGTTAAGAGTGTTAAATATGTAGAGTTGTTTCACCTGCCAAAGCACATCAGTTCTTCATGAACACATAAACTGGTAGAGTCAGCCTGTGTGACCTTCAAAGGAAACACATTGCAATCAATGAGTTTGAAGAGCTAAATAAGTCCTCTAACTTGTTAGCCAGCCTCATGCCAGTGGCATGAGTTGCTCTTGTGGCTGGGCCCAAAACTGTCAAGTCTTAAAAGCTGGATGGAACTGCACACTCCTAAACTGAATATATGGTTAACTGGAACCTGAAGTGCATGGTTTTCGTCTTGAGGAGAATGGCTGTCCACCAGAAGAATTTGGGGCTCTGATGCTGATCTTGGATGGATGATCTTGGAGATGCCAAACTGAATCTTCCATGATCTCATCAACAGTAAAAAATGTGTCTTCTCAAGGCCTTGGCATCATGTGAAATCTGAACATCTTTGCTTGTTTGGGTAAATGGAAAGGCACAGTACTGATACTGAGATCAAGATCTGCTCAGTCTGGCAGAAAGCAGACTGCACTTGTGAAATCCTGGAGTCTGGAAGAACTTACTGCTCAATCACTTTTAAAAGACTACGTCTTTTAAACTAAGTAGGCATAATTCAGAATTGGCTAATGAGGAACAACAGTGTTTGTGGTGATTGCTGTCTTTCAAACTCAAAAAAGGCTTCTTTTTCCTTTCAGCAAGTTTTTGAAAGGTGAAGAGAGAGGAAAACAATCCATATGGCTGAATTTCAGTACTTGATTATGAGTGAAATGAAAGCATGAATGGAATTACAGGTAGAATTGTAAAAAAAAAAAAAAAAACCCAAACCACTGAACTTTTAGATGAACAGATCATTCATTTTGCTGTGTAACCAAGGTTATAGATGTTAAACTTGCCCTTTATTGAATTGAGTCCTGTTGGAATTCTGATTTACATTCTCTAAGAAGTGTTTGGTAGTCCTTTCTTAAAAGGTGAGATCTACCTTTGCTTTGTAAGTATTTTCAGTCTTGTGAATATACTGGCTTTGAATATCAACAAGTGTGAAGGTAAGAGAAAAGTGAATCCCTGTGATATTTCAGCTTACAAGTTCTTAATCAAACCACAAGCATTTGTCCTTTTACAGTCAGATGGAGGACTTCCCTCTGCTATCTACAAGCAGTATTTAAATTTCAGGAACCTGTTCTTTTTATCTCCTGTGAAAACGGAGCTACCATGTGCAGTGTACAAATCAGGAATGTACTTCTGTCCAAAGATCAAAGTGGTCTGTCTAGAACATTAACAGAGTACCTGGAAGATAAAAAGGGTGTTGATAGTAGAGTTCCTTGGAGTATTTACAAACAGTACAAGTTGGCAGTACCAGTTGTACCCTGAAAATCTTCCATGAGGAATGTCAGCTGCTAAATTGCAAGTCTGAAGTAGAGTGTTGTCAGATATTTTTCCCATTAGGGATTACTGACAGCATCACATTTTTTGAAATGTTTTTCATTGCAACCTTTCCTTTCAAAAAAAGAGTCCAGAATAGTTTCAGCGACCTTATTTCGTACTTGAATTATATGTCCATTAAGATTAAGAGCACAATAGCCATTTTTCTTCTTCAAGTTTTCAGAAAATGAGAAACAAAATGTTTTGCAGTGTAATTTCCTATTTGCACTGCAATTTCAAATGATTGAAATGCCTGCCCTTTTCAACAAGTGAGGTATTAAACATTTCATGGTATACTTCTGATTCAGAGGTCCTGGATGTAGGCTCTTTTGAGGTAGCAGGTAAAAGTGTGTCTCTCTTAGTGACATCAGCAGAGTCCACCCAAAAATGGTGGGTACCCAATGACACTGGTTTGCACAGCTGTACCTTTTCATCAGTCTCACTTCTTTCAATATAGTACAGAAAGTATTTGCCATTCTTATGCAAAATTGTGCATGTTAGTTACAGAGAAAAGGCCCTGTGTCTCTTCCTGCTGCAGCTTTGGTAACTCTCAGGCTTTCAAAGTTAAAGGCTCTTTACTTATTAATGACTTCTACATGAGATAGATTTCTGTGTCTAATCAGATTGAATATCCTTAAAATTTCTAATGGGATCCTTGAAAATCTGCCAATGGACTATATAGGTTTTCTGATGAATTGTTTTAATTGAGCTCTGCCTTGCTATTTGGTTAACAGTCTTCAGGGTAGCCTCAGGCTGCTTACTTTCCAATTTCCTTGTGTTATCTGTAGATAAATGTCTACCTCATTGGAGCTTAATGGCCAATTAGCTGAGTCAAATAAAATCTGAAAACACAAGAAACAGTGCTAATCATTGGCAGGATATTCGTGTCCTAACTGAGGTTGAATCCAGAGCTGGTGACCTGCTGACTGCCACTGCTCCTTGTGAGTAGTCTCATGGGAAACTGTGTTCGGCCTGTAAAGCACCGTTTAGCTAATTTTTCCCTGCAGTATTGGTGCTTTATTTAGTTTCTCATCAGTACTCAAAAAATTAAGCAGATCTCTATTGTGAGCAAGCTTTCCAGTTGAAGAAGCAATCAGTGTAACTTCCTTTGGGCCCATATCAAAGAGACCTCTGTAAGGCCCGTTAGATCCTGTTAAAATTAAGCCCACATACAATCATAGACTCATCAAGGTTGGGAAAGCCTTCTGAGACCGACTCCGGCCTTTGACCAAACACCACCATGTCAACTAAACTGTAGCACTAAGTGTCATGTCCAGTCGCTTCTTGAATACTTCCAGGGTGGTGACTCTACCATCTCCCTGGGCAACCCATTCCAGTGCTCACCCTTTCAGTGAAAAAACTCTTCCTGATGTCCAGCATGAACCTCCCCTGATGCAGCTTGAGGCTTTGTCCTCTTGTCCTGTCACTGGTTGCCTGGGAGAAGAGGCTGACCCCCACTGGGCTACAGCCTCCTTTCAGGCAGTTGTAGTGAGTGATAAGGTCCCCCGAGCCTCCTTTTCTCCAGGCTAAACAACACCAACTCCCTCAGGACCTGTCACTTCACCTTGTTGAGCCTCACACAGCTGACTTTGGCACATCAATCCAGCCTGTCCAGCAGATCAACACTCCTGCCCAACTTAGCACTGACTACAAACTGGCTGAGAGGATGCTTGATCCTCTCATTCAGGTCATTGCTAAAGGTATTAAGCAGGACTGGCCCCAACGCTGAGCCCTGGGGAACACCGCTTGTGGCCAGCCACCAGCTGGATGTATGTCCATTCCCTGCTGGGGCTGGCTATCCAGCCAGTTTTCAACCTAGTGAAAAGTGCATGATTTAGACTTTTAAAATACCTGGTGGTTATCTCCATTTTGGAAAGGAAGCATGTCTAATATGAGATGTCTCAAAGGAGCAGTGACACTGAGGAAATAGAATGGTCTTTGCACCTTTGCCAGTCTGGCCCTTGAGGATGGAATAAGTTGGGTGTTTGCAAACACAAGCCTTCCAAGCTACTTTGCACATTCCTGTAGGAAAACTAACTTGGCATAGATTTGGTTACTGTTCCAGTGTTGTTTGCTTCGGTTTAAAAGAACTGTGTTGGCCTGTTGTGTTGGAAAAAGTGTGTTACTGAAATGCTGTAGTAAATGTTTTGGTTAGCGAACAGTTTGAGTGAGCTCAGTTGTCAAAATTAAACCCTAGGTGTAAGCAGCTGTACCAAGAGCTAGTCATTGCATGTTTCCAGGGCAGAGTAATTTTTGGGTACTTTGGAACAAACAGATTCATAATCTTGGGTCACCACAACCCCATGCAATACTTCAGTCTTGAGGAAAAGTGGCTAGAAAGGTGCCCTCTGGAAAAGGACCTGAGGATGCTGGTTCTCAGCAGCTGAACATGAGCCAGCAGTGCCCAAAGGGCCAAGAAGGCCAAGGGCATTCTGGCCTGAGTCAGGAATAGTGTGGCCTGCAGGACCAGAGCAATGATTGTTGCCCTGTACTTGGCACAGATGAGGCCACACCTTGAATCCTGTGTTCAGTTTTGGGCCCCTCACTGCAAGAAAGACATTGAGGTAGTGGAATGAGCCCAGAGTAGGGCAACTGAGCTGGTGAAGGGTCTGGAGCACAAGTCTTGTGAGGAACAGCTGAAAGAGCTCGGGTTGTTTAACCTGCAGAAAAGGAGGCTCGTGGGGGAATCTTGCTGCTCTCTACAACACCCTGAAAGAAGATTGTAGTGAGGTGGAGTAGTCAGGGTAACAAGCAATAGGACAGGAAGAAATGGCCTCAAGTTGTGCCAGGGCAGATTTAGATTAGGAATAAAGACAAATTTCTTCACTGAAAGGGTAATCAAGCATTGGAACAGATTGCCCAGCGAAGTGGTAAAATCGCAATCCCTGAAGGGTTCAAAAAACATGTAGTGTGGTCCTTAGAGATATGGTGTAGTAGTGGACTTGTCAGTGCTGGGTTAATGTTTGGACTCAGTGATCATTGAGGCCTTTTACCTCCTTAATGATTATATGATACACAGATGGGCTTTAATATTAATAGTTTGCATTTTTTATGATACTTCTTAAAAAACAGTTTATATATTTGGCGAACAACTGATCAGTATGTATCTTCAGGTACCCATCTTCTCAGCATCCAAGCAGGGTGGAAACATAAATTATGGATGTTGGAGGTATTCCCATGGGATAGGAGAGCATTAGTAGTCATTAACAGATAAGGAAAACTGAAGCCAAGGAAAGCAGAATAATATGATCATGTAATACATCTGTGGCTGGGCTGAACTCTCTTCTCTGGTCGTCTCAAATTGCACACAGAAAGCTGCCCTTTCCTGAAAGGCATCCTGTCTGCAAGGCTGGGCTGTGTCGCAGGTACCGACAATTAATCTTCCTCCTCCTGAAGCTTATGTCACCAACATTCCTGTTGGAGAGCTGACTATGAGTCAGCACACCCGCGTGTAACCATTGTGGTGTTTGAAGGGGCATCGTGGTGTTTCACGCCAGTTGGATGACATACGGCTGCTAATTTGTAAAGCTGCATCTGTGTCTGCCTCAACTCTGGCAGCTGCTGTTGAGGGTGAAAGCTCTAGAAGTGTGAGAGACTTAGCTTTAAGTGCGTGTAGACAATAGCCTGTCTGCTTGATAAGTTGGATGAAAAATTGTGAAGGGGAAGGATAGATAATAATATGCAGTGAATGCTCACATCCTTCTTTGACTGTTTGGTTTTTAATGGTATAAATAGATAATGGCATCAGTTGGAAAGCTCAGGTGTGAAGTACGGTAGGAGTAGAGCGAGTTCTCTTTCCTAGATTAGTTTTATGTGTTAGTGATAGGAAATGTTCCTGTGTGGCATTACTGACAGCCTTGAGTGGCTGGCAGGAGTGTTTTAAATCCAAGACTGAATTCTTGGCTTTCTTCTGAGTTTCTAGTTGAATATATTTGCATTGGCAAAAAAAGTTGGCTGTCTTAAAGACATTTTAAGCACAGACTTAAAGTATCTTGAAATAGGAGGGCTTGAATACCTTCTTTACTTTCTCAAGGGCAAATTCTGCCACTGAACATATGTTGTAGATCACATTTTAAAGTGGTTTTTCGCTGGCTCCAATTTTGCTGCCTTTTACTTTGAGCAGTCTTTTTCTCCCCACCTCTGAAAAGGTAGTAGGATGTGGTTACTGAAATTATTGAATTCTGTACATGGAGCATTCACTGTGCCTCTCTGAAGCAGGAATATGTTACACGTGGGTAGAGTGGAACACAAATCAAGGTGATGTGTGATCATGTGCAAACAGAACTAAGAACATGTCAGAGATAACAGTGATCCTTGGCAAGGTGTAATGTCGCAGAATTGTTTGCTGTCTGCCTTGCTTTGTGCTGTCTGCAAAATGGTGATAGCACTTACCCACCTCAGTTTCTTTAGTTTCATAAATGCTGGTAAGTGCTCAGTTCCCCAAAGCAATGTCATCAATAATTCATTATCACTTAATTGCTGGAGCTGATTTCCGATTGATTTGCTAAGTAAGACGCTAGAAGTGGTAGTTTCCCCTGTCAGTTCCACTTCTCT
Organism: Eulacestoma nigropectus; assembly: GCA_013397775.1. NCBI lineage: Eukaryota > Metazoa > Chordata > Aves > Passeriformes > Eulacestoma > Eulacestoma nigropectus. The sequence goes on along the minus strand of VZTE01003819.1, from coordinate 220,555 downwards.
GCTTTTGGCAATGTTTTATGGGGTTGTTGCGCACTTGCCTTTTCCCTTCTCCTCCATGAATGCTTTGCTCTTGAGCCACAATAAAATTGGAGGAGCTTACAAAAAGAATGGGGTAAACAGCATCAGATGAGGTGGTGGGTTTCTTTTTGCATCAACAAAGCAGCAAGTCCAGGAAAGGCTGAACCGCAGACAGGCTGAACTTGGAGGACTCAGCCCTGCATGTGTGACACATTGTTACTGTTTGTCACTTTTGCTTCTTTTCTTTGTTCAAATAGGCTATTCCTAGACTGCTGTCTTTTCCTCCTGCTGCTGCTTAAAGTGCTTACAGGTCTGCTGCTTTTGTCTGGTGCTGTTGTCTATAAGCTTGTGTGAGAAGGCTCTTTCAGTTGTCCCTTTTATATCCCTACTCTGAATCACGTGTGAGTTATTTCTGATGAATTTTCATCATAATAGGAATATGTAGTTTTGAAGTGGATAACAGTTGTATGTGTTTTGCTTTTTTGTGTGAGGAGTCATACCATTGTACTTTCAATAGTATCATCAGAGGTGAGGATTTGGGATTGCACAGGTTCTCCTCCCAATGTTTCTGATATCAAGAAGTAAGTGCCTCCAGTCTCCTAGGGTGGAATATGGCAGATTTCTTTTCTGGATGCTAGAGAGGGGAACTTTAAAATAGATGTCCTGGAAAATATGTGGTGCTTATTTTTATTAGCATAGGGTAGTCTCTGTTCTGTGTAAGATATGAGCTAAAGTACAAATGAGGAAGCAGGGCAGTATCACACTCTCTCATAGGTAGAAATGAGAGGTGGGGGAGGAGTATCCATTTATATAGCTTATCCCCTAGGACACTGCAAGCATCTTTCATCTACTGTCCTGCATGAAGGTCCAAAGATAAATAGCTACAACTGGACTTTAATCATCGTGTTTTCTGATCACTTTCTTAAAATTTGGGACATTGCCTTACCTTGCAGAATTGGAACTGTTTAATGCTTGTGCACGGTTTGGCAATGCCAGATGTTTTCAAAGACTGTGCTACATCCTAAAAACCAGCACACAGTCTGTTGGAGTATGTCTTTCATCTGAGACTGGTTTGCCAAGGAAGCATTAAAGGGAAATATAGTTTGGTTTTTTGGGGTGAGTTTTTGGTTTTTTTGTATAAACATACATAGCTTCCAGATTGATTCAGTTCTATCTTAAACACACATCAAGAATGATTTTGTTACTATTTTTATACATTCTTGAGAATTTGCATCATGATTCTTTAAAAGAACCTAGATGGAATTGTTTCAGTGCATTAACTTTCTGCTTTCGACTGCTGTGGGTATAAAAATGAATTGACAACTCAGTTCTTGGAGATCACAGAATATCCTGATTTGGAATGAACCCACAAAGATCACTGAATCCAACTCCTGGCTCTGCACAGGACATCCCAAGAATCACACCATGTGCTGGAGAGCATTGTCCAAATGCTTCTTGAACTCTGTCAGGCTTGGGGCTGTGACCACTTCCCTGGGGAGCCTGTTCCAGTACCCGATCACCCTTTGTTAGTTTTATTTCAGTGTGTTCAGATGTCTTTAAACTTCATTAAAGGGACTGGACTGGAAAGAATGTCAATGTCAGTCAGCTGCTTTGTGGGATTCCTTAAAGACCTACTGCATTCTTGCTTCAGTTTTCAGTTACCAAGCTTCCTTTAAAAAGTGTTGGTTTCAAAATGAAATTTCAAATGATGAAGTTTCATTAAAACTAAAAAGTTAATCTTTTCAGCCTGCTGCAGTTTTTTCTGTCTGTAGTCACTCTTGCCTCTCTTCAGAGAAAAAGGAGGACACAAGAGATGCTGCTACTTTTAATAAATAGTTTTTCATGGAGAAGTTGTCAAACTGAGAGTTTTGACTTGAATGTGTTGCAGCTAGGATGTTTTGCACAGCAATGTACCTACATTATGTTCCTAAATCTGTTCTTCCATGTATTAAAAGGAATATTTATTGTTGGCCTTTCTAGGCAGCAAATTGAGAAAGGGAAAAGAGTATTTTTTAAGTCTGAGTACAATGGCTTAAAACTTCACTTTCTACGAACAAATGTAATCCTTGATTCTGTGCTTTTCTCGAGTGAGATTTTAACAGCTTCAGTGGAGCAGCTCTGATATAAAGGTGCAGCAGAAAGAAGAATTAAGACTTGGGCAGATCTCTGGGGAAGGAGTAATTGGTTTCCAGTGGCACAATGAATTTTGTGCTTTTGGTTGGGGAATGTGTGGAGGAAGGAAACTTTTTCTGTCTTACATTTAGAGTTTTACTGTGGTTTTGATCTTGCCATACAAATTTTTTAAGTGCTACCTAAGTGTTTGATCACAAAGCATCTCTGTTAGCATGTGCCTCTTGTTGCCAGGGTGCTTCTGAAACACAGAAGCTATGTGGACGTACTGGAAAAGTTGTGTCACCACCTGTCTCTGGGAGTCGCTGTGATCAACGGTCTGTTGTGTCTGAGTGTGATGAAGAATGTCTGCCAGGTACAGGGTTATCTGCAATACACTGAAAAATTCATAATGCCCACTCAAATTATGGCAGTGATGAAACTGCAAAGTTACTTTGTGGTAGCAGTCTCTGTGAGAATGTATTCCTGCCTTTGGGATGCAGCTTCCAGGCTGCTGAAGAATACTCTGTACCATTTCTGATCGTATGAATGAACTTGGTGATCGAGTAAGGTGAACGGAAGCAAGAACTTTCACCCTCAGCTTAAGGATGTCTGTGTTTGGGGTGCTGTATCATAGACGTTTTCACATGACCCTCTTTTGAGTTCACACGAGGAATGAGCGGGTGTTGTTTGGTGGTGGTAACACTTTAGTTAAGTTTGTTTATGTAGTCCTCAGCTGTAAGGCAGTCAATACTTAGCATATTACTTTTAAATTTATTTCTTGGAAAATCTGGAGAAAACACAGCCGTAGTTCAAGGAGCTGATAGATAATATAAAGTGCTTTTGGTTGAGCCACGTCATCTGTTTTGTGTATGAAACACAAGAATATGATCTAGGACACTTACAGATTGAACAAAGTTTCTTGGTCCTGGGTGAATTTTAGCACTACATTATATTTTCTGTGTTAGTTTTCCCTTTATACTTTCAGATTGTTCACAGAATATGGGTCAGTGTACATGATCAAAAGTAATACTATTTTTGTGTTAATCTTCTGAATCAGAAATATCGGTATACAAAACTTGTAGCGAAGCAACAAATGCATAAATATTTCCTTTCTACGTTATGGATTATATTGTGATTGAATATATGAAAATTAATTGCATAGGAGATGAGGAAAATGGAAAAGACTATAGTAACCACATTTAGCCTTTCTTGAGTGATTAAAAATGAAATTAAATTAATTCTATTTATTAGATGAGCTTCACACCTTTTTTCTTTTCCAAAGGGACTAACCCTTGAACTAAAGAGAAGCACTGTCGCTTAAGTAGAAAGCAAACAACAATTCAAGTGCTTTCAATATAACAGGCAGCTATATAGTTAATTTTTCCTGCAGCCACTCCAGTTACCTGGCTGCTAACAGTTAAATTATGAATGAGGTATTCTGAAGGAAGCCTCTCCTGACTGTCAGCTATCCTCTTTTGTTTGGGCTGGTCACCAGGGTCACAGGAGTCTCATTCCGCATGAAGCAGTATGAGTTGCAGACAGGCTCTCTTCCGGACTTGAAGAGAATGGGTCTTCTAGGTCTTGAGTGCAAGGCGTTCACGTTCTGTTACAATGAATGATGAGCATCCTCGTACATACTGATGAACGAAGGCCTGTCTGGAATGATTCAGGCTGTGAGGCGCTTGCATGGGGGTCTCTGAAAGCAGAACAGCCTGATATCTTGTATAACATATGAGGTCACAGGTTAGCTAGTGACATCACCAGTCTCATGAGGTTGCTTATCCTGTGTCCTAGACAGTATGGCTTATTGTATTTTTGTGTTGTGTAATGTCTCCTGCTAACAGGATGGCACAGCTATCCTGTTAAATTGAGCATTACTGATAATAACAATGAAAGCATGCTTTTTTTTGGAAGTGTCTTGAAGGATAGTGACATTTTTTTGTTCGTAATAAAAAGAATATTAAAAGTGGTCCCAAGTTCACAGTCTTTGTGATGTAAGCACAGGATTTTTCTCTTGGCCAAATATTTTTTGCTTTGTGAGAGTGATTTTTTTTGCTAAAGTACTGATCTCCACATACTTCAGTAACTTGCCAGTATTGGGAAATAAAACTGAAGGGAAAATTTAGGGAAGATAATTGTGTTAAGTGAAAGACCCCTCCTACTTGTCTTGTAGGAGGAAAATCTTTGCTCTCTGTAATCTTTTTTTTCCCATTTGCTTTGCATCTTGTCTGATACAAAGTATGTGAAAACTTTCTGAAGTGTTTAATTTTCCAAAGTTATAGCAGGGTCTGTTACCTCAGAGCTTTGTACCTCACTTGTGAGGCCTGTTTTTCTGATGCTAATGGAGTAGCTTCAGAGAATAGGCAAAGCCTCAGTGTATGGATGGTTGCACTTTACTGGGCTTTCCAGTTGAGAAGGTGGGAGCTGTGACTGCAGCTCTTCGACAGAAGATCTGAACAAAATGTGTCACCTTGACTTCCAAGAAAACTGAAAGTAACGGGGAATCAAAATTAGAGAAATGAGTCTCTGAAGAATCTCAGGTGCCTTTTTAAGAAATTTGTTGCTCCCAAGTGTCTTCAATTCAGGTTTCCTCAGGAGAAAAGTGAGTTTTGAATGTTCAGAAAGATTCCTGTTCTTTTAAATATGGGCCTATGCTTTTAAAGAGAGGGTATGTGTGACAGGGCTCTGGTGCTGAAAGACTGAAAATCTTAGTAAGTCTGTAGTAAGTCTGCTTAGGTATTTGGTTAGAAAATCTGACCCCAAGTGAGCAGAAGCAAGTAAGGACTGTGAGTGGGTTGAGACATTGTTCTGCCAAGGAAGAATGAGAGTTGTCATAACAGCAGTGATGCACTGACACTCTGGCTCGCGGAAATGCAAAGGCTGGAGGCTGCTTTGCTTTTGTTGCTTCTGTTGCACGCTTCCGTTAAGTAGGAGAAACCTTGGCTAGTGTCTGTATGCATTACACTGCTGGTCTCTTGATGGCAGTGGCTGGCAGTCTAGCACTATGTATTACCTACCAAAGTAGGTAGTTTTAAGTCCTTAAAAATATCTATCATGTACAGTTTTCATTGTCTTCTGAACTTCTTGTAGTGTGTGAGAAGGACAGAAAGGAAGGTGCAAATGTGTATGTGAATGGTAGTGGGAGAGCCACAATTAGAGCTAGCTGGTTGCTGATTCCTTGGGGCTGTGAAAGAAAACTGAACATCATTGTTACAGAGAAAGTATGTTCAGGTTATCCTTGTGTTCCAAAGACGCCTCCTGCTGCTTGTTTTGTCTTACCAAGCTTTGATAGCTGCTTGGCAGAAGTCTTGGCATTGCTTGGCACTAGCAATTCTCTGCTCATCAACTTGAAAAAGATGACTGCTGAAACTCAGAAATGCACGGTTTTGAGCTGCACTCTTTTTGTCATTATCAAGTCAATACAGTTTGATATTTCTTATTTCTTTCTTTCCAGAGATTTGGGGAAAAACCAGAAAAGCTTTCATAAAGTGTGGTATCTTTCTTTTAATTCTCATTAATCAAATACAGTCTCCAGCAGTAAAAACATGATGTGAGACCCACTGTGCTAAATTTACACCCTGCAATTTTCAAACATTAGTTGCCGCTAAATTGGCAGAGTGACTGGAACCAAATATACCTGCTTTGCAATTTTATCTGCTGGGTTGGTATTTAAGGGAATAGCCAACTAGGTCAACAAGAGTCAAAATTAAAATTAACCCTTAATGGCAGCATGCTGAAACTGCTGTTTCATTACTGTGTTCAGCTGAAGAGCCAGCCTCAGGTGCCATTGCAGTGATAATGCTTACTTTCCAAGAAGCTTGAGAAAAAGGTTGGCAAATTTATGAACTTAGTGCACCCTAAGTTCCAGATTGGATTTTGTGTGAAAACAAATGTATCCTGCCTTGGAACCAAGTAGTATGCCCTTTGAGAATCAAAAATTTATTACTGAGTATGTAGAATCCACGTCTTTTGTCTATGCATTTTGAGTTCTCTGGCTTACTGAGATATTAAGAGTTTTGTTTTGTTGAAAATTTTCACAAAGTTCTTGAGATCTTTTCTGTTTGTTGTGATCCCAGTCTGTGCAGCTCTGCAGGTGATTCCCCAGCTCATGGGTTTGCTCCGCAGCCCTCACAGCATTTGCCAGTTTGGCGTGCTCTGTCTGGACATGTCTTTGCCCCAGCTTCTACGGAAAGTACACTTTGTAGCATGCATAGATATGATGGGTGCCAGAAGGAATGTGGGGCTTTCAGTTTGTTTAGCCAGGAAAATGATGTGTGGAGTTACAGCATGGGATTTTAGAGATCTCCTGAGTTTTGATTTGGTTCAGTGGAGAAGAATACCTGATGGAAAAAATGTGGAATGAAGCCTTAAAAGGCAAGAATGGTTTTGTAGTTAACCGGAAACATATTCATTTTTGTTAGCTGAGTTTGTCCCCGGGATTGACTCATCTGAATGAAACACATCCAGGTTTGGAAGCTGCAAGAGGGCTCAAGTGAGACACCCAAAATATCTGGATTAGGGGATGAAGTATGTAAATGCCTAATCTTTCTTAACTAGAGTGTACTGAGAAGTTTCTTTCTGAGACTTTTTGTCTTATGGGCACTTTGAGTAGGATGGATAACGTATTTTTTTCTTTTGAGACCAGGATAAGTATCTAAAAAGCAGGTGCTACCTTTTTTTTTTTGAGAAACTTTTCAAAGAATTTTAGGAAATAAAGGAAACAGAACTGTCAGGAAGCAAAAAGTGGGAAAAGGAAGAGAGTTAGTACTCTACATAGACTGAATCTTGGTCTTTTTGTTTTGTGGCCCTTTCCAGAGACACTGTCCACAGTTGCATCCGCTGCTGCCGGGGAAGGTTCATTTTTCTCACGCACACATGAAAAGCTGTTCTGCTTTTTGCTAAATCTTCCTCTGTCTACCTTCATTCCAGTATTCTTCACTCTTTGCTGGGCTGTTAAATGGAGCAACTGTTGAAAAAGCCAAAATCCAAGATTACCTATATACCAGTCAACCCCCTGATTTTACTGCTAGCTCGAAAGGAGTTTGGAGTATGTGGTGTGTGGAATGGTATCTTGCTGTGGCAGTATTTGCTGGAAAGTATCGGTCACCAGTGCCTTGCAGGAAGATTTCACAGCCCCACTGTGCACCCCATGTTAATGTCCTGTTGTGTGGAGGCACTCTGTACATTCCTCTACAGGGGAACAGCATCATTGCTCTTGGCTATGGCTTCTGGTACAATGAGTAAGTGAAAGAGATAAGGTGAAACTAAACTCCAGTGAAAAGAATGAGCTCTTCACTTCCATATAATCCCTGCCATATATCTGCCTAACAGCATGTTTCCTATTGACAAAATGCAAATGACATTTATTTTTCTGGTTTTGATTTGCTTACAGAAAGCAGCAGTCTAATCCATGCAGCAAACACTGAGTAACTTTATCTTCTGGATACATTTTTATTATTGCTGTGTGAAGCACATCAAAGAGCTCAGTTCAAATGGAAGAAAATCGCACTTTAAGTAAGTGGTTATAAAAGCTGTTATTTTTCACTTGAAATGATTATTTTCTAGGTCTCTGATAGTGATGTTGGGAAATTTCCAACTTCAAATACATAACCATTACTTGTATACATCTGTCATTCCTGAGCCTCATCTTCTGCCCCCACTTGACTCTCTTTGAGGCTTACCTGGTGGGGGACATATGACCAGAGCTACAGGAAAAGGGAAAACACACAGTCTTCTATAAAAAGAAACCTCTCAGCTCTAAAGTAATGGCAAAATCTCTTCAAGTAGACCTAGGGCATGACATTTGAAGAGGCTTTGTTGTATCTTGTGGTTAAATTAGACCAGTATGTTAGCAGGGGTCTCCAAAATTCTGTGAGAGTGGTGAGAGGTCCTGCACAGTCTGAAGGGTGTTGCTGTGGCTGCCCCATGGCTTGTCATGTTTTCATATATAGGGTAGATGAAAATTGACTGATTATAACCCAGCCTGGTGATCCTCTGAAATCAAGGCTCTCTTTTGGCTTGTTTTGTTGAAGTTGTTTTTTCTAACAGGGTCCAGTTCTGCATTCTGCAGCTGGTGAGGAATGAATTGCCTTTCTCCTTAAAGATTCAGGGATGTTGTAAGTTCACTTTGCATCATGTTTTTTCACCCGATACACATGGTCTTCGTGTATGCCCTCTTTTCAGTCTCAATCTTGCCTCTTTGTTGGATTTGCATGTATTTGAAGAGGTTATCATCTATTTCCAGGTGATGCTTCTGTTAGGAATACTATCCCAACTTCACTGTCTGTGTGCTGTTACTACCACCTAGTGCAGTCACTTCCCTTTTCTTAAACCATTGCCTTTCCTTGACTCTGATCATGTTCTGGTAATTCTTCTCCTAATTTTAACTGTTGATTCAATGTATTTAGAAAAACATTCTCGTTCCTCTTCCACATTTCTTTAGGAGCCTCAGGAGAGAGGTTCCTGGTCTCCTTGTTTTCTTTTCTTAGGGCAAAACTTCAAAGCAGGAGCTGAATTGCCTTCCTAGGGTAGGGATGTCTTCAGATCTGTCTCTTGTCTAGATTAAAATCATGGTTATCTGTCATCAGTCTCCTCACACTTGAAAATTAGCTCAGTGTTGTTGAGTGAAAGGAGGTTATGAGTTATTTCTTTATTGAAAAGGACATAGTTGATGTTTTATTTTGTTACTGTGTCCTGCATCCTGGCCTTTCTTGCACTTGGTTCCTCTGTGGAGCCTCACATGCAGCTGTCTCTTCCAGGCGCTTTTTGAGGTGTGACCTTTTCATGTAGTCTCAGAGCCCAAGTTCTCCCCTTATTAGCAGTACCACAGCTTACCTTCACCTCCTGATGTGCTGTCAGATCCTAAATGCAAACTCTCCAGATGGGAAGGTCCTTCTGCCATCTCTATAATCCGGAAGATCATCATCATCACAACTTCATCTTGGTTTGCTTTCTCCACTGTTATTACACGGTGAGTTTGCTTTCAGAGCTGTGCACTTTTTGTCTCTAGCACACCTTTGAAATTGTCACTTGCCAGTGCTGAGGGATACACTTGGAGCAGGTACTGGCTGTGGAGCTGCAGGTTGTGCCCTGCGTGGGATAAATGTCGGGAGCCCCAGACAAGGAAGGGGCTGGGACCTGGTGCTGACCCTTTGCACAGCAAAGGGCACAGGGACCTGTGGCACCAGCCAGGTGACTGGGACACAGCAGGAGCCAAGGACTCAGCAGGAAGACCCCAGACTATCGGCAGCACAGACTGAGGGTATAAAAGCACAGGGATTCCTTTATTCAGGCTCCCTCTCCAGAGGCACTAGATCAAGCTGGTTTTGTGTTATGCACCATGATTAAATGACTTAAAGGAACCAGAGATTTGGGTCTCTACTATGGGAAACCAGGGTTAATCCAGTAAGGAAACCTTGTCTGACTGTGTGAGTGTGGGTTGTGCAGGGAGTCAAGTAGGGAACCCATTGGGTCACTGTAGCTACCCACTGTAGCTGTACCACTGCTTCGGTGCCAGCAGTGGAAGTGTCTGCTCATAGGAGTGTGACTGCCAGAGTGACTCCTGGGTAGTCAGACAGGAAAGTTTCTGTAGCACCAGTACGATGTCAGTGTGGGGAAGCCAGCCTTCACCATTTACATATTTGCTGGGACACAGAGTGACATGTCTGGTTCTGACATGTAGCTTTCCTTGCTGAGGAAGACTGATATACAGCTACCAAGAAGAAATTAGTGCTCTTGAAAACTTCGCTGCTTAAAAAGCAATCGTGGCATAGTTGTTAAAGACAAGCAACTTTATGAGACTAAGTGGTGTCTATTGCAGTTGAGAATGACAGGAGTGTTTGCTTTGGGTTACCTGATTTAGCCTGAAAAAAGGTTACAGTCCTTGTTGTGTTCTTAATCTGGAGGGGGCATGTATGTTCCTTTCTCTCTCTTCTGTGATGGCATAAGGTCTTGAAACTTTGTGGTGGGTTGATTCAGACAGCACTGAGAACTACAGGCTCTAGGTTAACTTTTTTTAAGGCTTGCTGCTCATCTGTGGTGGAGTTTATGCAACTGGATAGTAAGAGGAAGTCAGGAATTTATAGCCAGGGTTGAAGAAAGATGGGGCTATTTGCTCTGATTTAGATCAGCTTAAATCCTGTTGAGGACATGCACCTTTAGGTAATCACAGCCATGTACAGAAAGCAGCAGTTAGTTTGATATAGTGCTTCTGCCCCTGACCAGTGATACCATTCCGTACCGTCATCATTGCATGGATTTGGACTCTGTGATCTCTGTAGGTGCAGAGGTTGTCATTTTGTATGGTTGGGATTTTTTTCCCTCGCTGGCTGAAACATTCTTTTGTCTACCAGTTAATATCTCTTTATAGTTTGTTTGGGGTTTTTTTTCCTGTAACACATAGCTCTTGCTTAAACTGCATTCACTTGCAAAAGTTGATTCTATGTCTGATATGTGTGCTAAGACATAAGACTACAGAAGTATTAAATATTCTTAAAAGCGCTGAGTGACTACTTACTGGAAAACGGGCAAGATGATACTTTGTTTGTATCCTGCTGAAGCATTCTTTCTACCCTTCTATGTTTTTGTACTGCTGCATATTTGGGCATTGTTGTCTTTGTATGCTGGGATGTGAAAGGGGGGAGTGTGTCCAATATCAGCTACCAACTCCAAAGGACTCCAATGGTTTTTATGCCTGTAAGTTAGAGCATACTTTGACCACTGCCATAGTGAAATGCTCCTAGAGCAACTGACATTATGGAGTTATTTTTTTCAGAGAATTAACACTTTTACAGCCTCACAGTTAACTTTTGCCAGCCCTTGTGATCACTTCTCGTTGGAGCAATGCTTTAAGGGCTTGTCATGTGTGCACAACAGGACAGCTTGAAGTACCACTTGCCTGTGGGGAAATAACCTAATAGTGGGTTCAGTTGTTTTCTCCAGACAGAACAACTGTGGCATTTTTCTTACATCATGTGTAAGGCCTAGATGAATTTGCCCAGCTAGAAAGGCTGAACATCCCAGAGTTTGCACAGCTAACCATCCTCTATGAAGGCCCTGAAATGCAGGTAATTCAATACATGTTTTTAGGCAAGAAAATGTGGTTAACAGCAGCCTTTTATGACCTCTTGCATCTGCACGGTGCTAAAAAGTGCTTGCAGAAACAAGTCTCAAAGGGCAATTAAAAGCTTTTGAACTTTGAAAGTAAATGTTCTGATTCTATGATTGGGAAACTTAAACTTAATTGTGGTAGGTAGGCTTTTTATTGACATAGAATATCATGTCAGGAAATTTAAACCTAGCCCCTCCCAACTGTTAGAAAAACAACAAAATACCCATAATCCTTCTTGTTAAATGGAAGGGTTTTTTTCATCACTTCTGTTGCTGTTTGTTACTCCTTTAAATTTGATGCTGAATGAATCAGACTCAGTCTTGCTGCTGTCGCATTTCAGGCATGATCTCAGTATTTTCTGGGCAGAATGTCAGCTTGGCCTGTTTTTTGGGAAACTGGAGTAGTGTGATGGATCACATGAGCTTATTATCTCCTTGTTTACCCCTACTCCCCAGTTTAGGTACATCTGTTTGATACAAAAACTGATGGCAAGTAATTACAAGTGTATTGTTAAATGAAAGACAGGAATAATGAAATCTAAATTCTGTCCCAAGACCTCTTGTAGGTCTTCTGCATTATTGTGCATAAATCCTTTAGTCATTTGTTTTTGTGGAGACAAAAATAATGTTTTCCTCAGGGTGGTGTTATAGCAGCATGCCATAGAATCATAAAACATGCTGTGTTGGAAAGGACCCATCAGGATCATCAAGTTCAACTCCTGGCCTGCACAGGACACCCCAAGAGTCACACCATGTGTCTGAGAGCATTGTCCAAACCTTTCTTGAACTCTGTCAGGCTTGGTGCTGTGACCACTTCCCTGGGGAGCTGTTCCAGTGCCCAAACACCCTCTGGGTGAAGAACCTTTTTCTAATATCCAACCTAAACCTCCCATGACACAACTTCAGGCCATTCCTGCAGGTCCTGTCACTGGTCACAAGAGCCAAGAGATCAGTGTCTGACCCTCCTCTTCCCCTTGTGAGGAAGTTGTAGAGCACAAAGGTATCCCCTCAGTCTCCTCTTCTCCAGGCTGAACAGGCCAAGTGACCTCAGCTGCTTCTCATACAGCTTCCCCTCCAGATCCTTCATGATCATAGTGGCCTTCCTTTGGACTCTCTCTAATAGCTTTATATCATTTTTATATTGTGGCACCCAAAACTGCCCCAGCACTGGAGGTGAGGCTGCCCCAGTGCAGAGCAGAGCGGGACAATCTCCTCCCTTGCCCGGCTGGTGATGCTGTGCCTGATGCCCCCCAGGACAGGGCTGCCCCTCCTGGCTGCCAGGGCCCTGCTGACTCAGATTCAACTTCGCATAGCCCAGGACCCCCAGTCCCTTTCCACAGCACTGCTTCAGCTTCTCATTCCCTAACTTGCATAGACAACCAGGGTTGCCCTGTCACAGGTGCAGAATCTGGCATTTGGCCTTGTTAAACTTTCCACAGTTGATGTCCTTCAAAGGTATTAAAAATAAAATGTTTTTATCTTTGCTGCTTCTTTAAGGAAGCGGTGTGGGTAGCTTTAGCTTGGATAAGAACAGCATAAAATCTCCATTTGAGCTTCTTACTGGGGAATGCTTCTCTTTCAAGGTGCACCCAGTTCAGTAATCTAGAGTATTCCTTCCTCCTTATTTCTGCTTCCTTTTTCTGTTTAAACTGTACTAGTTTGGAGCTGTGTTCACTCTGCACTGTTAATGGCCCATAGCCTGTTTCCCTTCTACCACACTAAGTGTGCCAAGAGCCCGCAGACCTGTGGGATGTATTTTTGGTGTGTACTCAAGCAGCTGCACTGCTGATGAGACCAGCAAATGTGGAAGCTTTAGTGAAATGCCCAGTCCCCCAAATATAGAATCCAGCCACGAAGGCTGCAGGATTAAAAGTAAGCCTGTTCACCTCGGCTCACTTCCTGCACATGTTGTTGCAAGGAAAAAGCAAATGGTTTTTTATTAGGAAATGATTTAGAAGATTATATTTAATTAAGGTGCTTGCATGGCTAAGTGCTGAAATGCAGCTACCTATTACAGGGAATGTGCCAGTTGCTTCAACTAACACTGTAAGATATTTAGAAGAAGATACTCTGTTCTCTGCATATTGTATTATTTATGGTGGGGACCATGATGGATTAATTGATCTCCAGTTCAACAAAGGCAGCTTTTGCAGTGAGGAAGTAATGGGTGAATGATGGGCGTTGGATAGTAGTCAGTGTTCCTTGCCACAGTAGTTTTTCTGTCTAAATTAAAAGAAGCTATCCATTTTAGTGCTCTGAGAGGGTTTTTCCCATTGTCTTTGACTTGCCTCAGTAATATTTAGCCTTTAATTTGAAGTTACCATAGGAGTTTCTGATCTTTTGGCTAGGACTGATCAATTTCAAATCTTGAAAATGCCAGATACCGAATATACCGCATCTCATGGATCACAGTTGGAAAACTGAAGCAGGGGAAGTCGAACCTGATCAGTGAGCAGTTCCTTGAGTAATCACTAATTTACCTGCTGTTTCAGTGAAGAAACATTTTTGAGCACTTGTATTGCAGTGGGACTGTCAATCTGCCTTTACAAATAACCCTCATAACTTCTAATATAGCATAAGCACTGTAATCATCAGGCAGTTTAAATGAGGATAGGGGTGGATAAGGATTAAAACTGTTCAAGGGGATTTAAGTTGTCAGATAATCAGTGGCAGGTGTCCTTTACTTGTGGCAGATGGCTTAGGTGTTGTCAGAGGTTTCACTGTAGAGCAAGAGAGAGCTTGTGTTTTTCTTTGCTTCCCAAAGCCAGCCTGAATGTGCACTGGCATGCTTTTCTTCTCTTCTGGCAAGGACCTTTGCAGGAGAGCATAGGAAAGCAAATCAAACTGAAGACTGGCATTTTTTGTGATTTACATGATACACTTAGAAACATTCAGCTGCAAACAACTTTTTGGGTAATACCAAAGGTGTTTATTTGAGAGATGGAAAGTAAACTTCATCCTCATTGAGGTATTTTCATTATCTTTTTGGTACTTTTAATGGGCAGTCTTTTTATACCCTATGTTCTTGGATTCAGTATGGGCTGCTTCTTCAAAACTAGAGCCTTGTTTTCATTTTAACAAGGGGTGAAGTGTAGTAAAGAGGTTGAGCAAGTTTGTTCCACAGTCTCTGGGTGGCTCTGGGAGTCCTGACTTTCTCCCATAAGCACAAATCATCTCTGCCTTCTGTTTCAGTGCAGTGAGCGTTAAGCCAAGTCCTCCTTAATGCCACTGGTGTTACCTTGCTGACAAGGTATCTATTGCCAGTGAAGTTTGTGCATGCACGTGTTGAACTGAAGTTTATAGGCAAAGCGCTTTCTTCGTGCTCAGCTTTTGAATTCCTCTTCTGAGTGCATCACCTGCATTAGTAGATCTCTGTGAAGTAGACATGGAGTGAATCAGATGCTTCATGTCAACATAAAGAAGTATGAAAAGAAACATCTGTCTTGAGGGGCTAAATTTACAGAAGCAACTGGACCTGAAGGTAAGTGTTTGGAAGTAGTTTTGTGTTCTCTGAGGAATCAAATCTTGTAATAGCCTAGCAGTCACTTGACACTGTTTATTTGTAGTCTTTTAAGATGATAGAGGAAGATCAAAAAGTGTTTGTTCAAGTCTACTAATATTGCTCACTTTTCTTTAGTTGTGATGTGTTTTGATGGTGATCAAATATTGGCAGGTATTGAAGGTATGTCTTTTTGATGCCATCTTGCTGCTAATTCCAGCTACTGACTCGCTGTAGTCTCTCTCCTTTTGTTTTCATAACATGTTGCAGATTTTAGTAGGGTTAAAACAGATTTCTGAAGTGATTGTATCAAACCTGGTGTGGATTTACACCTGGCAAGGGTTTAAGCAGAAATTAAAAATGAGTATAGAGTATAATGTGTGCATGGTGTGACAGGAAAGTATCATTAATAACCATTCAGCCTCACAGCTTCATACTAGCCTGAGAAAAATAATTCTCTTCACATATGAAAAGCTTTAAGCAGCAATACATTGAAAGTATCTATGGATGCTGAAAAGTTAGAAGCAGAGAAATTCTTCAGCCTTTTCTCAGTGTTCTGTGAGAGCACTGCTTTCTCACGCAGACTAGCCGAAAACAGTGAAGATGGTTTTGTAAACTAATGCTTTATCTTGCACCTGCTGCTGTTCGGTTAGTGTTGTTATGGTACACTGAGGAAAATATTTTAAAATGGGTGTTGTATAGCCTCCACCAATTATTCTAGGAGGTGGTTGACCAAGGGACCAATAGTACCATGCTACTCTTGCGAACCAAGTTATATAAACCGATTTATAATTAATTAAATATTCCACTTTTTCCTGAACCTTGATTGTGCTGTTCTTTGCCACTCTCGCTACGGACAGCGACAAGTGAAGATCCCATGATTCCTACAGAAGACATGCCCAAGGTTTGGCAGTGAAGAGTTCGTGCTTCATCCTTGGTGATAGATCCTTGTTGCCGGGAGGCTGAAGTTACTGGTGTTGTTCGTGAGGGCAGTGAACACATAAGTGTCTTGTATTTCTTCCTCAGACCTCCTTGGCCAGGCTGAGTGCCTGTTCGTACTGATTATACTTTCTGATACGGAGCTGTGTGATCAGTAATGATCTGTTCTGTAATGTGCACAGTTCTCTGGAGTGTTTTCAGGTAAAGGTGGTTTTGTGAAGGATATCCTTGACTTGCTTTCTTTACACAGTGTGAAGTGCTTGCTCAGTATGACTTGTCCTTTAATTTTTTTTGCCCTGATTCTTTTTTGGGGAATATTAAATATTTAGATACCAACATTTTAGGAAATGGCTGGTAAAACAGATTGATTTTCCTTACTCAGTCCCCTTCAGAGTGAAACACGAGTCCATTTTTTTTATATTCAGCCCAGATGGTATGCTGCTTAAAGTGAGCAATGTGTTGCAATGAAAATGGACTACTTCACCCTTCTTTCCTTCCTCCTTTGCTTAACTGAACACATCCATGTAGCTGCTATTTGGGTTGAATTCAAAACTAATCAAAGAGGCTGCAGGGTAAATATATCAACTATTGGGATGCTAGCTCTGCCAGATTGAAGGAGTTTCTGCCCCTGCCAACAGACAGTGCAGCAAGTTGGCTACACAAAACCTGACATCTTTATGGACCTTGTTAGAAAAATGGACACGAGGATGTGGTTTGGTCCTTTCCATGTCTGTCTTGAGTGTGTCTGTAACGCTGCCCCTCCTTGTGCGTGCGCAGTCCTGCATTGTGCTGTGTGCTGAGTGGGCAGGAATGTCGCATTCCTGAGGGCTGGGAGATGAGGACTGTGCTGAGGATTT
The DNA here is from genome assembly GCA_013397775.1 of Eulacestoma nigropectus. NCBI lineage: Eukaryota > Metazoa > Chordata > Aves > Passeriformes > Eulacestoma > Eulacestoma nigropectus. Next base: position 204,022 of record VZTE01003819.1, on the reverse strand, counting down.
CATTGAGGGGTTTTTTAAATCCATTAGGAGAGACTTGCAAAGTGTGAGGGAAGCAGAAGGAGTAATACCATTTAAAACAGTTCCACATGTGCCATTGTTTTGACAGTTTTGTATTCACTAATGGATTTTTTAGGCATGGAGTAATGCACGAAACAAGTTTCTAGATGCATTGGCTGTGACTCTCAAATTGCTCTCTGTAACATGCAACTCTCCTAGGATCTGATGAAGATCATGTTTTAAGAGAAGTACTGGTTGCTTTGAAACTGGATTGACTCAGAGTTCCTGTGTTCCCATTCCAGAGCAAAGCTTGGGTAGGGCTGTCTGCAAGTATCTTGATCTGCCACTATATTTGGTTTTTTCATTGAAAGGGTTGTTAATACATCTTTGCTTTAAAAGAATATTGAGGATAAGGTTACTGTATGACAAAGGAAATCCTGTAAACAACTTACTGGGTAACAAAATTTGATACCTGTTCCTGGAATGTTGCTTCAATCTAATAGGGTAGAAGTATGGCATTTATTTAAAGGAGTTGTTGAAAGGAATAGGGACTTGATAGTGCTTTTTTAGGGAGGTTGTTTCTTGTTCGTGCTTTTCGTTTTTTGAAACTCTAAAAATTTCTAAAATTGATTAGCTTGGTCTAATTTTTTTCATTAAAGGAATGTGGAGACCATGGCTACAACTTTTCAGGCAAGATAGCAGCAGCAGATCTGACAAGAGCTGAGCTTTGGTTATTCTGCACAGGAGGTATTACAGTGCTTGAGATGCATCCAGTTATGTTTTCTCTTGGGAACACCAGGGTGCTTCATGGGGAAAAGGTGGTTCTGTAGTTGAGGCAGGTAGCTTTGAGACCTGGTGTTGGTTCTTATCTAGCAACTTGCCCGAGTTAAGGAGAAGTCTCAATTAAGCATTCACAGCAGGACTTTTCATTTTAATAGGTGCTGCTTCCATGTGGAAGGGGAGCAGGTTGGATGAGAGATATAGATATGAGGCTAGATAAGAAGGTAGCACAGAGCAATGGAGAGAGATGCCATGAGATTGGCACCTCTTTGTTGTTGCTGCCTAAATGTACTGCCTTAGTTGCTTAGGTTCTGAGAGAGCAAAAGTCTTGGTGATTTCTAGTTCTCTTGTCAGGCTTAAATAAGCTACATTTTGTATCAGAGATTTATTCTTAGCCAGGACATTCAGTTTTGTAATATCCGAGAACATGTAAAACCTAATGAAAGTTATGAAAATTACCAGGAAAGTCTTCCAGTAGTACCATACTGTCCTGAAAGCTGCTTTTGGGGGGGACTGTGGAGAAGGGAGTTAGATTCTACTGTTGAAGCTCTTACATGCTTTATAACTAACTTGAGTACATGGTATATTGGCTAACCTACATTGCAAAGAATACCGAGGTATCTCTTTCCTATCTTGATCTGACAGTGACATCCCGTAATATTGTATTACTGCGGTAGATTTTCTCCAGAGGTGATATTCGTGCACTGGGAGTTGTTTGCTAATAAAAGGTTGTGTAAATGCTGACAGCTTCACCCTGCAGCTCTCTTGAGTGTGGCGATTTTCATTTGGTCATTACTTAGCACGTACCCGTCAGTGATACAAAGACTGATGTGAATGTGTTCAATTACTGTTGTAAGGGGGAAAAACGCCATAAACAACAAAGCCCTCGCTGGTTGAACACAGAAACGCAGAACTCAGCAGTGATGCTGTAAGGCTGCGCTAGCCTGGGGGTGCTCATTGACAGCACCATATCTGTTCAGGAGTAGCTACAGACAGACTGTTGCCATTGCTGATTTAAATTCAGAGACTCGGGCATGAGGCAAAGTTGGGTGTAGCGTTTCCCCAGGAGCTGCTGGGAGAAGTGAGGGCCCTGCCTGACTGGGCTGGAACTGAGCTTGTTCCAGTGTGCTTTAGGCTGTAACAGTGTAGAGATTAAAATGGCTGTTTCTCCATGGGAAGAACAGTGATGCAGGGAATGAAACGGAGGTTTGAATGACACTGCTAAAACATGTCTAATTGCCAGCTGCATGCTCTGGGCATGCTTTTTGGTGTCTGTCACTCTCTTTAAGGAGCTACAGCAGGAGAGTTACAGGTGGCTCTGGATGTGTGGAGAGTGGCTCGGATTGCCCCCTTGCCTCAGAAGACCTTATTTCCACCTTTTTTTTCTGAACTACATTGTCTTTTAACAGCTCAGGGCAAATTTCCATTAAGGCATCTTCTCTGTCTTGGCAGATTCTTGAAACATCCCCAGGAAAGTCAGCCATTTGCAAGAAACAACATTTGAAAAGAAATACATTGTTTGAGACAGACAAAGGCTTAAAGAGACTACCTCCCTGAAGCATTCCTCTTGTGTCTTTTGAAATAGTGATGTGAAACTTAGCAGTTTTGCCTGTCACATGGATGGAGCATTTTGATACGTTGTAGGAGAGGAAAGGAACCATGTACATCTGGCTGATTCAGGAGTTTCTGAAAAGCCTTGTGCACTAGTCATGCTATAAAGATTATTTTGATAGATGTGTTTTCCAAAGATGCCTGTACAAAGCAGATTCCTCCCTGGGACTTCAGGACTGAGCTAGGAAAAAGGTCTTACCTGAAACTTCTTATCCTGGCAGTTGTGATCTGCTCTGTGCCCTGTGCAGCACTGAAGAATGGGGGACTCGCCGTGTTGTGTTCATAATGTTTTTCCTTGCCCTTGGTGTTCAGGCCTTCCTGAGAGAGGAAGGAGTTGGACTCCCAAGAGCAAGAGCAAGCAAGATGGTGTAGGGATGTGCAGTGGCAGGAACCAACTAGAGCTCTGCCCTTCCCCCAGGGTTCCAAAAATAATGTGGTTATCCTCAAAACAGATGAATGACAGGTAAATGTTTAAGCTTTGTGTCAGCTTAATTTGTTCTTCCTGCTTCTGAACCATGAAGGTATGCAGGTTGGCAGAGGGGACATGTTTTTGTGACACTTCCATCCTTACCTGGGAAGGTTTGTATTCCTGGGGTTTTTGCCTACTCGAGTGTGTGTTGCCTGGGACTAGTCTGGACTATGACAGGAAGACAAGGGGAAGGATATTATTTTTCTCACTCTCTGCCTTGTCTTGCAGCATCCCCCAGCTCTGTGACAAGTCATGCCATTTTGATGCATATAAAAGCCATTGAGTGTCATTATCCTTCCTTCACTGAAGTTCGTGTTTCTGTGATATCTGCATTCCAAAAAACAATGCACAAAGTGAGAAAAGTGGTAGATTAACATGACTGACTAGCGCTGTGTTTAACCTTGAAGGCAGATCTCTGTTTCTTTCTCTCACTGTTCTCTTGATCTCTAGTATCCTGCTACTGTGCCCCCTCCACTTGGCAGACTCAGTGTGCCAGCTGCCTTACTAGCCTGTGAACAGATGTATGCCAGGGGACTGGATGAACACCAAGAAGCTCAATTCTAACTTTGATCAGCAGCACTGTGTTTAATTGAAAACCTAGTATGAATTAGTCAGTGTGTTACCTTGTGCATAGCCCTTGGCTAACAATAACAACAACAAAGTATTCTGCAAGCTAAGTACTAATCTGACAAAAGCATGGAAGGATAGAGCTGAGTTCATGTAGCCTCATCTGTTTTACTTCTGTTTAGACTGACCCTGTGAAGAAGAGGGAATTTTTTTTAGACAAACATTGCTTTGACCTGAGTATACACAGAGGCTGCATGTGTGTTCCTAGAAAGAAAACAGCAAGAGGAAATCTGCAAAATAGAGTGTGAGAAAGGAGAACAGATAAAATGAGAATTTAGGAAAAAGAAAGTGCTACCAAGTAAGATGCTCAGGATACTGATAGGGTAATGACAAAATAACCAGGGTCAGGGTCCATTTGTTCCATCTTCATTCAACCACTGATAAACAGCTTGCTCAGTGACAACTTTTGCTGCCTTTGTTAAATCCTCTATAAACTTACCTCTCTTTCATTTGTCGCAGATAGCCAACTGTTGCCTGGGAATAACTTCACGAATGAATGCAACATTCCTGGCAACTTCATGTGCAGTAATGGACGCTGTATCCCAGGGGCCTGGCAGTGTGATGGGCTGCCGGACTGCTTTGATGACAGTGATGAGAAGGAATGCCGTAAGTGACCATTGCTGTGACCTTATCGTGCTTTGTATCGCAGGGCTTGGCTCAGTACTGTTACTGCTGTGTTCTGTAGTGTGTGTTAGGGAAGGAACAAAGCTGCTGCCACTTTCCTCATTCAGGTCTTGTTGGAAAAAAACACGCAGGCTTTCTTGTTCCAGGTCTTTAGTATTCTTCAATGTCCAGTTTTATTACAGCACTTGGGGAGGTACCCGAACAGATGGATAAATTGAGATGGACTTGACTTAACGATTCTTCCAGTGTAAGAGTGATGCTCTGTGATTTTTAGGGATCCTGGATGTACTGTTTCAGCACACTGGTCTAGTGCTATAAGTTGACCTTCACTACCATCAAACCTAGTTCCTTTCATTTCAAAAATTTTGGCTGTATCCTGTGATTTTTGTTCTCTCCAATCAAAATGCAATTCTTAACTCTATGAACTTTAATAATAACTTCCTAAAAAACAGGCTAAATTAATTTGCTAATTGGTGTTTTTAAGTTAAAACTTCTAGTTCTAGAGAGCTGAAAAAGTCTGATCTGGTTCTTGTCTGAGATTTCATCTTTTTCTTAGCATTGAGTAAGATTTAGTTAATGTTACTCAGCCATAACATAAAACTTTCTAGCCTACATGTGTTAACCAGACAGCAAAATTATGCTGTAGCATAATGCTGTGATTTGAAATCCAGTTGAGAGAAAAAAAATCTAATTTCATGTGATTCTAGAGCATCTGAGAAATTTCTGAGAAGTTACTGGTTTTCATGTAGCAAATGTGGTTTCTTTACCTGTGTACTTTACAGAGGTTTGCATTACACTTAAACTGAACTTATAAGAAGCTTACCTTTCCCAGGACATTTCCAAGACAACATTAGCTTTGCTTATGGAGCAGAGGGAAAAAAGAATAGCTTCTTTCAAATTACCTGGCTAGAAATAATGTGTGTTGTTAAATGTTCTTGCTTTTTAAATTTGATTCCTCTTCTTAAACCCCAGTAATCCATCCCTTTTAAATAAAGGGGCTTTAATAACTGTGCTGTGTAAATCTCCATATATAGTTTTGCTTTAAGCCAGTGAGCTTTGCTCACTTTCTAAAGAATTAAAAGTATCTGTATGAAGTATCTAATGCTTTGCAGTCTTTATAAGGCATTAGGCTTGTGTTGCAACATTGAAGACCGGTTATTTTAATTTTTTTCCACACTTAATCTTAACATTAAAGGATAGGCCTGTTACAACGATTGATCAGTGTCATGCATATCTGTTTAAACCGTAGCAGAAATTATATCAGTGGGAGCTTTGGCACGAATAAAAATATCTAAAGTTCAACCTGTACGTTTCAGTGAGATGTTCCTGATGACAACAGCTGTGTGACTCAGGTTCCTCATTACTTGGCTCCTGAATAGACTGCTGGCATTACTTTTGGTGTGCTGTTTCTACTTCTTAAAACAAGCTGAATGATGGCACTTCTTCGTATTTATAGGATACACACCAGGAGTTTTTGTGTCTCTGAGGATGTTGTCATCGTCTGCCTTGCATAAATTTTGTTTCATTTGATACAATTAGATGATGTTTATGAAGATTTTTTTAATGAAGGCTGGACTGGGTATTTACTCAGGAATCAGTAACAAGAAAATATGCTTTGTGACTCTGTTCAAAAATTTCCTTACCAAAATCAGTTTGGTCTGGGGAATTACAGACAGTAATAAACATAGTAACTGACAATAAAATATAAATAGCTGTAAAATGGTAGTTCATAAAAGCTGTTCTTGTCACCACAGACTCAAATAAACCTCAGTGATGTAGGCTATGCTGCAACTATGAATTTTAAGTTGCTGCAAAACTGTCCTTCCTGGGTTTTTTTCAAATACTTTTATCCGGCTTGATTGGCTGACAGTTTTCTGGAGGAGCATCTTTTTGATCCTACACAAATTGATGGGGATAATTAGACTGTTCTTTCCTCTTGCCATACATCTGTCTGCTATTGGATCACCCTCACAAATGTAAAATTAGCATACAAAAGAGACTTGCAGGGAGAGCAATCGATTTGAATCCTATGCTGGCCTACTGTTAACTGGTCAGATAAGCCAAAACAGAATGGAGGTAGTGCTTGTTTGAATCTCCATATTTGTAAGGTTTCCAACCAGTCTTTTACATTATAAAGTAATCAAAAGTTGGATGGGCTTACAAAGACCAAATCTGGTGTCAGATTTGTTCCTAGCTCAGAGAAAAAAGCTTTGAAATGTAGCCCTATAGGTATAAAATCTTATTTTTTAAATAATCTTAGGCTAAGCTTTGTTACTTTCCTTACACTGGAAGAGGGCTCTGCTTCCTAAAACTTACCTTGCAGCGAAATTAGAGTCCTTTGGTTTCTGCTGTGATTCTGCTTTGCAGTAGCTGAGCTGTTGATGGTGAACACAAAACCGTAAGAGTTGCATTAGCAGCATGAGATGGCTGAGTTCCCAGTGTGTTACTACTCACAGCTGTACTTTAAGCTGCTTTGTCTGTGATTCCTCAAGTAACTGTTTCACATTGCGAAGTGTTAACGTTGCTTAAAAATGTCTGTATGTAAGAGCTTGGTTACCGGGTTTGTTTGTTGTGAAGGTGGGTATGCTGTGTTTTGGCATGCCCATGAGGAAGTAGTCATGCACACGTGTGTGGTTATGTGCAAAGTCTTTCTCTTTTGGTTTGTCTTATGGTTGAATGTGGATATCCAACAGTATTTTATCAATTCTATTGCTGTAGCATCTCGTTGTGTCTGTCCCCATTTAAACAGGAAAACTTTGAACTCAGGGTCTGGTTCTCATTTTTTGTGGCCATCAAGTAGAAAAGTGATGGTTTGGGTGTGAGGAGGAAATAAGATGCAAAGCAGAATTACCTGCACATTGTCCATTCATGTTTTATCTCTTCCCTGTCTTTCTTTTGTCCCTTTTCTGCAGGACTGTCTCTGTTAACCATGTCACTTTGCTTGTGGCCTTTCTCTTCCTCTCCCACACTTGCCACAACCCACATCCCCATAATATCATGTCATCTTTCGTGCTTCCTCTGTGCCCTTACCTGTGACTTTAACACTTGCCATACCAGCTGTCTTTGTGCTGTTTAGTGTATGGAACATTTCTCATACTTTTGCCTTCTCTCATGGTGACGTGATGACTGAAAAATATTACCTGGTTTCGTCTGGGGAGGAGGGTTGAGGAAAGGCATGGAAGGGAGGGAATAAGCTAAGACAGTGACTTCTCATTGTTGTAAATAAGAACTACTTCTTGAAGAACAACCTCGCTTTGTTTTTTCCTCCAGGCCGCTAACTGAGCTTGAAAAAGATTAATTTACCGTATCAATGTGAATGTTTTGTGAGTACTTCCAGTTCTCTTGTAGTTTGAGTAATGTGCTATCTTCAGTGTATCTCCGAATGGAGAACTGTTTTGTAGTTAATCCCCCTGTCTTCTGGTTCTCATCGGCTGGATTGCTCCTCAGCCTGTGTAGTCCAGTATCTGCCATGCACGTTTCTTTGAAGTATTGCTATTACTACTGCTTTTCACCTGTGTAGATGATTTTTAAAGGAAGCTGAGGCTCTTCTTAACAAACGCTGAATCTTTACCAACAGGACTTTCCTGTGAAGCTGGGAGGGATTGCATAGATCCTAAATCCTCCTCTGGTTGCACACTAGGCATTATAGATACCTGGGGTTAGTGCTTGCCCTGGTCAGGTTGGGAGCTGCATGCTGTCAGCACTCAGTTCTTTCTGTTATCAGATATGGAAGATCTAAAACTTTCCAAAATAGAGAGCATGAATGGAAGGAGCCTAGAAATGTGTACTTGCATGTTTTGAAACATTTTGAGGTAAATTAATTATCTCTAGTGCTGACTTTTATACCTACCTGCTGACCTATTCCTTTGAAGCCAAGATCTGCATCTCGCTCTTGGAAGGATTCTCATCTTGAGATTTAAGAGTGCACTGATATTCTTAGTTAAGCTCGTAATTTACTCTGTCATCTCTGTTTCCTCTTTCCTTTGCTCTTTGTACATCTTAGTGTTAGATTATTACAGAGAGAACATTGTGAACACAGAATGGCTTTTGTCACTAATGAGCAGCAGCTAGTGGGGAGATGGCATGTGCTGCTTTTGTCAGCTAACGAGCAGCAGATGGTGGGGATTCAGAGCATGGCACATCATCCACGCTAAGTGCCTGGCATGACAGCAGCCAGAATTAGAGACATACCAAATACCCAGTAGTCTAGATTTTCCTTCGTTGCTCTTCTGAGAGATGCCAAATTTGTATGTTCAGCTATGAGCAAATAGTAGCACACAGTGAATCAGTGACTAGCTGTGTTAATCCAAGGGCTAAAGAGTGTAGGCTGTGGGCTAGAAAAACACTGTATGCAAGGATAGCCTTGGGGCAGTGTGTTCCCATGTTCAAAACCTCCGTCTCACTTGTTTCTGTTTCCGGCTGTCACTGTTGCTCATTCAATACAAACATAAAGGTAAAGCAGGTTTCTGAGTCAATGCTAAAAGCTGTGACTGGGTTGTATAGATAGCTGAACAATGGGGCATCATCCATGCTTGTAAGGATGTGCTGCCAACACACTCCTGGGCTGGCTAGCAAGAGCTGGTCTGTAGGAACATCCGGAACTGTGGTAATAAAAAGCTCATTTCATCACCCGCAATCCATCGTCATCAAACCTTGCTCTGATCGTCCTTCAGACAGAGCAAGTCTCCTCCATGGGGAAGAATGTCTTTATTAAATGAAGTGCTGCATGAAAATGGTCCATTATAATTAGGATTCCCCAGACAGGTATTGAAGCCACCTGCCAAGCAGGCTTCCACTAAAGGTCAGTTTTGTCTCTTTGCCTGAGACACGTGCTTGCAGGGAACCCAGTGCAATCAGAACTAGAAGTTTTATAATGCCTGCAGTCCTGGGTTGCACTCAGCATGGTGTGGTAAGCCATGCTTGTCTGCAGTTTTACAGCAGCAGGCTAACTCTCATGGTCCTGAACACTGTGACTGATATTTGGGCAATCTGAGAAATGAGTTTAATCCAGGTGTCTAGTAGATCCGGTAAGAGCATTTCTGTTTCTGTGTCAGGGAATTGAAGCCCTTGGCACCCCTACTGAAGCCAGGGTCCTGGTGACAAACACCCTAGGAACTCCTATCTGGTAGGCTGCATGCCACTGTGCAAGGATGAAGGTGTGAGGTGGGAATGTTTTCTGGTTATGGTTTTGAGCATGCTTGTATTGCTGGTTTTGCAAGCATTTTTAACTGTCATTGTCAGGTTAGTAGAATTATATTTGAGATAGTCCTGTAATTACTTGTTCATTGCTGATATGTCGGCATCTTTGATTTCATCTTCTCTTGTGTCTCTTAACTATGTTCTTGATTTTACCCTGTAGAATTGGAACTGTATGTTTATATATAATAAACATGACCTATTTTGTCACATTCCATTCTGTGTCTGTCTTCTCTGTGTTGAATATGTTTGCATTTCCATTTAATCTATCTAAATGCACACAGGGTTTTGTGTAACTGCTTTATAGTCTCAGAAGATTTTATAAATCTGGTGTTGTCGGGGTGTGGAGTGCTGGGGTGGGAGATGTGGCACAGCTAAACCTGCATCATTCAAAGTGTTTGTATCTGCGCACTTGCTCTAAATCTTCGTTGTCTCTGCACTGGTGGAGACTTAAACTGGATTAGCAGTATACTGCAGTTTGAAATTGCAGCCCACAGTAACCATTTTTAAGTTTCCCCGAGGTTTGCTGTACCTTATTTTCCTTATTTTTGACATCTCCAATTACAAAGCTTTCTTACCAGACAAATGTTTACTGCTCCCTCTGGTGTTCGCTTGCAACAGGTGTTGGAGCTCCCCAGGCTGAGGAGCGGCGAGGCCGCGGGTTCGTAATGATCAGTTACACACGGCCGCGGAGGAGAGAGAAAGTCTTTTCACAGGAATGCCAAATGAAACCCACGCTCTGCAATTAGTAGCCCGGGTTTCGTAGATCATGTGAAGAATATTTTCCTGTGCTCTAAACCTTTTCATCTGGGAAACTGAAACTCTTGGAGAACAAAGGTTTTCTTCAGGTGAATTTTGACTGGCTTAATTTTCAGTTTCAGCATTCAGTTTCTACAAAAGAGGTAGTTTTTTAACAACTGCATCTGAAGGCTGGAAAGTATTTAAAAAAGAAAAAATCGCACTGAAACCAAAGTCATGTCTGAGGAAGTTGGTCTGTCATTGGAGAAGCTCTTGAGTGCAAGAACTCCTACGCTGGCTGGCACGGGCTGCAGTAGGAAGGAGGTTGATTGAGTGGGGACTGACTGCAACAGCTTCAAAGCTATGTCATATGCTTAGAAGCCTCAAATGAGGACTGTCAGACTGCCTTGTCCTGCCCTCTTTGATGTAGGGTACATTTCAGGAGGCAGCCTTTAGATTTGTTGCTGTTCACTGCTTTAAAAAAAAACCAAACAAACATAAATCATGGAGTTTGTCCTCAATCAAGAGTATGCTTTGAGTCTGCTTTACAGGAAGCTCACAAGTTGATATACTAAGGCACATTATGTGTCCATCCATGCTTTTCCCTTTGTAAGTCCCAAAATTATAACGGAGGCAAAGGCAAAATTTATTACTAAATGGTCATTACTAACAACTCAAATCATTCTGGTGACAGTCTGAATTTAGATGTGTGTCCTCACCTTGCGTTACAGTTTGCTGTGAGAGCAGACAAAATCATAACTTCCACCCAGCTAAGAATAAGTAACCAGCTTCAGTAGCCACTTTAAAAGACAGAGAAAAAAGGTCTTGTAGAGACAATGAGTTCTGCAATCTTGATAAGCTATTTAATAAATGCTTATTATGATTAGTACAGTTGTTACAGCTGAAGACGTTTTGCTTGGATGTAACTGCTCAGGAGGGTCAGTCTAATGAATGGCTTTCATGTATAGGAACAAAGGGCACAAAGTAACTCTGGCTCCTATCCTTTTAAATACTAGGCTTTCAGTTCAACAAGCAGAGCTCAGTGTACTGAAGAATGAGATGCACTGTTTTGTTAGAAAGAAATGTCTGCCCAATTCAGAAGGGATTGTCTAAACCAGTTGAGATCTAGAAATACAGCAGTGGGCCAAGACTTGTGCAGGACTAATCCTACCCATCAGTAAAGGTGACTGACTTCAGATTTATATTCAGTAGCCCCAGAAGATTATTCTTAAAGCATCAGTTAAAGCCAGGTGTAGACAAAGGGTAATTTTACAGAAGATGAAGGGCAGGGTGATATTTTCAAGAAATGCTTTCAGATTCCTGGGATTAAGATCCAGTGTTGCATACCTTCAACAAGTTTTCAGACTGCCCCATCGTGTGTAAAGGTGAAGGCATTTCAGCTGCTGCAGTCTCTAGCTGCTAGCCAGCTAGAGGCTTTTTTAGCTTTGAGAAGTTCCCATTGCTGATAAGTTGTATTCTGTCTTGCTAGTGAACAGCTTATAGTAGTGTGAGCTAAATAGCTGTGAAGTGGTCTTGTATCAAAGCTCACTACATTTTGGAGAAGATAAGAATTCATTAGTTGCTTATTTGCAAGTAAGTGATTTAGTGACCTAGCACTTAAAAAAACCAAAATAAACCCAACATCCAGCACCGAAATCACTTTTTCACATCTGAGGATTTTGTTACAACCTTATGATTGTAACACAATGCAGAAGTGTTAGACCTGAACTTGTAGTCTTGAGTTCATCAGATCTGTTTGCTACTTTGGGAAGTGTGGAGTGGCTGTGATAAGGTTCACAGTACTTACCAGAGGGTTAGGTGGCTGTGAACTTTGGTCATTGTCTGTGTGTAGTTGTGGAGGTGATGACAAGCCTCTGCTGCAAATGGATGTGTCCCAAGACAGATGAATGGTTGATACAAACAGGAGCTAGCTGTCAAATACTGATGGATTTGAAGTGCACTGTGAGCCCCTATGAGCATGAAGGAGGGTGATACAGGCACAACGAGCAAGGTAAAGGCATAAATATAAAAGCAGTATGTTAAAATAACTAGTGTGATTACAGCAAATTGAATACTTCATAGCTCTGAGTAGTGTGAAAACCTGTGCGAAAGGTGGAACTGTGAGGCTTCTGGCATTTTTTTGAGAGTATGATCTGAGAGTTTGACTTCCTTTGTAAACAGGACTAAGAGTCTACCTTTGTGGTGCTCTGCCTTACACTACATCTCCATTGAGTGCATTTTAAATGCTTACAGAGAAAACAAGGTTGTATGGAGTCACAGAATCTCAGTATCATGGAATGATTGGATGTGGAAGGGATTTCTGAAGGTCATAGTCAAACGCCCCTGCTAAAGCAGGTTCACCCGGAGCCAATTGCACAGGATCACGTTCAGGTGGCTTTTTAATATCTCCAGAGAAGAAGACTTGAGAACTTCTCCTACCAGCACTAGCTCTGGACAGAGTACTTCCAACACAGCTTCACCAGGGCAAGGTAGAGAGGTATTGGCTTTTGTCCAGTCCTCAGGTACCTCTCCTGTTCTCCATGATCTTTCAGAGATGATGGAGAGTGGCTTCGCAATAGCATCTCTCAACACATGTTGGTGCATCCCGTTGGGGCCCATGGATTTGTGGGTGTCAAGTTTGCCTGATCTCTAACCTGTTCTTCCCCAGCTAAGGGAAAGCCAACTTTTCTCCAGACTTTCTCTCTTGCCTCCATGGTTTGGGATTCCCAAGTGCTGGCCTTAGTAAAGACTGAAGCAAAAAAGGCATTCAGTATTTCACCTCTCTCTGTGTTCTCTGTCACCAGGGCACCCACCTCATTCCCAAATGGATGGGCCCAGATTTTCCGTGGTCTTCCTGTTGCTACTGAGGTACTTGAAGAAGCCCTTCTTGGTGTCCTTGACATCCATTGCCAGTTAATTCTAAATGGACCTTAGCTTTTCTTGTTGCTTCCCTGTCTACTCTGACAGTGTTCCTATGGTCCTCCCAAGTGGCTTGTCCCCTCTACCACATTCCAGAATATTTCTTTTTGTTTGAGATTTGCCAGAAGCTCCTTGCTTATTCATGCAGGTCTTCTGCCCCCTTTGCTTGATTTCTTATTCATAGGGATGCACCTGCCCCCTTTGATGCATCCCTATGAATAAGAAATCAAACAATCTTGAGGTTGAAGGAAGTGCTGCTTGAGTATTAACCAGCTCTCTTGGACCCTCCTACCTTCTAGGGCCATAACTCATACGATTCTTCCTCCAGATTCCTTTGGCCTTGAGGATGCCAAAGTTAGCTCTCTTGTAGTCCAGGCTGTAATTCTAGTTACTGCTGACTTCCTCCACTCAGGATCTCGAATTCCACAATCTCGTGGTCACTTGAGTCAAGGCTGCCCCCAGTCTTCACATCCCCAGGCAGTCCTTCCTTGTTTGTCAGTACAAGGTCCAGCAGCACACCTCTCCTGGATGGATCCTCCATCACTTGTGTCAAAACGTTACCATCAGTGCTCTGCAGGAACCTCCTGGGCTCCTGCGTGTCCACGAGTTGTTTTTCCAGCAGAGATCAGGGTGGCAGAAGTTCCCCATGAGCACCAGAGCCTGTGACTGTGAGGCTCCTTCCAGCTGATGGGAGAATTCCTCATTGACTTCTCTTCCTGACGGGGTGGCCTGTAGCAAACACCCACAGCAGTGTCACCCACGTTGTCCCTGAATGACCCACAAGCTCTTGTCTTGTTCATCCAGCCCGAGGCAGAGCTTGATACAGCCCAGTTGCTCTCTCACATAAAGAGCAGTTCCACCACCTCCCCTTGCTGGCCTGTCTTTCCTAGAAAGGATGTAGCCGTCCATGACAGCATTCCAGTCGTGAGCTATCCCACCATGTCTCTGTAACTGCAGTGAGATCGTGCACACAGATCTCTAATTCTGCCTGGATTTTCCCCGTGCTGTATGTGTTGGTGTACAAGGCATTTCAGAGGTAGTTATTCCTGCAGGTTTTCCTGGAGGAAGAAGTGCAGGAGGATGCACCAAAGCCATAGACACCCCTGAGGTGGTTTTCCTTCTGTATCTCATCTTGGGAGGCAGATAAGGAGCATTTGTTGTTGCTGTGGTTGGCCTGGTTTGTTCCCCAGCTGGATGTGATGTAGTGAGCGTTGCCACTTTGGACCTCACACCCTGAGTCCTTCAGTTTAAAGCCTGCTCACTGAGTTGGCCAGTCTTTGCCAAAGATCTCCTTGCCTCTTCTAGATGGATCCCCTTCTAGGTGGATCCCTTAAAGGACTATAAATAGGGATTATTTTTGATATTGACTACTTTCGGTGTGGGGTGTGTTACTATATGGAAGGAGAAAATCTAACAGCAGGGCCTCAACTTAGGAAGAGAGACGCATTCTACCAGAATTAGCATCCTGGAAGGTTCATGGCAATGAAATGCTGCACTCAAAGAGATTTTGTGTATTAATGGAGTAAGCATTGTCATGTGCTAGGATTTCAGGCTGTCAGGTGTTGTGCAAACAACAATCATAGAAGACTGTACAAAACCAATCTTTAGATGTCTTGTTCTTACTTATAACCCAGTAACAATTTGTGTAAAAATTAATGAGATCAACACCTCTTTTCTTTTTCTAGATAACTAGAATATATAGCAGAAAGCTAGGAATTTCTCAATAAAAGTAATTGTATGTTTTGTAGTAGTTGCCCATATATACATGGAAGGCATCTGGACTTCTAGTCACATCTCATAATCACTGAGTGCTTTTAAGTCTCCTTCTGTGTTTCTTGCTGGTTTCCTGTCATCTCCTGGTTGACCTGGAATATTTCTTGCAGGTAGGTAAAAAAATCAGAATTCTTAAGCAAAGGTTAATATTAAACAATGCATGAAATGAGCATCTGCATTAATTGGGAAGATGCTGTAAGGCAGCTGCTGATCTTTTTTGCCACTTACTCAGATGGCTCTCAAACTTGGAATACCACACTGGAATTAGCTCTTGTTTTTACTCATGATTAAGCAACCAAATACTTAGTAGTTATAATAAGATTTGTAATTAAGTGACCGTGGTGAATGTTTCATTTGAAGCTCAATTACACGTGAGTACGGGCAAGTGCAATAGCTGCTTATGTTTGATAGCTTTTTGTGCAAGGAGATCAAGAGAGTTTGTGATGCTAATTATTTAATCCTCTTGATGGGGGTCAGTAAATAGCCCAGCTGGAGAGCTTGGAATCGGACAGGTTTAACAGTTGGATGGAATCAGTGGCACAACTGAAAGAAAAAGAACAGGTTGGTAGTATCTCAGAATGGAGTGAGGGACTGTAGCCCATCAGACTCACAGATGTTCCTGAGGAGCGCTGCTACTGAAGTGCCTTAAGCATGATGTTCTGTCCTGCCTGTTTGCATCCCGAGTAACTGAATAGCTCTGGAATTGTACTTAATTTGTCCTTTAGTATGATGTTACTGTTCGGGTTGTTTAGTAAGTAGTAACTTGTAAAATACTTCTCTTACTGAGAATCTGCTTCACTGAATGTCTGAAAACCAAGGTTTTTGTCTGTGCTCTCTTCTGACATGTTGTCTGCTTTGTGATGATTTTGAGGGACTAAAACACAGACTCCTAGACCATGAAAGATTACTTCAGGGCCTTACTGTCTAGCAAGAAGTAAAGGCCACTGACTCATAGTAATTTGGTTCTGAAGTGCTTTCTTTTTTCACCCTTTTAGAAGGAAGCCAGTTACTCTTCATGGCAGCAGACTCCCTTGGCTTTTTTTTGCTTTAGCATTGTCCTTTCTCTCTTACTGCTAACTATAGTGTAAATATTACTTATGTAAGTGGGTGATAGTTTACTATATTGGAGGCAACCCCTGATGCTTCCTACTGGGCTAATTTCACTACTTAAAAAAACATAAAATTGCTTCCTTTGAAATAAAATTGCTTCCTTTGAAATAAAGCACATTTTAGGCTCTTTTTCTCTGTGTTTGCATTAGCAGTTTAAGAGTAGCAACTCTTTCACCTGCCTTGTTAAACAGGGAGCAAAGGCAACAGTGACCCAAGGGCTTTTTGTAGGTGGAATGAATGCTCTGCAGTTGGCTGTGTTTTGTATCATAACTCATTAAATTAAATAGTTTTGTTTTGAATTGGAGAAGTTCTGGCATAGTGGACTGTTGGGTGTGTTTTATACTGGGAATATTACTCCAGTGCTAGCTTTTTTCTTGATAGGAAAAAGCAAGCAGAGGAAGTGAAACTTCTCTGTGTCGTTCTGTAAGACAGTCCTGTTCTAGAGCTCTGTGAGCCAACAAATGATGCATTTGCCTTCAGTGCTGAGGCAGCTGAGTGACTGCAGGTAGCGGTGACTTTCCCATTGGGAACAGAACTGAAAATACTGTAGGGTCCAAACAGCGATTAACTAACGCAAAATAAGTGTAAGTGTTAACAGGGTTAGGGTTTGTATCAGTTCCTAGGGTGAAAGGAATCATATCCTGGTGCCATCCTGCTTGTGTTACATAGTGTTGTCAAATCAATCCTTCTTTGTAAATTAAAGTTAAAACCTTTGTCTCCTTCACGTAAAGCCTTTACTGAAATGCTGCATCTCACCACGCATTCATCAAAATAATCTGGTTTTACAGTGCTGTCTGATGTGGCTGTGGCATCCCTTACCTAAATTAACAACAACAGAGAAGTTTAAGGTTGTTCATTATCAAAGTTAGGAAAATACTGATGGCTTTGCAATAATGCAGCATCTGCACGCAGTGGTTTCCGTCTGGAGAGTTGCTCTGGTCGCATGCAAGTAATCAAGTTTGATTAGCTGAATAAATCATTATCTGTTGTTAAGATGTGTAGCTGTGAAGCAGGATAAAGTTACTTTGCTTGATTGCTACTTGGAGAAGTTCTAAGACAACAATTTGAGTTCAAAGATGTTCAAGTGCTGTGCAGTTTACTTCTGTCTGTATGTTGTCACAAAATGTCAGCTCTTGTATCTGCTACATCCTATTTCCTCACTTTAGATGGCAAAATAATTTTAAAACAGAAATGTTTGTAAAGTTTTAAGAAAGAAATAGGCTTGTCTACTGGCCACATCATGTGGGGTGCCCGTTGTGTGCTCTCTTTGCATGCTGCATGCAGTAATAAGTGCCCAGTTCACTATAGCTGTGAAATGCTTGAGGTGTAGATTAGCTGGCTCAACAGTAACACAGTCATAAAATCACAGAATGGTTTGGGTTTGAAGGGACCTTAAAGATCATCCAGTTCCAACACCCCTGCCGTAGGCAGGGACACCTTTTGCTGGACCAGTTTGCTCAGAACCCCATCCAGCCTGGCCTTGAACACCTCCAGGGATGAGACATCCATAACTTCTCTGAGAAGCCTGTTCCAGTGCCTCACCACCCTCACAGTAAAGAATTTCTTCCTTGTATCCAGTCTAAATCTACTACTCCCTTTCATCTTAAGTCCTATCACTGCATGCCCTTGTAAATAGTCCCTCTCCAGCTTTCTTGTGGATCCCCTTCAGAAAGGTCACAGTAAGGTCACCTCAGAGCCTTCTCTTCTCCCTCAGCTGAACACCCCCAACTCTCTCAGCCTTGTCTCATAGGAGAGGTGCTCTAGCCCTCTCATCCATTCTCTGGACTCCCTCTAACAGGTCAATGTCCCTCCTGTGCTGAGAACCCCAGAGCTGGATGCAGCACTCCAGGGGTCTCAAAAGGACAGAGTAAAAGGGCAGAATTCCCTCCCTTGCCCTGCTGGCCACACTGCTTTGAATGCAACCCAGAACACATTTGGCTTTCTGGGCCGCAAGTGCACGTTGCTAGGTCAAGTCCAGTCTCATCCACCAGAATCCCCAAGTCCTTCTTGGCAGGGCTGCTCTCAGTCTATTCACCCTCCAGCCTGTCTTGACATCAGGGTTTTCCTTGACCCAGGTGCAGCACCTTGCACTTGGTCTTGTACAACTTATAGTTAATACTGTTAATTATAAAATACATTTGATGTCTTTGCTGCTCCATCTATGAAAAGAAAAATCTTCTGCCCATCACAGATCAGTTGTAGCCTTCTAGTCAGGTTCCAAATCATTGTAGCCATGAGTACCAAAATTGTTTTTATTTAAGAAGGTTGTCTGTATACAGTATAAGGTTTTACACAATATGTGCCAAATCTGATTTCTTTTCTCTGCTATTGTGCCTCTCTGCTGAGAAGTAATAAAATGGATTACACTTTTTTAAAAATAGTACTGTTTCACACTTGGGATCCTAAAGATAGCAAAATGTTTTTCTGTTACTGCTGTAGAGCTGTGCCTGCAAACTGTCACATCCTTTGTGGAGTGTACTACTGGTCCTGATGGGAACTTAGTATTTTTTTTAGAGCTTTTAAAGAAGAGGGTGGGTGGATTGGTTTCTGTGTAGCATAAGGAGCGACTTCACGCACTTGCACGTACAGCTGCCAAAATGGTTTTTTTGAACTTAAGCAAAGCAACCTGGAGGGAACATTTGGCAAGCTTGTGCTGTGGCCAGCAGCTCTCTGCCACCATCTTCACCATTTGCTTCATGTTTGAATTTTAAGAGATGAGAAAAATATTTTAGTGAAGAGCAGTTTCTTCCCATGGGTGATAGAGTCACAGGAGGCTCCTCAAGTTCATGGTAGTTCACTGACATCCCTTTTTAAATACCATGGAAATTCCCTTTTGTGTAATGTAAATACAGATTCATGTTAATCTTCCAGTCCTGGGTCACTTCTGCCATGAGTAGGTAACAAATGAAGGGTGGAACTGGAGTGAATTGATCCTTTCTGCCATAGGCTCACAAACTGGTTGAATGGCAATTTTTGGGGGTGTTCTTTGTACTTGCTATATTGAATCCAGACTGGATCTGTATTCGAGTAGCCTTTCTTTAGTGACAGTTTTGTAACTTGCTCTGTGGTTTCTTGCCGTATTTCACCCCTTCTTGTCCACTGTGTGGTCTCTCAGTTTCTTCCTTTCTGGAGACATAGGTTATGGGGGACTTGCCTGTTCCTTTAAAAACAACCAACCTCCTCCCTTTCCTTTAGCTGGAAAGGCTAAATAAGGTCAAACAATCCACATGTGCCTGTGTCCTTTTTCACTTCTCTTCTGTCATTTCCTGATATCCCTGTAATTCTTGATTACCCTGAGCCTATTTCAACCAAGCATAGCAGAAGAATATAGATTGCAAAGACAATGCTGTCCTTGAAAGCTTACTGAGGCTGAAATCACCGAAATAGCCAAACAGATAGCTGCTGTTAGATAAACATAAAGCTTCTCACATACAGATCTGCCTGAATTCTTGAAACCTGTGCAGTAGAAGACACAATGATGAGCAAAGGAGAAGAAAACTCTTTTTGTAACAGTCATGTAATAGGAGTATTGCAGAGGAATCCTGGGATAGTGCAGCACATGACTTGAACGTGCTATAGGCTGTCATGATCTTGGTATATGTATCTGTTACTTTTTAGGGTGCCAAAGACCTGAAGAAAATGATAGCCTCTTCATATTTAGGATATTTACAAGATCCTGCAGAATGGGAAGGTAGTTTTCTGCTCTGGAAGAAATGATTGTGCTTTCCAAAGGAATTTTATGAACAGTGACCAAAAAACACTTGCTTGAAAACCTTGGGAAAACTATCCCAGAGGACGAGAAGGATGTCAAATTGAAAATAAAGCTGAAATTCCTCAGTGGAGTTCTCCAGAGTCAGGGGACGTGACTTGGACCGAGCCGTTACTGGTTTCTCATTTTTCCTGCATTTGTGTACAGCATATGAAAAATGCATTTTGTGTCTGGAATTGCAACTTGGAAAACTAAGTTCCGCTTGGGAGTGAGACTTGTGTCTAGTGAGAGACTGACTGAGTGACTAGTCAAGCACCATGGTGGTTGAAATGCTCTTTTATATTTCTAGGGTCTCTAATGTGAGTGTAAGTTTGAATTGGGATTGGTTGGTGTATATAGCGTGTCTGTTACAAATGCAGAGAATCGCATTTGGGTTTTGTTTATTTTTTCCTTCCCTCCAGTTAAAAAAAATAAAGTCAGTGGACTATAGAAAAGGGCAACTTGGAGATAATTTGAAGGTGTTTAGTTTCTTGTTTGTTTTTTGGTCTGCGGTTATTAGTATGTGTTTTTTAATAAACAGTTATTCTAAAACAAAATTTTCTTGTTCTCTGGCTGCTGTCTCAGGAGGAGGAGGAGAAGATAGAAAAATATCTGGGGATAAAATGTTGAACTAAACATTATATAACTATCTAAGTAATACTTACATTGAATAATTGTCCTGAATGGTTTCTCCCTCTTTTTTGGTAGGCTATCTGTATGCCTTATACAGAAGAAAGAGTTCACTTTCCAGAACCTTGACTCTGTTCATGGTCATTCCAGCATGTTTTTCTTCCAGATGTGGCCAAACATTAAATATTACTTACGGCTTTACTGTGGTAGCTCACAGTAATGTCCCAGATATGCTTTGTACCCTTTGGGGCCAGAGCAGCCGAGGATGTTGTGACCTGTGTCTGTCACACCTGAAATGGGGCTCTGATTAGGAACATGCAGGCACATGACCTCTCCTCTTCAGAGGGCCAGAGGCTCTGGTTTTGACAAGTCACAGTCTGAAATCTGTCATGAAGAATAAAGCTACAAGAGTAAAGAGACAGGTCCATGTTAGAAATGTTAGAAGTAAATAATTTTGAAGCCTTAATTTGTCAAGATTTTCAGAGAGGACAAAGAGCATCATTGACTGTGATTTGCCAGAAAGTTGATAGCCTCTGAATTCAGACCCCAAGTGACTAAAGTAAACCTGCTTGAAGAAATGGGATCCAGTAAATGTTAACAGGGGCAAAAGCACAGTTGCTTCCCTTGTTTCTTATTTCTTCTCTGTCTTGAAACTCTTGGAACTTCTTCCTTTTGTCCCCTCTGGAACTGTTCTGGCTCAAAATACACCTGAAATAAGAAGTCCGGAAGCAGTCATTTGGCCTGGGGAATGTAAATTCACTGTACGGTTTTAGAAAGATGTTAGCTTTTATAGAAAGGAAAACAACAATAAAACCACAACATGTGAAGCATTGGGCACCTCTTCACATATGCGTGCATTATCACACTCTTCCAGCAGCATCTTGGCTGGCTTGTTAGTGTGTTAATACAGACTGCTTGCTTTGATGATACTGAATCTGTTGCTGAGGTTGTTTTGCTACCTTTTTTTAAAGACTGGGAATATGATGGTGCCTCACACCTTGTGGTTACTGAATTATTTAGCTGAGATCAGTCTGTCTCAGAACTCTGAACACAAGAAGCTGCTCTTTGAAGTTGTGTGAAGAATTGTAGGGCCTCAAATGTCTCTGCTGATGGTTTTCTATTGCCAGAGGTGTGAAGCACAGCGGCTACTTCAGGGTAATTTATCACCTGATTTTCTGCAAAGTAATGGCTCACTTTCTTTTCCCCAAGTGGACCTTGGATACTCTTCAGAAAAAGTGGTAGTTGAATATATGAAATTTAGTGACACATCTTATTTTACACTTCATAATTCTAATTGCAAACTACTAATATAATGAAGAAAAACATGTAAGAGAGGAACTGCAGGAATATGATTTTGGAGGACCCTAAATCAAGTGATAATTACTGTAGTTGTGGTTTAAAACAATTTATATGCACTCTGTTGAGTGATGGAAGAAGGTTTTGCTACAGCTGTACTTAGTAGTTAATCCTGGAAGAGAGGATTCCTTCCAAATTAATGCTGTTTATCCCTATTGGATATACTTTTTTTTTGTCTGTACACTGATAGTCCCGTACCTTGTCCTGGCCTTGTAAAACTCTGCAGGTTGGTGTATTGACATGCCATAGGGCCACATTAAAAAACTTGCCTCTTGCTGTGATACCCAGATCTGTCACATTTCAAATCCTGTGAGTTGTAAGCACATCTGGTAGATTTGGTGTAGAAGTAGGAAACATTTGTTTAAAAGGTCGGCAAGCTCTGGATCTGGTTTCTTTTCTGGTGTTCTCCCATCAGCGCATTACCACATTGCACCATACACACCTTCCTGCAGTTACCAGCATACTCCTCCTGCAGAGACTGCCTTTGTTTTAGAGTAGACTTTCTTAAAGAGTTCAGTGTCCTGTGATGAGGTCCATCAAGTCATGGGATAATTTGAAAAAGCAAAAATGTAACTATTTGTCTTGTAAAATTGCTTTTATGTTGGGAGTCGTTATGTTCTAAGCTGGTGATAACACAGGACTTAACTGGTGCTTGCCTTGAGCATCTTGGTGGAACCATCTGCATTACTCTGGCTGAGGGCACTATTCTGTGCAGTAAAGTAAAAAATGTGTAGTACTTGAGATGATAATGAGATTCTGTAATCATGTGTTAAACACATTTTGAAGCTATTGTTAGTATTTAATGTTTTATAAATAGCTGTGCTGGTACTATGAAATAGATGTAGTTTCTTTCCTGAATAACTGCAGCAGGGGATACAGTGGTCCTTTTGCACACAGTTTTGTATAAATCATGTTGAATAAAGGCAGTGTTAATTATAGCATCTTCTTTTTTGAGTTTGCAGCCTGAAAAATATTTTTATGAGGGTCTCTTGTGTTTCTTATTCTCACAAAGACACTAATTCACTTGGAAGGCACCTAACATCAGTGCCAACAGTGCTGCATAGAGCACTCTTAACTGTATGGCTACAACAGGATCTCTAGCCATTGTAGATTGTTTCCCTCACCTCTGCCCACTTCTGTCTCTTCTCGCAGCAAAAGCCAAATCCAAATGTGGTGCCACGTTCTTCCCCTGTGCCAGTGGGATCCACTGCATCATTGGCCGCTTCCGGTGCAATGGCTTCGAGGACTGTCCCGACGGCAGCGATGAGGAGAACTGCAGTAAGTGGGAGCCTGCTTGCAAGTGAGGGCACTGCTGCTTATTTCAACTAATTGATGCTACTTAGAAAGGAAACATTCGGTAGCCTTCAGCTTCTGAGTCAAATATTCTCTCTGTCATTTATGACCCAGATGATTCTTGGCTTTTCACTTCATTAATGAGTCTGCCCCTTTTTCTTTTTTTTTTTTTTTAAGGTCCATCTCAGTCTTGCTTTGTATATAATGCCTGTATGATACTTCAAGCTTCTGAAATGAGTTTTAAGCTGCATGTTTGCTTTGAACATGTTCTCTGTACTCAAATGTAACTCAAATTGGGCAAATATTAACGATCATTTGAATTGTTCCATTTTTATTTGCTTGTTTCTTGTCACTGAAGAATATGATGTATTTGGTCATCAGCACATCTAGGTTTGACTGTTTATACATGTTCTCAAACAACAAAAAGAGCAAGTAATGGCATTATTTAGTGAAACAGGTTCTTGGAAGGAGAGGGAGGTTCTCGAAGCCAGACATGCCTGCCAATGCACAGCAGCAGGAAAGTTGTAGCAGAGAGATTATCTGAAGTACTGCTTGTTTTGGGCTAAACCCTCTGTGTGTGGCTGCATAGATCCATTTGTATCTGTAAGTCTAACAGGGATATATCATAGTGGTAGGGAAAAGTTATGTTGGATCCAGCAGCTCTGTTGTTACTGTCAAGAGCTGGTAAAAGTATGGGTTTCTAGGTGAAATCTTGCAGCAAAATACTTGTTCATTCTCCTTTCAGAGCGTGCTGAGGTTTTGTTTTCAATGACTTTTAAAGGTCAGGAGGAGGACAACAGACAGCAGCTTTCAAAGATAACAAAAGGCAATCTCACAGTGATCTATCACTGTCTGCTTCATGGAGGACTTGCCTTTCTTGGTGGTGGTTGGTGTGCTTTCCCCCACAGCATGAACCTCTCTTAAGGTGACATCTGTTGTTGGCCTGGAGAGTCCGGTTTGGGTCCTGCAAGGACTGTGGGACTGTGGCAGGGAGTCAGCACTTATGTGGAGCGAGTGAAGCCAGAGAAGCATTGAAGGCTAAGGAAATTACTCTGGGTTACGCTTGAACAAGTGGACTAAAAATAAGTTTTGACAAAAGTGCTTTGAATACCCTTGAGGTGGTGGTCTGACAAGTGGCAGGTCTCAACTGAAAGTGCACCAGCTTATGGAGTTCATTAGGAATAACACAATTTCACATGAGCTTGTAGTGTGTAGCTCCAATGAGACCTTACTGCTGATGATAACATGCTTCTGATCTCCGCTGTTCTATGCCAGTGAAGCAGTTGGTGTTTTCTAGCATGTCTAAATGTCTAGTCACTGCTTATGAGGAGAAACAATCATGAAGGTTCAAGGGTGACCTTGAAAATCAATGTGGAGTGCAAGTGTGCAGCAGTTTCAAACCAAAGGAGCTTTAGTGTGTTCATGCTGAACATGCTCTTAGGGAGCTGGAGGAATTGGGAATGTTTGTTATATGTCCTGCACGTTATATGCAGGGCAGGCTTTAAAGTTTTATTTATTTATTTATTTTTAAAAACTCTTTAAATGTAGCTGTTACTTTAAAGAGTAAAAAATGGAAGCCCATTAGTATTTGGGAACTGTAATCCCCTTTGTTATTGTGGCAGAGAAGCAGTTTGAAGTAGACAAGACATCTAAGCAGCCTTTTAAAGATTTTCAGTGGGAAAGTTGCATTCTGTTTCAGTCACCCCATTACCAAAAACTGTTTGGAGTTCAGAGAATAGTGCCAAAAATGATTAAGGGACAGGGGCTGATTTATGAGTAGATATTAAAACCAGCTAAATTATGCATATCTCAGCTAAGTGATAACTGTGTTGAAGGATAAGGTATGATGTATATGAAGGGTGCAAACGTTCCTTAAAAAGGGGTTGAAATTCAAACAGTGAGGGGCTGAGAGATTTCGCCATTGCCATTGTATCAATTCAAGATAGTGAGGAGAATGGGGAAGAGAAGCAGAGGTAAATAAACCACTGCCTGGAAGTTCTCAGTCAGAATTGTTGTCTTATAATATTGAAACTTCAGCTAAACTGAGTCTTCTGTAATGGGAATCAACAGGCAGTGTTTATGGTAGGCAGTTCTACCCTCCATATGTCTTCAGTTTGATCAAATGTGGAACAGTGATCATGATTGGGCTCTCATGAAAATGAACAGAAGGCTTATCACAACTGTGGGTGGGCTAAATCTCTGCTAATTGTAATGAATCTTGCATGAATTAGAAGTTTCATCTCTCCCTGTTTAGAGAGGCAGGGCTGGTTTGATTGCCAAGTTACTCCCACGTACCCAGTGAACTGACCAGCTATTGAGTTGTGACCTGTGGTTGGTGCTTATCAGCTATTTAACTGCCTGGGCAAGAAAATTTCTAATGCAAGATCTCACTTTCTGTTTTTGCAGCAGCAAATCCCTTGCTTTGCTCTACTGCCCGATTTCACTGTAAAAATGGTCTTTGCATTGATAAAAGCTTTGTGTGCGACAGTCAAAATAACTGCCAAGACAACAGCGATGAAGAAAGCTGCGAAAGCCCTCAAGGTAGGCACAGGAGTTTTATTCTATTCTGCAATATTATACCAACTCAAATTAACACAGAACAGGCTCAGCACCAAATGTGATTCTATTGGCTTGCTCTGTGCTGGCTAGCGCTGCAGATAGTGAGAGTGAAATGTGTAGAGAGTGTGCATATGCATACATTGCATTCTCAGTGCTCAGAAGACTGGTATCTTTTTCAGGTTCGTAAAAACACACTTTTGCAGGGAGTGCTTGTAATCTGTGATCCAGTGCTCGCCGAAGTTTCTGGGAATCCGTTTAGAACTACTGTGAGATGGATTGGACCCAGGGGGATTGATAGTAAAACCTCAGTTGGAAGTGAATCTGTCTATTTACCAGATGAATAAATCTTGTGTGTGCTGAAAGCTTTAGATCTTCATTGCTCGTTTACTTTCTGAAAGACATGTTTAACTGCAGCACAGGTCTACAGTGAAAGCATTTATTCCTACCCTTCCCCTGAAGACAGGGACGAAAATTTTTATTTGAAAATTTTTGTGTATTGAGTCTTGGGAGAATCTCAAAACACTGTCTTTGACATTTTTATTCTTTTTAACCTATCGTGTAAGTCTACAGCTAGCGCTTCTCAGTTTTGTTTTCCGTAACTTAATACCACAGTATTTTATAAAATGTGAGGTATATATGAATGATTTGAGGCTAACAGTGTGTATTGGGCATCTGCTGCTAAACATTTTAATGTCTGAGTTACTACCAAGAGACCGGAGTAGAAAAAATATGGGAGACAGTGGATATTTTCGGGGAAGATGTGGTGTGCTTCAGCCTATAGAAAGTAGGACACATGGAGAGAGATAAAGCAGGGTATGAAGGTTGAAGTAATTAGTGAAATTGAAGGAAAATTACTTTAATATCTACCTGCACTGATCAATTAATCCTTTGTGGAAAAGAAAATAATCCTGAGCTTAAGATGCTGATAAATATTCTTGACAACTCACAGAGGAAGAGGAAAAACACACAACAACAGTGCCAACAAAACAGGGTTTATAGCAGTGGTGTGTGACAGTCTCTTCTGTGTCATACCTCTGCCTAACCTGCAGGCTCTTTCCTTGGCTCCACACGTAAAAGTTGGAGGGGTCATCTTGGTAACTCTTCTGCATGCTGAACTACATCACAGCCTGGGAGCATAGCTCAGCTCGGATCAGAGCCTTGGACAGGGTCTGGCCTGCCCCCGCTCTCTGTCGGGAGTGGGACGAAAGGGCTGCCGAGGGCCCAGGGCTGGACTGTTCTTCATTACAGCTCTAAGGCAGCCTAATCAGTTTAATGCAGGTGCTAACGTTTGGTGTTAGGGTTTTTTGCTTTCTCTCTTTTCTTTGCTTCTGAAGCTTAAAGCAGCAGTACTTTTCTCCTAGGTTGGGATGACTGCTCCCTCTGCAGATTAATTGGCTGGATTGCCTCCAGGTTGTTTGTTGTCATGACAATCTGCTTTTGGAACTGACTGTCAGGCTCAAGAGAAGAAAAGAGCTGTATTTCATGAAGCCATTACTTTTGTCTTCATATTTGGTCCTTCTGGAAATGTTAGATTAGTCAGAGGCTTAAGCAAAGTAATTCTTTCTGATTATATGTGTGAAAGAGGCCCAAACAAGGAAGAAGGAACTCTGTCCATTAGGACAAGAACAGCCATGGTTGTGGGCTTTTTAAATTAAAAAAAAAAAAAAAAAAAAAT
>VZTE01003819.1:108556-166924 GCA_013397775.1 Eulacestoma nigropectus | reverse complement strand
CCCCTTTTTAATTGCCTTCTTTCCTGCAAGCCATCAGGGGCTTTTTCTTGCTTGTTTCTGTTTGCTTTCTGGTTTCTTTCTGTCTTCAGTGTTTGCATCTTGCTCTTTTGTCACGTGTTTGTTTTTTGCTTTTCCGGAGGTGTCAGACAAGGAGAACTGTGCACTAAGCCATATCCAGACTTAACTCTACTACCTCTAGTTAAAACACCACAAAGTTTTGTTGCTCTGTTCAAGTAAATCTCTCCTACTGAATCACTGTTCTGCTATTCTAGTGTCACCTTGGAGGGGCAGGAGATCATCTAGGCTTAAAGCTTAAACAAATATAAGAAAATCCTCAAAACCCATGGGCAGGAGGAATCACGCATCTCCCTGAGGAGACTGGGTATATGTTCTTTTCTATGCCACCTCTGGACCACATCTCTTCTCTCCAATGCGATTGCCAGACAGTGGCCCTCTACAAGAACATTGTCAGCTGGCAGTATTCATAACAGTCACGTGTTTCTTTCAGCAGAGATTTAATGTGAGTTTAGTGGTGTCTGCAGTTCACAATCAGGTGAGAAAAGGAGTCAGTTTCTGCTCTGGTTGTGCTATAGCTGTTAGAGCAGGAATTTCCTTTCTACCTTTTTTACCATATTATTTGTACTGCTTATATTTTATGGCTGTGATTTATAGGGTATGTCATGAGTTTCTCTGATGCTGCTAGCAGTTCCCTGCCTGTGGTTTGCTGGGTGGGGGCAGTGGCCTGATGCTTTTGACATAAGGTGTATTTGTTGGCTGCAGTACATTCCCATTGGACACCAGAACCAAGCCCATGCACTGGAAGGAGGTGATGGGGGGCGGTGTCTTGAAAGAGGTTACTGCATTAAACATCTGCTAGAGGAGGAAGTTTCCACAAGAACTGGGTTAATAGTCCACTTCTGGAGTGTAAGCTGGGGACAAGCCTTTGGCCAACCCCAGCCATGTGCAGCACACAGCAGCAGACGTGGCTTTGCAGAGGCTGGGGTGCAGAGCAGGAACTGTTGGCTGCTCATACATTAAAAGGGAGGAGGGAGAGGAAGCCTTTGCAGCTGGGTTGAGCGCAGGCTGCTGCCAGCAGTTGTCTAGAGGCATTCCTCACTGCTGTGAGTTCTGTGAGTGATGCTTCAGAGAAAAATCTCCCCTGGCTTTTTTCAAATACAAGTCTTTGTCATGCGTAACAGGGTGGAGTTCTCTGCTGCGCTCTTCCCCAAGTTTTTTAGTTGTGGGAGATAGGGGAGGGAAAAAATGAATCAGACTTCATCAGTTTGTTACTTTCCAGGGGCTCTGCAAATCCATTACTTTACTCTTATGGCAGCTGCCTCTGGAATTGCAATCACAGCATATTCTGTCTCTTCTCCTCGTAGTTAGGATAGGCTTCTTTAGCATCTTCCATTTTCTTTCTTTTTTTTTTCATACCCTTTTCCCTTCTACTATGCAGTTGAGAGAGCCAGGGAAATGAAGAGGATGCTGCACACCTCTGCTCTTTTCACACTGAAAAAGGAATGTGTCTCTCTTGTGTGTGCTATGGCTCTATCCCAACAAGAAAGCCAAAAACTATGAAGTGGATTTTTTTCCAAAGCATATGTTTAGATGCACAAGTAAGGTCAACTTCTAGTAGGTTCTGTACACTTAGGCAAATTTGAAAAGATCACCCTTTTTATATAACATCAGTGTGGATTTACTTGAAAGGAGGTAAATAATGAAGCACCAAAGATAACTTAATACAAGCAAGGCTTCTTCCTGCTGGAAGGAATGCTGACTGGAGCAGATACCACAGAGTCCTTATTTCCACTTATTTCCTTGTTAGAGGCTTCAAAATATATCACCATGACTTGAGAATTCAGTTTGCCCTGTCCTGCACCACTCTCCTATGCTTTATTCAATCTAAGTTTCAAGGCCTCAGGCTGTGAGGATTTAATTACTATTTCTGGGGGATTATTCTAGCTGCAGTGCTCACAAGTTTTCCTGTTCTAGCTTCACCTCTGCTCTAAAGCCAAGGAAAACTCAAGTGTTATATAGCCTGTGTGGTTTTGGGGCCTCAACAAGCCTGTAGTGCAGAATGTCTCTTAACTTTTACCTTTCCTTTGTCTTTTGCATCCAGAACAAACTCTCTAGATCTTTGATTTCCTTAATAGGGTAGTGAATTTATCTCAGCTGTTCTGCGTGAAAACCGATGCTGAGGTTAGTGAGCTTTGCCCTACACTGGGCTGCTGCCAGTCTTTTTGTGTATTGTACATTAAATGTGATCCCTGCTTTTCATGAACACTCCGTCCCAGCTGCATTTTTTAATTAAGATTTCGTGGACCAGTTCTTGCTGAGTCTTGCTGAATAACTCTTGAAAGAAGATTCTCGTTGTCCAGAGGTAGGATCATGTAGCGCTGAGCTTGTCATTTAGCTTGTTACTTTTCCAGTGGTTAGATCAGCTGCACTTAGGCCCGTTTTGGCATTAGGAAGTTATTAAACTGCTGTCCTGTGGCTTCATCTTGAAACATCGACCTTTCTATTGCTGTTTTGTGCGTGGTTCAACCTGTCCTGATCTCATTCTGTCCTCTGCATTCTATCTGTTACAAGGTTTTTTCCCTGCTAGTCTCATGTGTTTGCATAGGTGCTTCATTTCAGAGGAGTACAGGAGGGATACAGATGTTATGACTTCATTTTTTATTATTTATTATACTGTTTGGGCTTTTTTGATCTCTGGAACTCAAAACAATGATCAAACAAGGATTCTCTTTCATTTTTCTTGGCACTAGTTTCTCTCTCCATGGATGGAAGTGACTGAGGTTGATTGTCGGAGTCAGTGACTGGTAAATCCCATGAATCCATCCTCAGTCCAGCTGAATTTATTACCTATTCATGGTTTTGCTGGATCTCAATTTCTAAACCTTACTTTTGCCCTACATAGTTTACATTTAGTGTTTCAGACTGAAAGTGTATCTTGTGAGCCTGGGAGTAAATGTTTGGGAGTTTCCCCCTCTCTATTTAGCTTGTTCCTTGGGCAAGATCCAGTTCCAGGCCCTTGTCCCCTGCCTGGCCCAGGGAATGGCCAGAGCTAGTTGCAGGGATGGAGCTCTGCCTGGTGTCCAGCTGCTGTGGGGGAAAGGTAGCTCTGCTGCAGCCTCAGCAAGTGCTCAACAGCATCTGTTTTCTTAGGCACTTTCAAGCTGTATGAAAATGATTTCAGGCAGCAGAAAAGCGTTCTACTTGCCAAGTATTGCATGAAACGTCCAGAAAACAGACCTGGTTAGGAGACCTTCCATGGGAGGGTAGAAGGAGAAGAGGAAGAAAATAATAGAAACTGTCAGAGGGAATTCAGTGAGGTAGAAAGGGGGATCTCTTTGGCCATAACAGTGAAGTCTACGAGTCTCTCTTTTTCTTTCTTCCACCCCACCAGTATCTCTTAAAACTTCCAATTGTTACTGCTGCTTGTTACAAGGTGTTTGCATTCTGTCATTCCTTGCTCCATCTCACATTCATTCACTGGCAGTGCGGCACCAGCCCCTGTCTCACCACTGCTGGTGAAAATCCTTTCCTTTGCCCTTCAGGCAGAGTGCCTGGAAGGGCAGGTGGATGTTCAGTGGTTTTCATTTGCTGAGACAGGGGTGCTCTGCTGAAGTGAGGGAATGTGTTACCCATGGTAAAACACAAAAAGGAGCGGTTATTGCTTGTGTTGGTTATTCTGAAGGCACTCTGTTCTCTCTCTAACTGGGGAAAATTCTCTTGTGTCCCCCACACCAGCTTATTTGGCATTTTCTGGTGAATCTGAAAGGGATGCTGCCGGTTAGACAGTGTCTCTTAGTGACATGAGAAGCTCTAGGTTTTTCTGCTGGACCTTGTGGGCTTGGCAGTTTGGTATCACCCTTCTCCTGGGCAGTTTTCCACCTCTGGTGGTAAATGGTGTGTGGTAGGGCTGCTGTTTGGCTGATGTGGTTTTAGTTCTGTTGGTGGAGAAGTGGTAGTGGGAAAGGTACAAAAGTAGGTTTAAGTGGGCGACAAGGTCCTTTACAACTATGCAGTCTAAGAAAGGAGAGGGAGAGGTCTGTTCTCTGACAGTAAAGTGTGAGTAGGAGCATTTTCAGAAGAGATTATCAACCTGTCTTTTCCCTCTTGATTTCATGCTGCACCTTAGCCATATGTTCTGTCAGCCCTGGAGAAAGCTGCTGCTTTCTCTAGTTTCATTTGCTTAACCAAGGTTATGACGTTCAGTCCTTGCAAGGACAAAACTTCTGTCTGTTGTCATTTAAAAGTATTTACTATTATGAGCTATGATACCACCTGTGCTCTGCCCAAGTGGGCTTTGAATGAAGCACAGGTTTGGTTCATCGAGGGACAGCTGTCACCAAAGCAGGAGTCCTTAGTGTTGGTGTAGTTATCACTTCTACACGACAGAGGGAATTTCCCACTCTGTAGACTCACTATCATTTCTTACAACTTACCACTCTATCTTAAGCCATGTTGCCTAAAATACACATCTTTAAAATGCTTCCAGATAGGCTTCCAAAGCCAGGTTGTTCAGTCTGTCTTCTATTAGGTTCATCCTACTGTCAGTTTTTCCTTGCAAACTAGCAGTAGCTAAATTCATTACAAGAGCTTGCTCAGAAAACATGTTCAGACAAGTCCAGAAGGCAAAGTGGGAGTCCTGAGAGCTCGCACAGAGGGAACTGCTTTGCTCTCCATGAATACTCCGTGCTGTGGTAGTGGCAGTTCTGGGGTTTTTTCCCTTTCCAGAGGAATTGCATTGAGGATGATGGGGCACAGACTAACGGAAGTTGTAATCTGAGTCCTGTGAAAAATGCCAATAAACTGCAGATCAGGTATTGGCACTTCAAAGGACTGTATGTCAGTGAAGATCTTCTGCTTTCATCTGAGACAAAGCCTTGAGTATTGTGAATCTTCTAGCATGGTGGTGTGGCAGTGTTCCTGATGAAAGTGAGCATTTATCTTGCTGAATTCCTATTTCTACTGTTGGCAGAAGCTTTTTTCTTCTTTTTCTTCCTGTCTTGCACTGTCACAGGCATCTCAGGAAACTCATTTACCCTAATCCTGTGTTTGACTTGTGAGACCCAATAAGCTAATAGCTTGAGAAGAAATTGCTGTAGCATTTGCATTCATAAATATCATGAACAGCCTCCTTAAAGTGGTGTTTGATTACTTGAGACAAAGCTTTCAAAACATTAAAGCAGTTTAAAATAATCACTTGGCTAAAGCAATAGAATTCTGTGGATGCGTTTCATTTTTCATAACCCTCTATTTATTTCCCTTTTCAGAAAATGGACAAGAAGCCTGTATTAAAAAGTAATTAAATCTGCAACCCAAGCAAGACACAGAAAATTCAAAATTTAATGCTAATGCAGTTTTTTTCATTTTGCAGATGATTGTTGCCCACTCACATGCACACAAGTATGCACATCATTAAGACTGACAAAGAGCTGACTGTTAACTTTGAAATTCTTGGTTTCCAAGAGTTTATTTCACAATCTTATTATGTAAATTTGGTTTTGTTAACTTGTGCAGTTGCCAGGAGAAATAGTGTCCATCTATAGAGATGCATGAGATGCATCTGCAAAAGCTGGGTAGGACTATCTGTTCTCTTGAAAAAGAGTCATGTTGATTTATGACTGATCTTTAAAAGTTTAAAGAATCCTGACAGTGTAAACCAAACAAATCTAACAGTGTGATGGTGGTGTTTGCCAAATGAGACTGTGTCCTGCATGGCATTGTGTGCATCCCACTAAGGCTTGAGGGATTACTGCTGTATAATTGCTGGCTTTCCTAAAGATAAGGTGTGTGTCGTGAGGCTGTGTGAAAATACATAGAACAAAAATTTCTGGCTATTTGGTTAAAAAAAAAAATTACTGTTGGGTCCCTAATTTTTTCCAGTACAACACAGGAAGTGTTTGTCAGGGGAGTGATATTTGACAAAGCCTTATTCCTGTTACATCTGGAGACCTGATGTATTTTAGTTCTTGATTGTATGTCTGAACCAGCATGAGGGGAATGAGAACGTCCCATGAAACACCCCTTTGCCTGGAACTCTCCTGGCTGGAGGGCAGCTCTGGGAGTTCCCACGTCAGGTAGTTCACCTACCAAAAAATTAGAATTAGAAAGCTCATTAGAGTCTACTTGTGGATGGTAGTCGTGTGCAGGCAGGAGCTCGTAGGGACAGGTGATGTGCATGGGAGGATTTATTTGCACTGGGAGAATAGTGTTCTTCTGCGAAGCTACAGTATGTGCTACATGGTGCCAGTTACTTTTTGTGAGTGCTGTCAAATGCTATTGGAAATAGCATTCACAAATTGTCCCATCCTTCTGTGAAATTAAATTCCTTCTAGCTTTTCATGGTGGGGAAGGGGATTCAATAGGCAGATGGTTCAAGATCATCCTTCAAGGCACATCCTTAAGGCACAACCTTAACATCCTTTAAGGTTAACATGTCTTTAACCTTAAAAGGTTGTCAGTCCATGAATTCTGACTTTGAAGCTTGCAGTGGATGAAGTTGGAATTGCTGTTCAGGATGGAAGTGAATTTCACCTGTTAAATAGAGAATTTTATGTTTGGCAAAGAACTTTCCTCTGCAGGTCTGTGTTATGCCTGGAGAATGCAGCTTCTTAGCACTAGACTTGTAGTTTGATTGTTGCACAATATTTAATAAATGATATATGTAGCTGGAGGTGAGTGTCAGTTTTTTTAAATGTGGAAATCTGATCACTTCCATGTGGTTTTAAGCGTAGAGTGAAAAGCAGTAACTTGATAGTTACTCAGTATAACCTCTGCAGTGTCTTTACAGCACAGTCTGGTGTAAACACTGCTCTTCATCCTCACACCAGCAAGGTAAATCAGTTGCATTTTTTGTTGTCCTGGCATCTGCAGCCAGACAGGGATGAAGATAAGACTTCATTCTGAAGCAGGGAACCGTCACACGTTCATGACACCCCAAGTGCTGTCTCACTGTCAGGGGAGACTTGTGAGCTACGGTGTGTGTGATCATTGGTAAAACCTCCTACCCTCTGCAATGGGCATGGTCTTGCATTCCGGAGAGCAGCAGATCCAGAGCATCTCTGCTGCTGGGGGGCTCGTTTTCTATAATCTGCATATTCAGCTCATCACTGTGGGCTTTAACAGTCAAAACTTTTGTTTTGCTCCTTGTCCAATACAGAGATTGATTTGAAAGATGAAATAATGTTGGAATACTTCCCATATTTTGCCCCAGATATTTTGCTGTGGATATTCCTGTTTCATCACATTTTTATGACTTGAAAATAGGCCACTTCACACACTTTACTGTATAAAAATTGAGCTAGACCTTTCTCAAGATGGACCTTTAAAATTAGAAACTTCACACTTGAATGTCAGAGTTGTGTATAATTTCCTGTGTTGACAACTACATGGCATCTGTCATGGATGAGTGAAATGTCTTGAGCTGTTGCTAAGTAAGTTTATGCCTGTTTCACGAGCTATTGTGCTTCTTTGGTACAGATAAAGAAGTCAGCTCTGGGTTGTGTTGTGGCTGAGCTTTTCTGGTGTGTTACAGTCACTCTACAGGGATTATCAGCCTTTCATATAATTGTGCAATGCCGGGGTTATGCTAGTTATATTTTAGTTTCTGTTTTGCTATTAATGGTATCGTGTAAGTGCTGAGTTTGTTTTGGGTTTAAAATTGTTAGAGCAAAGGGAAGATCATTTTTCTCTGGGCTACAAATCGAAAGCTCTGGAGTATGTTTGATTTTCTATCAGAACAACTTGCCATTGCCTCTGTCACTCTAGTGGGTAATGTTTTCCCTTCTGGTTCCCATTACTATAATTAAATGCATTCAGAGCATTCTGTTTCTGTCTATTAACATGTAATCATTTGATTGATTCTTGTATGCCAAGTAGATATTTTTTCCAAAGGAAATATTTATTTACATGAGTTTTCAGATCAGCTATGTA
Source organism: Eulacestoma nigropectus (assembly GCA_013397775.1). Lineage (NCBI taxonomy): Eukaryota > Metazoa > Chordata > Aves > Passeriformes > Eulacestoma > Eulacestoma nigropectus. Next base: position 158,980 of record VZTE01003819.1, on the reverse strand, counting down.
AATCAAGTGCTTATGAGAGGCACTTTGACGTGCAGTTTGAACACTGGTATTTCCAGCTTCTGTCCTCTGCACCTCATGTACCTCCACAGCTTTCTGCTACTTTAATTGTTAGTTCCCTTACTACCATGCTTAGTCAGATGTTCAAAGCACTGGTTATTTAACTTGCCAAGAGAAGATGTTACTGTATCCTGTGGATTTTTTTATTGATCAGGATTTAGTGGGAGGCTGACTTGCCTTTCTCAACAGATCACTTGTGTCAAGGAAAGCTGCTGACCAAGGATATTTTTAGACATTGTTAATGATCCAGAGAATGTACTGTCAAATATTTTCTTTTCAGTCGGTTTTATTTCTTTGGCATCACATCAGGTTAACATCAAGCTTTTTGTGTTTACATCTTTTTGTACTATGAATTCTTTGCCTTCTTTGTGATAACTGTATGCAAACCATGTGATTCTAATTGTTTCTCTACCCTCTATTTCTTTTGTTCCCTGATCCATGGGAATAATACTGCCCCTGAACTACAGTAGAATTTCTGAAAGTAGCCAGTTACTGTAAAAATGAACAAACCTAAAGCACTCATACAAACACCCTGTTTTTTAACCCCAGAGAATTAAAATGTATGCCCATGGATAAGGCATTGATAATCAATACTGTCTTCCTTCAAACTTCCTTGTACCAGAGGATAGGATCGGTATGAGACCATGATTCCAGACTCGTTAATCCTGGGAATGCGTGCTGTTCTGTCAGTCACAGGTACAGATTTGGCCAATATTTTTGTTGATAACCGCAACATTGAGTTTAGGTCAGCTGCAGAAAGACTGATGATGCCTATCCAGCACAATGTTTTCAGACACAGGCACTTGTTTTGAAGAAATTTCTTAACCCAAAAAAGCACGTTGCATTATGGCCAAGGTATTTTTGATTTCAGACTGCAGACTTGTGCTGGGAATGCAGTGGCTCAGCAGAATGTCACTAGGCTAGGAAAGGTATTGAAGCCCTATCTGTGAGCAGACACTCACTGCATGCTTCATTTACTACCATCCTGTGCTGAATAGACTTCACCTAAAAGCAGGAGCTGTCAGAGATGTAAAGAAGGATGTTTTAATGTCATTTCTTTATCCAGAATCTTCCGGTCCATTATGGCTTCAGAATTTATTGTTGTTTGTACTCCAGACCAATTGCAAAGTAAATGAGAACATCCCAGCTGCTTGTGCTGGTGTAGCCATGGCTGCATTGACAGACTCGGGAGCAGGGTGTTGCTGATAAGTCTTGTGATCTTAATCTGCTGTTTTATTGATATTATAATGATTCTAATGATCCCTCTATAACAAAGCGTCTTACTAGGGAAGAAGGATTTTCTAGGTGTATTTGTGGAGCTTAGGTTTTTGAATGCATCCTCCAGAGAAGGAAGAGAGCTGCTGGAGGGAGTCTGACATTTAGTCACGCATTTGACAGTGCAATTCAGAGTGCTTACTTGCTGAATAGGTGAAGGTATTCCTTGCTCTGGATCCTTCTCAGTGTTACTAAGAGGATCTGCATTGTTGGCAACTGCTTTTGCAAATCAAGGAAGATACCATTTTTATTTTTAAGAATACTTTTCTACTATTTCTACTCTGCTTTTAGCTAGAGGAGAAATATAGGAATGATCTGTCTATAGGCTTCCTGACACACTGTAATTGTCAGCAGAGATCGTAAAGATGAAAAAAGGCATCCTTGACACTTGGGCCATCTAATCAAAGACTTGAGAGAAAGAATTTAGTTCCTTGATCATCTGTGATCCTACTATGTGACTTACAGGAAGTTTCTGTTGCAATAATTTTTTTCCCCACATTTTTAAGATAGCAGTAGCTCTTCTTTTATCTTCAAAGGGTATAGTTGTAGATTATATAAATTATTTGTTGATTGCTTACTTAATCATAGAATCATAGACTGGTTTGGGTTGGAAGGGACTTGAAAGATTATCTAGTTTCAAGCCCTCTGCCAGGGCCAGGGACACTTTCCACTGGATCAGTTTGCTCAGAGCCTCATCCAACCTGGCCTTGGACAGGATGGGGGATCCATGACTTCTGGACAACCTCTTCCAGTGTCTCACCTCCCTCACCATAAATAATTTCTTCCTAATACCTAATCTGAATCTGCTCTCAGTTTAAAGCCATTTCCCTTTGTCCTGTCACTACATGCCCTTGTAAAAAGACATTAAAAAGATGGTAACTATTAGTGTCTTGTCATTTATATCCACCAGGACAGAAACATACTGTCACAAGTTCACTTGAAAGCATTGCTCAGGAAGAAGTTGGGAATTCGTTTCTCCTTTGGACATGCCCTTGGGAAAGTTAGGAGCTAATTCATGCAGTTCCTCAGGGCACCTACAACAAGGTGTTTTGGAATAGGGTGATCTTGATTGGATCCTGCTGTATGTTTGCAGTTCAATTCACATTGTGTTTCTCCTAGTAGATTATTTCACCTTTAGCAATGTAGAGCTCCTGTATATGGAGTTTCCCAAAAAAGCTTTTAATACTTTGTTACCCTGACTGCCAGCAGAACTGCTGTGTGACATCTGCATGGGTGAAATGGGCATTTTTCTGTTTGTGGAAAATGCTCGTATCAGTCAGCAATTTGAAGTGCAACAGAAAAAATGTAGTTCCCTTCTGATCAATACAGTGATTCTAGACATTAGTCTTTGTTTTTTAGCATGACTCTTATGCCTTGTTAATCCTCTTGAGCAGCAAGAAGACAGTTTAATACTGAAGATCCATTTCACCTAGGAATTCATATAGGGTAACACTTTGGAGTTGTATAAAAAAATAATGTGGGGACAAGAGGATATTTGCAAAATAAGCTTTTACATTTTGATCTCAAAATACTCACTCTGACCTCTAAATCTCTCTATCAGATGTTTTTATTTCCCCTTTTCATATTTTTACGTTTCATTTTAAATTAATCCAGTAATTAAATAAGAAGTATCAGAATGTCACAATATGATTAAGTCACTCTTTTGCTTTGTCTGTGCAAGTAAATAATGATGAATGGAAGTTTATCATTTGTCTCTTATTCTCTGTTTTGTTTTGGGGTTTTTTGTTGGGTATTTTTTGCTTACACAGGTAATTTTTGTCTCTTGAGAGGATAAAGTGCTTGGATAGCCTTTTTGTAGTCTTGACATATAATTCTAATGACTCTAGATATGTTATCCCTGCTTCTGATTTTATGTCTTTGTTTTTTTCTTTTTTTTCATTAAGCTTGGTGTGCATTAGAAAGTCATATTTTAGTTCTTTGAAAGACTGTCTTTATTAATTAAACCCACTAATTATCAGGAAGAGATTAATACCTGCTCACTAAAACAACGCAATTTAAAGTGTTTCCAGAGTGTTCTTCCTCAAAAGATAAGTTTATGCTCATTCAGATCTGCTCTTCTTGGAAATAGATAGAGAAAGAGGAATTTTTATTGTAAATCAGTGATGAAGGCCAAAACATGAAGTAAACATGAGAACAGAGGAGGCACTGAGGCTCATTTGGTAAAATGGCTTTTGTTCTATTACAGAGGTGGGGGGGAATTTTTGCTGTTACTAATTAACAGCAGGAAGAAGCATCTGGTGTTCTACTGACGGTTTTTACTTGGAAAGTAATTTCTTTGTTAGCATCTTTATAATGATCATGTTTACACAGTCTGTGTGCATGACGGCCTCTGTTCCCCTGAAGTTACAACATACAAGCCTCGTGGAGTTTGAGGGATGACACAAGTGCTGTGGAGGTACTAGGGAGAGGAGACTCATTGCTTCTTGATTTATTGACAGTCCAAAGCTGGTATGCTACTGTCCACCCTCAACTCAGCAAAGAACAGCTCTTGTTTGTTAATTGCTTATAATCGATATGTGAGAAGACACTGTTTTGTTTTGGCATCTTCAGAAGTTGAGTCTGAAAGGGTACTTCTAAACCATTATAATTTAAACCCATTTACCATTCTGAAGACAACTCTGAATTCTATGTGTTTCTATACACATACTGAAAAGAATTAATATAAACCTCACATCACATAAAATACTATGTGGGTTATGCAGTTTGTTGATGTGAATTCTATATTCAGTGCTGCTCGTTCAGCTGCTTGTGTTCAGTTTCTGTGCATAGCTAAGTGAAACAGTCCTCAGGTTACCCAAATTTAAAAGATACCAAAAATTCTTTCCTGAATAAATGTGTTAGAAATACAGTATCTACCACTTTAAATCATCTTTTCAAAGAAAAGACTAGTCAAGCTGAAAATCCAGCGAACAGAGTCAGTATGTTGCGTGAGGTGAAAACATCATTCCCTTAAAGAGTATGAAAGCCAAGTGAGAAGAACAGAGGCTGGAACAGTTGTTAAAATTTATAGTAGTCAATGAGCAATAAAACACTTATCTATTATTGCATTTCTTCATGGTGGTCACACTTCCAAACAAGTATGATGTATATATCATATACACAGCTCTGTAATACTGAGCTAAGCAAAAATTAGAGCAATGCAATAATCAGCTCTGAGGAGGAGATCTGATGCTGGTGGTGACAGCAGTTTTTCACTTACCCAGTTAGCGCTGAGGGATGCCATCCTGAGTTCCTCTGGGTTGTGTGGTCTTAGAATTACCCTTTTTGCTTGAAAAATAGTATTAGACGTTTTCTACCAAGATAAATGTTGGGACTTGCATAAATTAGATTTAGATTTCTTTCATATTTGTAGAGGTGTGGGGGGAGGGAAGGAAAAGAAACAGTACAAGAAAAGATTCATTTATTTAAAACTTCATGAATGCCAGATTTTTGAGTAATTTTCTTTCTAAGCAGATCTGCAGTGTGTGTCATTACCCACCCATTTCCTTTTAACCCAATTAGAAGAAATGCATACCCTGTGTTTTGAGGGGAAGTATGCTAAGAGGAAGGTTCTTGATTTACCCCTCTTGCAATCACTCCTCTCATGGGCCAGGTGAGTTTTATAAATAGCGTGGAGAAGACCTGGTTGATTATTTTCCTTATTTTTCAAAATTAAGTATTAATTTGTTAATCATTTAAAGATAGAAACAGGTGTTGGTCATAAATGAAGCCGAGCGATGAAGGAAAGTGAGGCTGTGCAGATCTATGTGTGTGAAGACATGCCCAACAATATATTGCTACTGACATGGTAATTTAAACTCAGCCATACATTTATGTACACCTCAATTTAAACATTCAGCTGACAGTGCTTGGATCACTTGGTCTCAGCAGGAGGGGAGGAGGCTGCGTCCCTACCATTGTCTAGATAGATTTCTGCTAAGGATACCTGTTCTCATCCACATGTCCTACCTGGAAGCACTTGGCTAACCTGTAGTCCACGAGACTGGTTTCTCACCCAGATGGAGGCTGTCTTGCTTCAGCAGCACAGCATGTTAATAAATTTACATTTGCATCAGCGCGAAAAATGAAATGTCTCTGTCGTTTCAAGCATCAGCAAGTGCTTGGAGGTACCATACTAATACTGGAGCATGAAACTGTTACCAAGTACTGATCGCATTTGTTTGAGTGTTTGACAGCCAGTCTCGAGATTTTGTTGGTGGTGTTGTTTCAAAAAAATTTGTTAAGAGAATGGCTTTGTAGATATTACTGAGAGAAATTCTGCAAGACTAGTTGCCGTGGGGGAATCAATATTAAGATTGTCAAAACGTTAAGGACCTGATCTGAGTATAACATACTCCATTTTAAATGAGTATTAAGTCATCTGGTATTGTAGTAATTAATCTGGTGTAAATGAGATTAAAATCAATACCAGATTAGTGGCTAATGGGATGCCACTGGTTGGTGTGGGTGTGATTTGAGGGACTGGGGAGAAATTCCCATGGCCTATTCTGCAGTGCAAACTTTTCTTTGTTCTTTCCCCTGTTTTCTGCTGTGCTTTTCCTCCATGCTTGAATTTGCAAGCTCTCATAATTTATAAGTACAATTGAAGAGCTCTCCTTAGGAGAGAGCATTTTGAAATTGCCTGCTAATCTCTGCCAGGAAAAATAAGCCTGAAACCAGAACAGATGGGGAAAACTTATATTTATGTGTTATGAAACTCACATCTTTCTGCCTGATATTGGTGCAGTTGGCTTATATTCTTACTGTTCTTTGTCGAGCCCCAGTTCTGCCTGATTTTCTCACATGCTTGCTTTATTGTTCCGTGTTCCTTGCATTCAGGTTGCAGTACAGCTGGCTGACAGATGAGGGGGAATTGCATTTGTTTTTCTTTGAACAAACTGTATTAATTATAATGCCTCCCACTGGGCTTGCAGTTTGCTTTAAGTAGCACATATCATTAGCTTTTAAAAACTGACAGGATCATAAACTTCATATTATTTTATCTTAAATGGTGTATGATTTAAATGCACGGTATAACCACGAGGCAGAACAGCAAACCTGCACTCACAACTCTGGCTACTACAGAAAGATACATTTTTCTTCCAGAGGAAAAAGCATCCGTATTAACTAGAAGGGGTATAAAGTTAATTTTTTTCAGTCAGCAGTGCAGGTTAATTGTTAACTGTTTGTCCAGAGCAATCAAAAGTGAGCATAATTGGAGTCTTAACAGATGTGTTCTTTTCTTATATACATGTTTATATGTTACTGGGGAACAGGTTCCTGGCATGTTTTCTTCCTGCCAAAAAGCTTTTGGTAATCAGCAGCAGACTTAATCCATGGACACATTTTGGCTTGAATAGTGGAGGTTTGTATCTTCTGTTTCTTGCTTTTCAGCCTACTTCAGAATTTTGTTCTAGAGAGATGAAAGCATTTGCTTGAATCTTTTTATGATATTTTAATGATCGGGAGCTTGTCAGAGCGAAGAGGTGAAAGATTCCAGGATACCTGGTTTACTATAAGGTATCAAGAAAAATAGTAAAGAGCATTTATTATGTGTTTTATAAGGGTGTAATTAGTTACAGGAGGAAGTCAGAGCCTTGGACTATTTCTATACAATTCAGTCTGAGTTAGGGTTTATTTAAATCACCCCTTGAAGTGTTAAAAATTCATGGTATAGGATGGATAGGAGCTTTCATGTGCTGGAAAAGAAGGAATTTACATGAAGTATTTAAGATGTTTATCACACACCTTGTATTGCCATGGCAAATGCTTATGCTTTGTGGCATGCATTCACCAAGTATAAGTAAATAGAACAGATGAAGTTGGTCTGTAGGCTTCAGATTAAAGGAAATTTTCCTTATTTAAGAAAGTATTTGCCTTGTATGATGGAATGCAGTAGATTTTTTTCACTCAGCCCCTTATTTAAAAGGCAGTGCAGTATAAAGGATCGTTAAATAAGGTTCATTAAGTGAAATGCTCTATGTCCAGTTAGCAGTGAAACAGCAAGCAACTAGTAAGCAAATGAATAATTACTTGTAGAGTTTCAACAAAGAAACTATGCCAAAGATAGAAAGAAAGCTTGTTGCTAATCTATCCCCCATATGCTTATGGTAATGGTTGAGACAACAGAATGAGAACGATGGGGTTTTGAAAGATCTGTGGCACTGTATAGCAAGCAGTTAGTCCAAAAAGGTACCTAGATTAATGCAGCTGAAGTGCTCTGTGTCTGCTTCCATTTGGGTGGGGCAAAGCAGTTTGGCTTTGGTTTCAAAGGTGTATCTGACTGGGATGCTCTCAGCTGGAGTTCATTTACCAAAGACTCCCACCCTAGAGGACTCATATGCACAAACAGGATTAATTTCCACCAGAAATGTAGCATTTGCATTCACTTACCTCAGAAAGACCCAGCATAAGCTGATTTTCCCTTTCATCCTCTATCATGGTTAGTTAAATCTTTGTTGGAGAATGGAACACCTTGGAACACCTTGCTGCTCTCATCCTAAGGTGATTAAGAGCAAAACACCTTAAGAGAGAGCCTTGAACTCTAAAGCGTCAGGGTATATGAGTGGAAACACTCTTTTTATTGCATTTTATTGCTTTGTAGGAGAGAATTGGAGAGTCCTTGGGCTGGTAAGGGGGAGAAAGAGGAAGGATGATGCAAAAGAGGCATGGGAGGAGGCAGCTCCATATTCCGTTCTCCATAAGTAGGGTTCATGTATTCACGTGTTGTACTGTATAGAAAAGCATAAGCAGTCCTTGCAGAAGAGATGAGACTTGGCATCTCCTGTTTCTTGGGTGAACTCTGTAATTGTTAGGCCACAACCTAAAGGTTAGGTAGGTTCAGTAACTTGGGGGAGACGAAAGAATCACACAACCCCAATTTCCTTTGTTATCAGATGCTAGTGAAGAAGGAGAATAGAGAATACTGATTTTGTGTTAAATGTCATAATGCTGCAGTTCTGTTACAGAATTAGCATGCAATGAAGAACATGCATAATATTTGTTCCGTACAATGAGTGTCAAGTTTGGAGTGTTTGTGTAAGATGCAGCATTGAAAAGAGGCTGTGCAGCATAGAATATGTCATTGTTTTCTCCTTGATCTCTACAGATCCTATTACTTAAAAACCAGTTCAGTTATTTTCCTGGATATGATCTCTTGGTACTCATCCTTAAAGCATCATGGGTTTATTCCCAAGGGCAGAAAACCTTTCCTTTACTGAAATTTGGCAAGTCACTTTCAAAAGAATGCAATTTTTCTGAGTCTGAAAACCTGATTTATTGCTTAATCCCCACAGAGGATGTAGAAAGTGTCATATGTTATACATTCTATGGTGTTTTTGTCTAGACAGAGTATTAGAGTAGAGTTGCAAAGATACTCAGGAACATCTGCAATTTTTAAATGCAAGAGGACTGTATTACTAAGTACCTTCTCAGCTGCCAGTTGCTTTTCACTGAATACTTATGGTTTTTTAATAAATACAAATGTCTGTAGTTGCTTCCTACTAAACAGCTTTGCCCTGTTTTCAGCTACTCAGATCTATCACTAAGCAAGTAATTGCTTTCGTTGCTTGGGTTTTGCCCAGAACCAGAATCGCTGTCTGCATCTGACATACAACCTTTGAGATTCTTGGTCAAAAGTCTTAGTGCAGAAAAAGGTTGAAGACATACGCAGATTGTCCTTCACAGAGCTCTGGAAATCAGTGGGTGGGTTTCAGATTGCTGACAGCTATCCCAGAAGTCCCTATAGGACATAACTCAGGAGAGAACAGAACTTACCATCATCGTGATGTGGGTGTGTTCTTGGTCTCTTCCAAACCCCTGGCGTGAACAGGAAGAGACTCTGCTCAAGGTGACAATCCTCACTCTCCGGTCTGATGGGAAACGCTTTGAACTGATGCCCTGTGGCCTAAAAGACTCCTCTTTTCTTTCCCCTTTCCTGTACCATGCATTGTCCCCTATGAGAGCTCTGACCGTTTCCCTTGAAGTGACCTGACCCTGACTCCTGTGCTGAGGTGGCTGAGTGAAATCGTCACAATGATGAGTCAGAGGAGAAAAGTATCAATCAAACGTGAAGATATTTGGGGACTTCTGCATCAGGTCAGCAAAGTTAATGCTGAATTGGCTATTTCTCTAAAAGAGGTTGATTTATTTCCATCAAATACTCAGTTGCCATAGACCTCAGGTATGTTTGGATTAAACTTGTTAAACCAGTACTTCTTTGTAAGCATTGTATTATTGAGAATGATATTTAAACTGTGCCATAAGGGACAAATTTGTGTCCAGCATCCTGCCAGACTGAGGATTTTCCATTATACTGAGGTCATCCTGCTAACCTTCACTGGCTTCAAGGGAAAATAAGCTCATTTTAAACCACAGCAGTAATTAAATCTGCATGCCTACTTGACTGATTTAATGTTTAATTAAAGCAGAAGTATTGTGGTGGGGTAGTTGAAATAAATGACTGCCAACATGTGTAAGACTGACGGAATCTGATTTTTCTTCTTTTTTTTCTTGTTCTTCTTAGGTTTTAAAAATGCTTCTTAGTGTAGTATGTAGGTATGCGCTGAGAAATCCTTAGGAGATCTGAACTAGCATTTTTGAAGCATGTTGTGTGAGGTTTGAGTAAGAGCATAGAAGACATCCATCAGATTAAGATGCAGAGTACAAAAATATCATTAATTTCACACCAAATCATTCATTGTATTTTTGCATATACGTCTGTGTAACACTTGCTAGCCATTAGCAGGATGAAGTTTCTTTGGTTAAGAAAATTTGAGACTCGTTAACAAAGAGCTTTGCAATTTTATGCAGTTAGCAGTATTTAACTATAGTCAGTCTGTGAAAACGAACAACTGAATTTATGTTTTGCTTCACTTTTAAATTGGACATAGTAAACACATTGGGATTTTTCCTCATTGAATTGCAAATTACCTGTAGAACAGAAATCATTGCTTTCTGACACTGTACCAGTCTAGTTTGTTCAGAACCTCCTAGTTAATAATACACATGTGGCTCACAGGTTCACAGCTACTCACAGGCAGCTCTTAGTCTACTGAGACACAACAAATACTGTATTCATTTGCTTTACTGGTAAGGATCACTTGTCATAGTTCTTTACGACACTTGCTGGAAGAGCTTTCTTGGCGTTCTTGGGCTCTTGACTTTCAATGCTTTTTCTTATTAATTACTTTTTTAATTACTCCCCAGCCACCCTGATTTTTGTTGCAACAAGATACTGAACTATTCTACAGAAATTGAAATATTTCTACGGAATTGAAAGATTCTACAGAAATTGAAAACAAAAGATTGTAAGAGAAAATTTACCCATTGAGTCAGTGGCTTATAGATCGTGGAGGAGTAAGGAACAAGTGCTCTCTTAGCAAACTTCTCTTGTGCTTTTGGAAACCTTCTATCTGATTAGAAATTTTAAGCATCTCTTGACAGATGAAAAAAAATAGATTTGATTAAATACAGCAAGATTGAAGCTTTGAAGTTAAGATTGAAAAGGTGTTTGAAATACAGACTTTGTTTTGTTTAAAACAATAATGAATTATTTTAGTGGGCAAAACCCCCTAATATTGCCTCTAAGATCCTAAGGACATAGGCTTAAATGAAAATAATCTTAATAGTGGATTGAGTTACATGGGGCTATATGGTGTGGGCCCCCAAAATCTCCTTTGGTTTGCTGAGATGTGTCACTGGTCCCCTTTGAGTTCCAATTGTGTTGTGGAAATTGCTGGGATCCCCATCCAGGGGTTATGCATCTTCTGTCTGTTGTCACAGCTTGGGATTTAGATGCTTCTTTAGTTGGTTGCAAGATTTTCTATTTTACAGTGTCCTTCATTGAAGGCACTCCCAAATCAATAAAACACAATTGATTAGAGACTAACCTAGAAAATGAGGAGACTGTGTGCTACTGGGCTAAGTCAAAATTTTTCAGGCAATTGTTTTTCTAGACCAAGTCAAACTTTGGCTCCTGCCCTCTTCCCCTACCTCTTAAGGGGGGAAATGTTCATTACTTTTTCAAAATCGATTGTAGAACTGGATATCCAAAATCATTAGTCACCCTTGAAATATTAGGCACAATGCTTAAAACACAGTCAAATAAAATTCCAGGTTTGAGCATGATCTAAGCTAACTGGGGCTGATAGTAGTCTGTGTCTCAGGGGATGGCATGCTAATGCACTGCATGACAGGCCGAGTGGCACTGGGCAGCCTGAATGTTCTGTGAAGAGTGTAGCGCTACAAAGCATATGGTACATATGTATTAGAGCAACACTCTTGTTTTAAATGATAAAATTTGCAGTACTTCTCTATGCTATATTACTAAAAGCCGTTAAAATCACGTTTTGGTTATGGCACCATCTGAGGTAAAAGCACCATGCTTTCAAGAATGACTGGTTTGAAAAATTTTAATTTTCAATTAAGCTTGAAAGGACAAAGTGCAAAATTAACTAACTTGCAATTAATTTCAGTAGTAATTATGTAAAAAATTCCAGGCATATAGAAGATGAGAAGCATGGCATAATTAGTTGTGGAGGTTTTTACTGCTGTAATTACAGTGATGAATATGCATGAGGCTGTTTGGGGAAGGGAAGCACAGCAAGCAATTGTATTTAATTAAACTTTTAGCTGGCTTAGTTATGGAGACTGCTCTTTGTTTTAATCCCTTCAAAACTGCAGTGACACTCCCAAGGCAGGGTAGTTACACCCCAGAGTGTGAAAATTGCATTTTAGGATTTATTTTTCCTAGGTAGAGGTTTCCCAGGTCATCTGTCACTTCATGAATCACAGGTAACCATTATGTTCCCATTTTACAGCTCTTGAAACTTTTGTGAAAAGCCCGATGAAAGCAAATTGCACCATTTATTGTTTGTGTGTTTAAAATGTCCAAAGAGAAGGATGTGGAGTTGCACAGGTGAACATGATGCAGAGGAACCATCAAGCACAAGGCAAGAGTGACTGCTATACAGAGTGATGTTAGAATCAGTCAGGCCTTTAGCATCCAGAGGTCTTTGTTTATGGGGTCCTTATCTACAGGAACAAATTAGCTGAAAAATTAAGAAAAGTTGTTTGTAAAGGGAGCAAGGAGTCATACAGACCGAGTGTATGTCTGGGGTTTGTTTTGCATTTTTATTCAGTATTTTCTAGATATTTGGTATGTTTCACTTAGTCTAGAATCTGGTGTGATTTGGACCTTTTTTTTTTTCTTTTAATTTTCTTTCCTGATTTGTGTTTAGACAAGTTTTTAAGCTGAGACATAAGCATATTAAATCAGCCTCCATCTTTAATGTGTGAACACTGCATGTAGACAGCTTGTTAAAATACCACAGAGTGCTGAGGAGGACAGTACTGGGTTGCTCAAAGATAATTAAGTGCACCTTAAGAGTAAAGCAATAAAGCTACCTCCTCTTTGATAATAAAGAAAGAGTAAATAATTCATTAAAGTATGTGTGTGTGGAGAGCAGGGTATGGCTGATGGAAGCCAAGAACTCAGATTTCTGATCCTGGCTGACAATCTTTAGCTGTGCAACTTGAAGTGAATCGTTTTATTAATTTAAGTTTTGCTTTTTAGGTAAGGAATAGGTTTACCTATCTTGTTGTATTACTGTAACATTTATGTGATTTGTCTCTAAATACTTAAAGGAATAGTACTATAAAAAAATACTAGAGTTGGCCGTTTGCATCTGTACTATGAAGGAGTAGTAATAAATGGTTTTGTTTCTTCCTCTTTCAAATTAGATAAACTCTTAACCTTTCTTGCTTTAAGAATGATTTTTAAAATTGCAGCAGATGCTCGTGTGTGTGTGGGTAAATGGAAACATATCTCAGCTATTACAAATTATGCTCCCTAGAAGCTTTTACCCAGCTCACACAGTCCCCCAGCTTTTGTTTAAATTTAGCCATGAAGCATCATTTTACCTATTTTCTCTTCTTCCTGAGAAACGTTTCCTTAAATTTGTCTTCCATCTTCTCCCTTTTACCCTTGTTTGCCTTTCGTTCTGATCTGCCCAATAATCTAAGAATTAGTCGCTGAGCTTATTTTTTATAACCCATGGCTATTATAAATACTTCAATCATATCTCCTCTTCATAATATTTTCTCAAGACTAAATAAATCATGTTTTCTTCTTTCTTGATATTTAAGCCTTGTTTCTCCCATTCATCATCTTTGTTTCTCGTGCTGTACTCTCATCAACCTAATTCTGTCTTCAAGTAAGCCGGCCAAAATACACTTCCAGTGTTCAAACATGGTTTCATTGGGGTTTTGCAGAATCATGCCATAATACAGTTAATATCCTTTGCTTGTGATAAGCCAGTTTTCTATTAACCTTCTTTACCACTGCTATGCATTAGCCAAAGTTTCTGTCAATAAAGGTTCGTTCTCATGTGACGCATTAGCTAATTCAGTGCCTTTTAAACTATGCTAAGCTGTACTAATCATTATTATTTGCCTCCAGTCTTTTCACGCAGAATGAGAACTGTAAGTATGCCACCAAAAATCTCTTCATTTGCCCTTGCATACAGTAATTATCTTGACATAGTGATTAATAATTATGATTCTTGCCTCTTAATACAAATTTTTAAATACATTTTTCTTTCTTGCATTGTACACATGCTTTTCATATTGAGAATTGCACAATTCAGTATGACTCGTTTAGTTAGTCAGCCAGGGTCAAAGGGAAAATAAATGTTTCCACAATCTCTCTGGAAACAAAAAACAAGACTACATCTTCAGCAAGAATAAAATCTGGCACTCTCACATTCATTAGGCTGCATTTGTCAGTGGTGAATAAACAACCTTTCATCAAGTGCAGCAATTTTCTTCGTTCTGTAATTAAAGATATTTTCTGCTTAATTTATTTATATGAAAACTTGCTGAAGTGAGACCAAAATTTTTGTAATGCATATTTCAAAAAGAAAGGTTCTGGATAAAATCCCGGGTACTATAATACCTTGATTTACTGTCTGAAATGTTATCCTAAGTCCATCCACGGGGGAAAGGTATCCAAGTGTCCTCTGCACATTAAAGGAGGAGATGAGCTCCTCCTTCCTTTATGAATGCATAGTTAGCTTCTAAGGCTTATAGAGCTTATTGATTTGTCAATGAAGTATGAACTCTTACTGAACTTGGCAGAAGAATGGGATCACGTAACAAGTGATATAAAATTCTTTACAAGAGGACTGCCATCCTCATTATTAGAACGCATTTTTCGTCTTTTTTCTGTTCATCTGTAGACAGGTTTGGTGGAACAAACACAGGTTCGTCAGCTCACTAGGAGAAATAACCCGAATTTAGGTTTTATGGGGTGTTTTGGGTTACTCAGTTGGCAGGGTGAAAGTGTTGGTATTTCTTTTTTGACTACAGGGCAGTGTATACATTCAGGACTGTCAGTGGTCTCAGGGTACTTCCAAAGGGCATCTAGCCCATTGTTAGCTCGAGGGGACCTGTTCCAGTGCTGTATTCTCCTTGCCACTTCGCAAGTCGCACCTCACACCAGAGCTACACGTGGGTAGTAAGTTATTGTGGTGCTTTGCCTTTGAGGGTAAGTGGTTCAGATTCAGCCTGGATTGTAGATAGTTAAAATTTATAGGATTTTTTATCTTCTTGAGAAAAACTTTGGGAAACTCTCCTGAGGACGTACAGGAATGATAGTCCCTATGATAAAACCATCAGAGTGGTCAGGGTGTCTAGGAATATAAACACATGGAGCCATGTGGTGCTACTGCTGTTTATTCACTGACAAAGGTGGCAGCTCTAATCAATTAGACGTAGGAAATAAAGCTGTGATCTCTCACGTTAGTCATGTGGGACACTTCCCTGCAGTGTTGGAAAGCCCTGCACTTACATTTTTAGAGCAGGCATGGTTTTGATTCTCATTCATTTCAAACTTCTGTATTTAAAAATATTAAAAGCTTCCCTACAATGTTTTCTTCAGCCTAAACAATCCCAATTCTTACAACCCTTCTTGGTAGTTAGTGTCTCTGTGGGCATCTGATAATTTGTGTTGTTCTCCACCAAGCTTTGATTCACCTTTGCCTTTTTTTTTTTTGAGCGTGGTGTCCTGAGCTGGATAAATACTCGAGCAGATCTTCCTAGACCTGGATTCTGTTTGGATTGTATTTTTCACTGTAAGTTAGCGTGCTGTTCTCTGCTGACACCTGACTACATATGATCCTGACCATTTCTGCTATTTTCAAATCATTTTAAATTTTGATCTCATCTAGCAGAGTTGATGTTGCCTAACAGGAAGCTGAATAAGCATTCTCTGTCATTCAGGTAATTACTGAATAGTTTCAGGTTCAGAGCAGAGCCTTTTGGATCCCCCTGAAAAGCTTTCCGTTTTCTAATGAGCCTCTGGCAACCACAGCCTTTGAATGTTTCCCTCCCACTCCCTATTTTCAGTGTCATCTTTTCTGATCAAGTGAGATTTTTATCAGAGGATGAAAAGCACATGTTTATCTTCTTCCTGGTGTTAATGCCTTCCAGATGCTTGCTAGTGTCCCATTTGTGTACACTGGCTTTCAAATGGAGCTTTTTTCTTTTTCTTCTCTTTGCCTCATTTGCTTCTGTTCTTTCTTCCCACCTCTCTCTTTCTCTGGCATTTGACAGTCATTGTGATCAGGAAGGCCAAAAAGAGCTATGAAATAGCTACTTTCACAGCCAATTGCTGTCTTCTCTGCTGTTGTATGCTACTCTTTTTTTTTTTTTCTGTATGTATATGTAATATTTAAGGAAATATTTAGAATTTGATTTGCAATCAGGTACAGTATCTGTTAAGACCTTCCTGAAGGTGGAACCTGAACGCAGTGAAGCTCCTGAGGCCACTGTTTGGCAAGAGTTTCTTGAGTTTACAGATCTTGTGGCTGAAAGGAAATACTAGTTCGTATGTCAAACAATTGTAATACAAAGTCAGGATAACTTTAAGAAGTAAAGCATCTCATAATGTAACTTCACTCAGGTGCATTGTCTTGTGGAACCAAGCACTGAGCTCCATCTTGGTTTGGACTGAGTGTCTACGCACATCCACTCAGTTATTGTATTCTTGCTTTCCTCTCCAGTCTCCTTTCTCTTGCTAGAGCCAGAGGGTAGCCTGCAGGCTCGTGCTGGAGTAGATTTGCCGCTGGTTTCTTCTGTGGCATCCTAGAAGCAGTCACTGAAGGGGCATTGAGTAGGTATGAATGAATGGGTGATGTGAAATGGGACCTTAGTGAAGAGATTAGGTGACCAGGAAGGTATTGTCTGTCTCTGCAGATTTGTTTCTTTTTTTACTCAAGATCACAACTTGCTCATGGTTTCTAAATTGTTAGGATTGTTAATATCTTGAACAAGTGAAGCTGTGTGTACTGTGTATCTGGCAACATCTCCTCTTCACAATTCTAGAAAAAAACCAGGATTGACAATAGTAATATGTAAACCAGGACATGGACGTTGTACTAACACTTTTTCAAAAATCAGGGCCATTGAAATACAGTTCTTGAACGATTAGCCTAAATTTATAAACTGCTTATAAACTTACTCTGCAATAGATTTAAATCATATTTAAGCAGTATTTCTTGCCATGTATACCTGACTGCAGGCTCCATAAATCCTGCACTGCATTTCTTCAAGCCTTATTATCCTTCTTATGCTCCAGCTGTTCATAGCACTAATCAGCACCCAGGAAAAAGTTAATGTGCACATTGTAGCTGAGCACTGTGTCTCTTCTTGCCAGCCTCCAGAATAAACACTACAAAAATGCAATTCAGCTGTCCTGCACAGCATCCCACGTTCAGCTTTTTCCAGACATTCTAGTGAAATAGCATACGTTTTTTCAGACATGTAGATCACTCGAGATAAATTGGTAACAGTTTTGCAGTGGGTGTAATTTAGTTTCAGAGTTGATAGATAATAAAAACACTAGCATTTCATCCACAAATTTGCATTTTAATTAGTTTACTTTTTGTTTTTGTTTGTTAGGTTTTTTTTGCCTTCTAGATATTCACATGATTCCAAGCAATGTTAGTGGAATATGTCATGGCAACTTGGATTCTAAACACTTAGGGTCAAGACTGGAATAGAAAAGGCAAAGCCACCCATGGCATTTGCAAACTTGTTTTCCTTCATACTTTTGACTTAGAACTGTACTGAAGACCTTTCAAAATTAATCAAGGTCGGGCATGCCTTTGTCCTGGCAAGAAGCTGATACAATGTCCAGGCTCTTACCTGGCTCAGAGCTCTAATTAACCTTTGCAGAAGACAGGACAGTGCAGTTGCGCGTAAGTTTGCCAGCATAGCCAAGGGGATTTGGTAGAAAATAGTATGCTTTAGCTAAAGAAGTGTAGATGAAGCCAATATTACAGAATCAAAGAATCATTACTGTTGGAAGGGACCTCTTGAATATCTCCAGAGAGGGAGATGCCACAATTTCCTTGGTCAGCCTGTTCCAGTGCTCTGCCACCCTCAGCGCAAAGGAATTCTTCCTCATGATGAGGTGGAACTTCTTGTGTTTGAGTGTATGTCCATTACTCTTTGATATCGGAGACAGAGTACGCTCGGGTCTTGCTGGTTGAATTTCACAGTTCTATTAACTTTTCCATTAAAACTTTGTATTGTTTTAACTGTCAAGACTATCCTGTACTACTCATGAATGGTACGCAAGGGATTACACAGCAACCAAAGACCCCAAACCTGGACTTTTAATGCAATTAAGGAATACTGTGTCTGACTTGGAACCAGGTGAGACTGGAATGTCTCTTGGGAGACTGGGGGAAGGAGCAGGCTACGCTTCAAGATCAGTGGCTATTATCTCCAACTGAGGCACCTTGCTTGAACTGGAGCTCGAGCCTGGGAGGTGTGTAGTTGTCATGTGTCTCGGCAAGAGCACCAGAGCGTGTTTATGCCATGAAGATAATACTGTTTTTCTTTCTTTGAAGCACATTCATGATTTATTTTATAAGCTTGGTCTACCAAAGAGCCTTCTGGTGAATGCAGCTTGAGATTTTCCTTCTGCAGAGCAGGTTTAATTTGGTGCTCAGGAGGGGCCAATAGTAGCACAAGCCCCTAAAGCTTTCAGTGCCCCCGACTCTTCCTGAGTGGCATCTTCCTGTCATAAAATGTTACAGGAACTCTATAGTAACTAATTTCATGGTAGCCTCCTTGATGGTGACCCTCCATTTACAAAGGAGAAAGAGAAGACAAACAGAAGTAACTGAACCGCTCCATTTAGATAACATTTTTAGGACAAAGTTCTTCCTTTTTATGTTGTACCCCTGCATTTGGGCCTGGTTTTTGTACTGGCTATGATTTAATCAAAGTACACCACCATCCTATCACATGTCCAGGAAGTGCAGCATAGATCAGTGCTGGAGTAATCCTGAATTACATTTGAGTAACACTTTAATTTCCTCCTTGGGCTCCATCCAGCTGCCTAGTCTGGACTTTTTGTTTCTGTGCTTTATGCAGATTCTGGCAGATTTTGGCTTTGCAGGTTTTTACATTGCTGCCAAGTTAATTTTAGAACTTTAGTTGCCATGACTACTGCTAAGTATTTCTTAGTTCTCTACTTATTTGCTCAGTTTGCTGCTTTTCTTTTCTTTGTGTGTGTGTGAAGTGCATAGAGTAATTATCCTGCCCTGCAGAAGATAAAAAAGGATGGCATGTGAGAGGTGAGGCTCTTGATCTTAAGGCTGACTCAGCTGCTCTTTTAGAGCAGCTGCAAAGACTTGAAAGCACAGCTCTTGTAGCGCATGGTCAGGATGAGGATTTAAGTCTGGGGAGGAAGGCACGGGTAATGCACTCATTCTGATGCACTGAATGAGACGTGCTGGCACTGCTTCTAATTCTGCTGACTGCTACTGTCCTGAGGTTTATCTGTGTCTTGCTGGCTACTTGTATAACTATTTATAGTTCCAAGTCTTACGCTTAGCTTTACATTCTTGGGAACAATAACCATTGTTTTGCTCAGAGCCTCTCAAGTGCATTTTACAGAGAAATCCTGTTTCATTGCTCAGAGCTCAAGTTGTTCCACTAATACCAATAGTGATTTAAAAAAAATTATATCTATGTACAGCTAACAAGTTCTTCATATCAAGAGGTCCTACTCTGTTTATGCAGGCAAGGTCATGACTGTCTTTCCAGTCATCTGAAAGAATAGGTAAAGACCAAGCATCCAGTGGTATTTAGACTTCTGATTGATATTTGAAACACTTAGACTTTTGAGGAAAATGTAGTTCTTGTCAGTATGAAAGAGCTTAGGAGAATGTAGGAACATCACTGTCTAGTTTTCAGGTGGGGATAGCTGGTCAAGGAGCCACATAGAGGTGGAAAAAATGACCTGATGGGCAACTTCAAGAGCTGGGAATAGATACCCCCTTTGATCTAGCTTGTTAGATCAAGGGCTGTTCTGATTGCTGTGGTTCTGGGCTGTGGTGATTAGGGACAGTGATTAGCAGGGAGTTAAACACAGGATAACCCGGTGCCATTTGAAGCCAGGACATCTGTGCAGATACTTGTTGTCTGTCTTTGTGAAGCCATCACTGTTATAGACATACCTGGAAGGAACTTGATCCTGATGCTTTCCCAGAAATCTTGTCCATTTACCGAGTACCTGTAAAGATGACAAAGATGTAATCATATTGTATTCCTCTGGCCAATTCCCATAGATAAGGTCTGTTTAGTATGTGTAACACCTCCATTAGTAAATCTCTCTCCTGTGCCTGAAACAGAGAGAGCCATAGCAGGACAAAAACACGCTTTGAATGCAGTTGAAAATAAATCCTTGTCTCTGGTGTCTATGGGAACTGTGAAGCTGTTCAGGAGGGGAACAATGGTAACCTAGCATGAGACTTCATGAGGTCGAGGTGCTGTGTAGTCTGAGAGAGATCTTGTTTGTAACACTGAGAAGGGCAATAGAGAAAAAAGATAACTGAGTTAGAAAAACATCACTAGAATAAAGAGTATTCTGAGAGTTGAGTGTACAAAGTCTCTGTAAGATTTGTTTTAGTGGGACATAAAATCATCAAGGATGAGAAATTTAATAAGAGTTTTGGGAGACTTAGCTGGATGCCCTAAGAACTCCAAACACAGAAAGTAAATAATGTGCAGAGGCTCTGCCTGTCTGCATTTGATTTTTGTTGTCTTTAACCTTCCAAGCTGCAGCTCTGCACTTTACCAGTTGGAATTTAAATGTGTTGTTACAGTAGCATCTTTGTTGGAGATGGACCGTGACTCGTGCTCATTAAGGCTACAGATGTCTGCTCAGATTATGTGTTTCAAAAGCTTTTTCTCCAATGAACTGTGAAAAGCCAGTCTTGAGCAGAGGATTGTGAAAGATAAAATAATAGCCTCTCATCCCTATGTCTGGCAGACTTAACGCAGTTAACTCTCGTCTTTTTTTAAACTTTGAGACAGAAAATTTGTTCACAGTCAATAAAATAGACCTCTGAACACAACCTGCTATGTTTCCTTTATCAGTGTTTTCCTAAATTATTCACAAGGCTTTTTACACTCCAGAAATCTCTAATCTGTGAATTCGGCATTTCCCAGGTACTAGGGTTTAATAGGCATAAGTGGCATTGATAAACTGTTTATGTGTGGCTTGATAGAAAACAGATCTTCTTAAGGGGAAAAAAAAGCACAAAATAATAAATGCTCCCTGAATTTAAATTAAATTTGCTTGCCCACTCACTCTTTTTCATGAATTTGCACTTAGTAGCAGAGCAGACAAAACTTTTTAAACCTACCTGGATAATACCTGCTTCTCCTGAGAGAGGATAACTGAATTACCAAGAAATTCAGTTTAGCGACTTCTATGATGTGTAAACATTTGCTGAAAGTTATTAGAGCAGAGCTAAAGAGTAATGGATTTTGTTTCCTTAAGTAGTCATGCATGTCCAGCTGAGAGTTTTCAAGTGTTCTCTGTATGTCACCTTCTCCCTTTTACATCATGTGCCAAATGGATAGAGGTTCATCAGTCTCAGCTTAATACCCCTCATTCCCTTCCACACCTCTGAATATTCACCAGGCTCTACAAAAAAACCCAGAATGTTATCAAGGAGTTCTAAGAAGTTACTCACTTAAACATGATCAGGTATATATGAAGACAAAGCAAAAACTTGATGTAAAAGACTCCTGTATGCAAAACTGCCTCGTAGTTCTGCTACTTTTGTTTTAGCTCTGCCATAGAGCAGTTCTGTTGCCAAAGCATTACTATGGAAGACCATTAAGGGCAGTTCACCTCTTTAGGGTGCAAGCCAAGCGGTATTGATAGACTCAGGTAATCTTACTTTAATCTTTTGCAGATTTGGATTTACTGACCTTGCTAGAAAAGAGAGGTTAGGTACGGGTTGGTCTTTCATGGAATGAATTATACCACAGCAGAAGTGAAATGCCACTGGACTTCACCTGTGAGCATGGTTTGCTAAGAGACCTTTAGAATATATCTTCTTGGCTCAGAAAACCCACCTGTAAGGCAAGAATGAGGTTGTTAATGTGGTGAAAGAAGACTTAGTTTCAATGATAGCTGAATCTTCCTAGTTAGAGCTCCATCTCAGGTACAGTCTGTTCCTGGACAGGTATAAAGACTATGCATGTTTAGGGAGCTGGATTCTTTGCATGGGGAGGGTGTCTCCATGCAAATCCTCAGCACTGCCTGGGGCACAAGAAAGAGCACTTGACAAATTAACCAGATTCTTTCCTCTTCGCAGGATATATCTGTACTCCTCTGCGCAGCTCTGTGTGTTAGAGACACATGGGCTAGAATTAGCTGAACTGATGGAGATGCTAATTCCAATCCCAAACGCAATATTGCTGTGTTGGCTGGTTCAAAGGTTGCACCAGGCAGCACTGCTCAAAACAGCACCCTAATGGCTCTCCTTGTGCCTCAGAGACCTCTACACAGATCTGTAGGCATGCCCTTAGATTGCTCTGGGTTTCAGAGAGACAGTGAACTAAATGGTAATACAAGTAACAGATCTAAACACCTGAAAAGGAATAGAGTTACTGGTAAGTAGATGATGTTTCATTAGCCACAGTAATCTCAGATCTCCAAAACAGCATGTTAACTGTAAAGTTACCCCAAATCTCTGCAAAATATGTCTGTGGTTGTTGTATGAAAAGGATTGCAAAACCAGATGAGAGATGTTTTGTTTCACACTGTCCTAAAGCTGGTCATCAGGTCCCATCTGACTTTTGACAAAGTAGTTTTTCTTCATCAGTCTGCTTAACCTGTTTGGATTTATAGAACTGGTTCTTGTAGGACCTAGAAGATGCTATCCTAAAAAGGTGGATAACTTTATAAGTTTGGAAAAAAAGTTGGTGGATAATTCACTTCTCATGTATCTTCCCTTTAAGTAAGATGGAGATTATACAGAGAAGGGACTGTGCTGCTGCAGAATAACCCCATGGTACCTAATTAGGTCTCATAAGGTCTGCAAAGGCATCCAGTTTTCAGCCTTATGCCAGTGCACTGTAATCAGTAAGCCAAGTTGAATGAGAGTCTTGTGGTATTTTACTGGGATGTCATAATAGATCTACCTTCCTTGCACTTGCTGCAGGAAGTAGTATTCATCCATGGGTCAGTCCTTGCAAATAAACGTCTTGATGTTTGCATAAAAATGATCTGCTTGTCATTATATTCCCTGTGCTGGCCCTTGTCTGTGGTATGTGACATGAATTCATTTCTCAGCTGTTGAATTTAGGGAGTGTGTTAAAGGAGCCAGAATAATATGGGATGAGCTGTAATTAAAATTACTAATGCATGTCAATTCTTTCTTTCCTTCTGCTTTCATTTACATTCCTCCTGTAGACTTGGTTCGCTTTGCTGAGTGAGCCAGAGACACAATGTTGACTGGAAAGAGTGATTTCTGCTTTCTCTAGCACAGTTGCATGGGGAAATAAAGTTAGCAAAGATCCTCCCTGAGGTGTTACACTAAGCTGTTACACTAAGCATCAGGAAAAGTCTGTGGCTTGTGGCTGGCCTGCAAAGCTCTGGTCTGTGGCTGTTGTGGCATCATCAGTAGAACAGATCTATCTGAGTGGTAGTTTTCATAGTTGGTAGCAGGGCCAGTAATCACAGAATGGTTTGGGTTGGAATGGACCATAAAGACCATCTTGTTCCAACCCTGTGAGCAGGGACACCTTCCACTAGAGCAGGTTGCTCAAAGCTCCATCCAGCCTGGCCTTGAACACTTCCAGGGATGGGGCGTCCACAGCTGCTCTGGGCAACTTGTGCCAGTTCCTCGCTACTTTCATAGCGAAGAAATCAAATTTTCTTTGTTCTGGTACAGCCTTTTTTTCCCATCTCATCTCTTCTTACGAAAGTATCTATGCTTTAAAATGGAGATGTTTAAAGGATTAGCCATTTTATGTTGTATTATCTTACTAACAAATGCAGAAGCTGTTTTAAATGATGCTGGAAATTGTGGTTTGGTGTTTAACCATGGAAGTGAACTACCAAAATCAAATATTGAGAGATACCTAAAGCATCTTGATGAGAACAATGGGTGCTTGAGTAAAGCTCTTTCATTATGCTGGACACAGTTAGTGTATATTTCATTATCTGTTGTTAGAGAAATATATTAGTGGCTCTGTTGCAGTTCTGAATGGCTAAAAAGCAGTTTTACTTGATAGGGAAAAGAAAGGAAAATCATATGCTAAGACTTACTGTGCCAGCCTTCTGCAGTAGGAAATTAAGAATTTGGATGGACCATGCTCTTGTAATTGTGTGGATTTGGGGTTCTGTTTGTTTGGTTTGGTTTGGTTTTTACTCAGCCTCATATTTTTCTTGAGGCAGATGAATGTCAGAATAGCGTGTTTGAGGCTGTAAGGAATTACAGGCTGCACAGAAAGAAAAACTCCTGCCCAAAAAAATATGGCTCAATGGCTGCATGACTTTGTGAGCATGAGTCTTAAATGGTGTCAGGGGAATGTAAAGTAAGAAAAAGATAAGTAAGTATGGGGCCTTCTACATGTCTGGTTCTAGTGAGCTTTGCCAGGTGCAGCTGAGGTTTTGTGGTTATGGCTTGGAACTGGGTGTCTCACCTCTGAAAACAAAAGTTCTGACTGTTAGGTAGGGGTGGGGAAGATACACACCACAGTAGGAAGCATGAGCATTATCATGGGAGTATCTTCCTCTTTCTCAGCTTGTCTCTCCCTAGTAGATTATGTGCTGGCACTTACTGCGGGTGAGGATGGACTGAGGGATACTCTGCCAATCTCCAATTTGCATGCGTGTGCTTTTAATAAGCTCACTTTTCACAATCTGAAGGAAAAAGGAAAACTTTCTTCTGTCACACAGTGTGTTAGCAGAAAACACAGTATAGGCCAAAAGCAGTTTTATATTGAAACCAATCTCAGGCTTTTTTTTTCCCTTTTGTCTTGCAGAGGCAGGGAGCGGCCAAGATTACGTGACCTCCGAAAATCAGCTGCTTTACTACCCAAGTATCACCTACGCCATCATCGGCAGCTCTGTCATTTTTGTCCTCGTGGTGGCCTTTCTTGCCTTAGTGCTGCACCACCAGCGCAAGCGCAACAATCTGATGACGCTGCCGGTGCACCGCCTGCAGCACCCCGTGCTGCTGTCCCGCCTGGTGGTCCTCGACCACCCGCACCACTGCAGCGTCACCTACAACGTCAACAACGGCATCCAGTACGTGGCCAGCCAGCCCTACCACAGGCCAGCGGACCTGGACTCCCCGCCGTCCTATTCAGAGGCCGTGCTTGACCGAAGGTAAGTACAGGAGCTGGTTCTGGGCTCACCAACGCGTCACTGCTGATTGCAGCTCTGGTAGTCTGTGCTGCTGCTCCCCACTTACTGCTGCATTTGACAGAAGTCCGGTGTTGCGCTTCTGTTGCCTGCATAGGGTCAAATTTCAGGTAAATCTGAGCTCCTTCTGTGTGTGAAAAATTCATGGTCCTCATGTCTCTTTACTGTTACTGGTATTAAAGGGATTTGAGGCTAACTCAAGTCGTGTTCTCTTAGCACATGTTGTTGGTAGTAAGATTTTGAGAATGGCAGGAGAATGTATCACTTGTCTAGTAGTGATATCCTGTGCCAGTCTGGAATCAAAATGTGAAAACTGAATTTGGAGTTTCACCAAAAAAACCCAGCTAAGTTGTAGGTCATAGCATTGAAAAAATATTGCCCTGTTCATTTATAATAAGTCTATAAAGGTGAGAGAGTTCTTCAGTTCTTGTATAAAGAAATTGTATCATTCTTCTGCTCTGCACTGCTTTCCTTTTACCAAGAGAAGAAAAGAACAGAACTCTGGAATGGAAAGAACTCTTCTTAATTTAAATAGCTGAAAGTGCTTTGAAGTCTGGTGTGGGTGTGGCTTGTTTATGATGCTTTTGTAGTTATGTAGTTATGACACTGGTTTTATTTGTAGATAATTAACCTTCATTTTAACCTCTGTCTGTAAAGTCTTTCCAAACAAAACTTGTAAACAGACATCCCCTCTATATAAAAAGGACATGGTACAAACTTTAACAATTCAGATTATCCACAATCACCCTGTTGATATTTTTAGTACGAACTGTGGGATTTAAGAATAATAGTAAATTCCTATTCTCTGCTGCTTTTGGCTGCAGGTCCCTTGTCTTAGTGTTGACTTCCATAATAATGATATCTTTTCATTATTAAGAACACCTAAATGAGCAGGTGTCCAGATTGTAATCACTTCTCACCTGAGCTGATAAAACCATCAGCAATTTCAGAGCTAATTGCTCCCAAGGCCTGTTATCAACCTGCTCAACCCTTCAGTCCCTTTACTTGCTTGCTATCAGAACCACAGAACAGTTTTCCTGAATGCAGTACTCATCTTGCCTGTGCCTACTTAGCAGTTGCTCTGCATGTGATCTCATGACAGCCAAAGTGATTTGTCAGTGTGGAGAATTCAGTTTGTTATTTATTTGTAGACTCTAAGCCATTAATCTCTGTCACTTAGTGGAGGTTTCCTTGCAGCTTTCTTTTGTTCACGTCATCATCTATAGGTGTAAATCCACCACTTAATGTTATTTCTTTTAAAGTGTTTTCTCTGGTGTAAATGTTAAACAGAAAAGTTTTTTAGCTCTTGCACAGCTGTCTTTGAGCTAGCTTTGTTGGAAGTCCATAGCCAATTAACTCAGTGTGTGGATTGTTAAACAGGTTGTAATTACTGTGTTGTACCTTGGTCAGAACCCTTGCTTCCCAGTGGTGGTGTGGATATTTTGAAATTGCCTGAATAATGTAGGCAGGTCTAAGATCTCTTGATATGTGTCATAATTGAAAAGCTAAGAAATACTGTTTGCTTTTTTCATAATTGGAATACTATGTACTATCTTCTGTCCCACTGTTTTCAATAACTTCTTACTCTATTGTGTGTCTTACAGCAGACCACCTTGGTTTGATCTTCCTCCACCACCTTATTGTTCCGAATCTGAATCCCCTGATCAGCCAGACCTTCCTCCTTACCGCTCCCGGTCGGGAAGCTTGGCCAGCACAGACACCCCCATGGCAGGAAGTCCTGTGGGCACATCCAACAGTTGGACGAGAGACGTCCATGGCAGCATGGATGGGCACAGAACTCTTCTGGAGAGGACAGTAGATCAGAGTGATTCTCTGGTCAGCCACATTGCTGAAAGAGAAGTCTAACTGCTCCAGTAGTTGGGATGGCAGGAAGGCATTTACTGTGTCTGTGTGGGTTAATCTGCTGTGGCTAATAGGTTTCAGGGCGACATGTGCCTGAGTGATGACTTGGTTTGAATTCACAGAGTTAATATTTGAATTCAGCATTTTGGGCTCATCAAAGGCAGAGCAGGGGCAGGAGCTAAACCTAGAGTCTCATCAGCTCTCCGCAATATTTCTGTGAGCAAATTCTGGTTCAGACAAGTAAGAGAAGCATCAGTGCTTTGTCAAAAGAACTGATGTGATGTATTTATTGGACTGCTTACTGTATATGAATGTATATATGTGTGTGTATAATATTTACAGAAGTTGCACATGAGAACTCTTCCAGAAGGACTCATGTTTTCAGACTGCCTTCCATCCTGTCGATGTGGGAGCTGTTTCTTCTTACTGTCTGGTGCCAACTGGTGGTCACTGAAGCACATGAGAGGCAGTCATTCTGCTTGGAGGTGTGGTGCCCAATGCCAGCCACCTGGCAGTGCCCAAATTGCAGAAAATCTCCTGCTTGACCCATCTCTGCATGGCCTGAAACATTCTCTCTGTGAAGGAGTTTTAAGCTTGTGAGGATGGAACAACTCTAACTAAGCAAGGGGTTTTTTCCCAGATGGCAGTATTCAGGCCAGTTTGCATGGGTTGTCTCAGCAACACCACAAAGGTTTGCTTATCTGTCAAATGCCAAGGCTGAGTCCAGAGGCACTGAAGCTTCTCAAAACAACAGAGCAAGACTTCTTTTCCTGTGTGGCAAAACATTACTCCATGTGTTCCCTCTTAAAAAAACCCCACAACTAAACAACAAAACAAAACCCCAGATTGTTCCAGCTAAATCTTCAACACCAAAACTGGTGTGAGGCAAACACCCAGCACAGAAAGCTTTAATGTCAATGACTAGTTTGTTGTATTTGTAAAATACCTGAAAGCAGGGCATGCAGTGAAAGGTGTTGGGCTTGTCATCCCATCTACATCATGTATGTGCACATGCATGGATACACGTGTGTAACACTGTGTGTAGGTACGTACGTAGTGTATCGCTTGCGTTTAGTTCTACTGGACCACGACAACTCTAAACTGTCAAAGTTTTGTTTTTGATAAACTCATTGGTTTTTACAGAGTTTGCATTATCCACATTAATTTGGTTGAAATTCTGACTTCTGCAGAAAACCAGAATTATTTATGTCTGTTCTGTCCTAAGTCTTGTAATGGTCGCCTGTCAGATGTGTTTCAGTGCACCGTGTTGAATCACCTGTGTGAAAGCACCTCTGAGATAAAGGTATTCAGAGTGGCAAGAGGGGAGAAGCTGTGAATTTAAATGCCACTGCAGTGCCATGCTTGTGCTCAGTATACAGAAAACAATGCAGTGTCTTCCTCTTGTCTTGGGGGAAATTTGCCTTGAAAAATTATTTATATTTGTCTATCCCACATTTCCCACTCCTTCTGTGTAAAAGAACAGTGTCATTAAACAGACCTTGCTGTTTAAAGGAAGTGAAGGAAGCTGACTGCCCAGTCAGCTGAAGGAAGCACCTTCTGCTTTCTTCCTCCCCATTTTTCTAAGGTAGATTCTTTTGCCCAAAGGTAATGCTCAGAACCCAAGAATTTGAAGTGTAGGTAAGGGAACAACTCAAGTTCAGTCTCAGTTCTCATAAATACACCTGAATTTTTAGGGAGGGCAGGGGTGTTATTGGTTTGGTGGTTTTTTTTGTTTTTTTTTTTTTCATTTCCAGCTCTGGAGTCTATTGCCACAATATGCAAGAGGCTGGGACCAGACAGATTTACAAGCCAGGTCATTCCAGGACTGAGAACATGGTAGGAAGTCCTGGAGAATTCTAATGCTGATGGGCTGGGCTGACTTTGGAAGCAGATTAAGGGCAGCTTTCATTACAGGCTTAGACATGAAGTGCATTGGTGAAGATGCTCCTAGGTCCTTGCAAAGTAATGTACAAGAGTGGATCAGATTTCATCCTTGCTGAGAACTCGAGCAATGTAATTATGCTGTCCTGCACAAAGCAGGATTTAGCTTTATTACTGACTGACTGAGGTCATAGGCAGACTGTTGTCATTGCACAGAGCAGACAGTTATTCTTTATTTTACAGGTAGATCAGACTCAGGTACATGAATGAGTTAAGAGTACAGGTGGGTGCAGGGACATCTCCTGTGATCACTGGACCCTGCTGTCCCTCTTGCCTTTCATTAATGTTCTGCTTGGGCTCTGTAAGAGAGCTGTGTTATGCCGTATCAAAATTAACCTTAATAGTTTTCTGTTGCAGTTTTACAAACTTTGTATTGGTCTTGAAAACATACCATTGAAGAGTTTGCAGTAGTTTCATTGTAATTAAGTATCTTTTTAATTTTAAAGTGGCCTGAAGCTGTATTAGTGAAACTAAATCATTGTGTCCAGTATCCCTCAAACAAGCCTTCCACGGGGGATTGTATTTCGCCATGCGTATTCTGAGACACCAGTGTGTGCAACCCAAATACTGTGTGCCTATGGCATCTGAAAAACATTTCCTTGCATTGCTAAGAAGTAGGAAAAGAGTGAATATAGCCTATTTCTTCTGTCTCCTGTGTCAGTCACTGTCATATATGTACATATATATATATTAAAAAAAGATACTCTTTCAGGATGTATATATTCATGTAACTTTTGCATTAAGGTAATCCATTTGGACTTTACAAAAAAAAAAAGGAAAAAACATTCTAAATGGTGTGATGTTTTCCCTTCCAGCTAAGGGTGTATTTATCTTTGTAAAGGAATCTTCTAGTTTCTGAGAACACAACTTAAAAGGAGATTGTGCCTTTCTGTTTGAATGTTGATTGGAGAGGCTGTTACCTGCATTTCTGGGTGTTGTTACGTATCGTTGTCTAGAGATCCAAAAAGGGCAGCAAGTCTTGTCTTCCTCTTCATTGTTACTCATGGGGACCACTGAACTTTGAGGACTACGGCTGTTCAGTATCTTGTTCCAAAAAGGCATGCTAAAACTTGGGGTGGCTCGTCTTACTCCAGTTTTCTGGTTTGTAGAACAGGTTTGCTAGGCTGGCTTCTTTGGAAATTGCTGTAGTATCACACAGAAATGGTTTATCATGTGTCACTTCTAGTGTGTTAATACAGCTCTACGCTGCATTATTCAGTGGAATCTGTGGGAAACGTGCTGATGAAATTAAATATTTCATTGAAAATCCTGCAGCTTTTAAGGCTGAAGTTAGATGTTCATCCAATACCACATGGTAGGGTTTCTTTTCAGTAGCAGGTAAAGTTGGAATTGATCATCCTATTGTTTACAATTGCTCTTAGCCTTTTAGTTTGATGTTAGTCATCCAAGAGCTTTCCTTTCTACTTAATGTTTAAACAAATGGATGTTATTTCAAAGAACCATGCTTACAAAAATAAAATCAATTAAACTTTTCTTCCAGAGCCAAATCCTGTTTCCACATGTGTACTGAATGGTGACCACTGTCTTGAGTAATTCTCAGTGCAGCTATTAATATATTTGAACAAAAGAGTTTGAAGAAATGACTACTTGAGGTAAATGAAGGCATGTTGGAAAGGTGGTCATTTAAAAATAAATAAATAAAATTTAGGAGCTTTGAGTGTCTGTAACCTCTGCTGAAATCAGAATGCTGTGTATTTAAAAGTAAACCATTAGTGATTCTGCTTCATAGTAATCTGAAGTTCCTTGTAAGGCAAATTACCATTTACCTCTCTGATACTGGAAATGGAAAACTGGCAGTAATGCTTTTAAAAGAGACCCTGTGAATAATTTTCTTGGCTCTGGTCTGCAGTAACGTACACAACAACACCGACTGCATCGCAATTTTTAAGTAACTCTGCATTCCTTCTTCCTCTTCTTTTAAGCCAAATCAGTTTTATTTACACCATTTCACTTTGATACAGTTAATAGGGCCCTTGTGATAGATTTAGACACTGAGTGGAGGAAAGAGATTACTCTCACTTTAATTAATGCTGCAGCTTGTTAATCTTGTGCTCTTTACTTGTAGACATGTTAGCAAAGACAAATGGTTTTAGTAGATAAGAAAAACTATTAACGATGAAAAGGATGGAGGGACACTGACTCTGATTTTTAATGGATATTTTAAATTGTATAAATGAAGAAAAAAATTAGTGCTGTATTTTTAATGTGGTGATCAAATGACAAGTACTGTTTTTAACTGTTGCTTATTGGAAGCTACTTTGCATATAATGCCTGGAACTAAAATGGTAAGACAAGGGCTTTTCTTGCAGTTCTTACTAGATCTGCAATATTTTTTTATTAACACAAGGTTATATTACACCCATGGACTAAAATACAGACTGCAGAAAGAATTTCAATACTGTGCTGGATTCTGCCTGAATGTATCCCAGTACAGAACTGTGGCCTTCATTTGTCTTTTTTTTTTTTTCCCTGATCTGAGGGGTTTTGTCAACTTGAAATGGAGAAGTTACTTAAATGCTTTAAAGGAGGTTGTATGTTGAAAGCCAACCTTGTCTTAAACTTTTGTAAACTGGAAGTCTTCAAAAATGTATTCTGTATTCCTGAATAAAATTGGTGTTTTAATACTGTTCACAAGTGAGTGTGCCCCCTGTCTCATGAAGTCTCAGTTGTTCTAGTTTTATAGCCTCCTACATGAGGCTTCTTACAACTTTTTGGTCTCCATGTTAAGTTTTGTTAACTGTTTGTGGGTTTTAAATACGTTTTTAAAACAAAGTGATATTGGAAACTCACATGTACCTGTGTGTATAAAAATATACTGATCCATACGTCTCCCTGTTCATACAAATGAAAATTACTTAATTTCATAGCTTCTCATTTTGCCGTCCTGTTTGTGCCATCAAAGATGAGGCGTCTGAACCAGTTTTGCTGTCTTCTTAGTTGCAAAGCTGTAGAGGCCGCAGCAGAGGTTGATGCTCTTTGCTGGCTGCTGTGTATGGATTTACCAACAGAGCTAAGGGGCTGTCAGCATTAGCCTCTCCGTCCCCCTTTCTACCTGCCACTTCCCCACCACTCATGTTCCCAGCACAATGTCCCTGTTTATCTCCAGGCCTGTGATCCACGTGCCGGACGCGTGAACTGGATTCAAGTGGAGATGCTCGATGGAGGCAGCGCGCCTGGCTGCAGTCCCGAGTCAGGACTCTGCCCCCGACAGAGGCCTCATGCAGGCACCACCACTATCAGGGGAACCATCCAGCCCCACAAAGTCCAGACCCACTTCTTGTCAAAGTCCTGTCACTTGAAGGATTACTGTAAGAAGTACCCCTGATGTTTTATTTTCCCAGACTAAGGAGAACTAATTCAAATGCTATGTCTAAATACTTGAATCTCTGTAAGTATACAGAGGTTGACATATCCCACTCCCATTATTCTTCTCTACTTGCTACCTTCACAAAGGCATGCCAGTTTTATTGTTATCCTCATTAATTAAATCACATGCCCTCACTCAGTTCTCAGATGGAAATCTTTGTTTGAGGCTGGCAAACTGCCCCAAAATAGCTGTGAATCCAG
This sequence comes from Eulacestoma nigropectus, assembly GCA_013397775.1. Classification (NCBI taxonomy): domain Eukaryota; kingdom Metazoa; phylum Chordata; class Aves; order Passeriformes; genus Eulacestoma; species Eulacestoma nigropectus. The sequence goes on along the minus strand of VZTE01003819.1, from coordinate 126,510 downwards.
AATTCAACACCAGTGGCACAAGGGAGATGGAGCTGTTGAGGCTGCCACAATGGGCTCTCTGCAGGGGAGGGAGGACTGGGGTCTCAGAGCTGGCTCTTTCAGTCACATCCCAGCAAGAGCTGTGCTTGAGAAATGTTGATAATAAATACCATACTCTCCAGCTAAGCTCCCTAATTAATCTTTTTTATTCTCTCTTCTTTGATTTGTTTAAAGATCCTAATTTTTACACCTTAAAAATTAAATAGGCAGCAGTGATTTCTGAGTGCAACATCTTTTCTTGCTGGTTTGCAAGCAGTCTGTTAATCAGTCAGCCTCAGTTATCTGTTGGTGAGAGAACTAAGCAGCTTTTTACTGTTTAGGGAGCTGTAGTCCAAACTGATGTGCTGTTATTAATTGAAGCAAAGACATCTTCATGTGGAAATTCACAGCTCTTCTTTGCTTTTCAAAGCGAAGCTGAGGGTATGCATACTGCATAAAGCACTTTGGAAAAGTCCTGGATTGATCTCTCTAGGGAATTAACTTTTCTGTTTATCTGCCAAACATACTGTGAATAGATAAACTGAAACTCGATTCTCTGCTTCCCAAAATCCCAGTAGTATTCCTTACAGCCTTATTGCGGGGGCCACTGAAGAAGAAGAGGTAGAGCAGTTTTGGGGCTGATCTGACCCTTAGCATTTCTGTGGGAATGGATACAAAGTGTTTCAGTAGGTGCAGTTGCTTTGATGCTGGATACCATGCAGAAGACCCTCGTTCACTGAGAATGGATTTGGGACCATCACTTCCTATATGCTTTCCAACAGCCACTCTACAGGTGGCTTTTTCTTTTTTTTCCTAGTCTCATCTTACCTAAGGTTAATTCCTATCAGTTACCCTGAGGTAAAACCTTTCATATCTCATTACTTGATACCACAGCCTGTAACTCCTTCAGATTTAAACCACTGTAGTTTTCCAGCACAAAAGTGCAATAACCTTCACCTGTGCAGGAACAACAGGAGTAGCAACTCAGCTTCACCCAAACCTCTCACTTCTCCAGGAGTGCCCTGGCAGCATCAATTTGACTGAATGAATCTGAGTCTCTTACATTTATTTGGAACACCTGTTATTGCCTTGATAGATGCGAGTCCTGTTGCGGCACAGTGATGAAGAAGTACGATGTTGAGTTTGACAGAGTAGATTTTTCTTCTCATTTGTTTGTGACAGAGTTATTTTAGAAAACGCTCCAAACACTCCTCGCCCAACGCTGCATCCAAAGTAGCACTATCTCGCAAAGGTGGGGGGTAAGGGGAGGACAGGAAGGTTGGCTGTTTAATAAATATATATAAACTGCTTTGGAGATTTCTTATGTGTTTCAAGTACAAGAAATATTTAAATGCTGGGCAAGAAGTGAATTTGCAGACTAAGGAAGTATGGTTGATACTTGGCTGCTCTTTTGCTAATTTCTGTTTACTCAGATATGATGCACAGTCAAGAGCAAAAATTCTCCATGCATCTGTTGCTGTATTTATTGTTCTCCCTTGGCAGTCTGTGCAGAGCAGAGGAGTTAGCAGAACCAATGAATTACCCAAAGTGGATTTGGAGAGTGCTTTGTTTCAGAAATAAAGTAGCTGGCTTACATATCCACTTGCAAGGTGTCGTGTTAGATATATGCTGGTTAAGACATGAATTACATAAAGTAAAATCGTACCTGAGCTTCTACAGGGAAAAAAAAAGCAGCAAACCTGTGAATCTGGGAGATGCAGAAGATCTTCATCAGCAAGGCCAGTCTAGGAGCTGGCTGCAGGTCAGGGTTAGAAATTCCTGCACTGTGACCCCAGTGGAGCTGCAAGAGCAGCACTCACAGGAGAAAGCAATAGTTGTTTCAGGTTTGGTAGCAGGAGTTGGTCTGTCTGGTATCTGATCCCTGAAATATGTGAAAATCATTCTAGACCAATTGTCAGCTTACTTCAGGAATCCACACAGAAATTGTTTGGCTGCTTTGTTTAAGTCATGTTTCTCAAACTAATCACTCTCTCTTCTTTTTTATCCATTGCAGGGATGGAAGGAAGATTTTCACTGTTTTTTAAGTAGGGACACCTGAGACAGGGAGAGACATCAAAATGAGTTTCAGGAATAACAGAACCTGCATCTTCCAAGATCCAGCTTCCTGACCACTGGATGGTGTTGTTGTATCCATATATTTGAGATCTTTTAAATCATTTATTCCATTTAACAGAAGAATTTTTGCAGATTTAAGGAGGAAAAAAAAAAGAGGTAAGTCTGGATATGCAGGTAAGTGTTTCAAGTTCTTTTTCTTTTTGCAAAAAAGTCTTGCAGTGATCAAAAAAACATGAACAAGTGTTTGAATTCCTTATTTTCTTGTATTTGTTGGCCCTACTATTTCTGCAGACTCATTGCAATGGAGGAGGATTTTGCTCTAGAATAAGATTCCAAGCTGGGTCTTAACCCAGAGTAGGTATTTCTGTAGGTTTCCACAAAGGAAGGTTGTAGCTTAATGAACGTGTGGACTGTGAATGTCTCCCAGAAGGGAGCTGGAGGTGTACTGGAAATGGGTTGCTGTAAGTAACACTGGTTTAAAGATGCCCACTGGAATTAGAGCGTGTGGAGGGGAGGGCCACAGGCCCTGAAGGAACACTTTGTCAGGTGGCTGGCACCAACATTTTCTGCTTTATGGAACTGGGGAAAGGAGGGGAAGGAGGTGGGAGGGAGAAATGTCATTCTGATCCTGAGTTTATAGGTAGCCCAAAGTGATACAACGAACTACAGAGAGAAGAGTTTGACCTGACTGCTTTTCATGCTGGCATTTAAAAAATTAGCTCGAGATAGTGCTTTGAAGGGTAATATTATTTAAAAAATAAAAGAAGTCCCCACTTTCTTTTCTTGATATTGATATCAAGAATGAGATGGCTAACATGGGCGAGAAAGTGATTCAAAATGTTTTTTGGATGGCTTTTTTTTTTCTTTCCTTTGAAAATTTAGGTGAAGTTAATTATGGAATGGCAGCAGCGTCCTAACTAAAGTGAGTGCTTTCATCTCACCTCCTGCTTTTAAAATAGCTGAGCTCTTATCTCTGCTTTGAGGAAGGGGATGTGGGGGGAGAGCACCCTGGTGCTCTTGCAGCCTGACAGTCACCAGATGAATGAAATGCCTTAGAAGACCTGAGGCCATTAAAGCCTGCCAGTGTGCTGATAGCATGTTTTGTGTTAATCTGATGAAGTAAGCAGAGGAGCTGTTCCCAGCACAGGCCAGGTGCAGCGTAGGGAAGCACTTGCTGTGCTCAGCGAGATGGGCTTTGAGCTGCTCTGGGCTCTAAGGGGAAGGTGTGGTGTGACACCAAGACAGGACCAAGTGCAAAACCCTAAGAGGATGATGCTGTGGCTGGGTAGGAAAAGGCAGACAGGGAGTTCGAGTGCTAATAGCATTGCTGCCTGCTAATCCCATCAGGGCAGCCCCTGCTCTTGGTTTTTTCCCTGGGGGTGTGGGTATGCCATGTGTGGTGAAATCCCAGGTCAGGTGAGAGCTGAAGGCCATACCACTGTGTCAGGGTGAGCCTCCCTTCCGCTGATGGGTAATGAGCCTTACAACCCTGCTGTAAGCAGAGGTTAATTCTGCTGCATGTTGCACTGGTAGCACCAGCAGCTCCAGGGGCTGTTCAGTACCTCTCAGTGCACAGGACATGCCTGCACAGGCACACCCGAGGGTTTCACATTCCTTTGAAGAAGTAGGCACTTATTTCAGTGGATGCAGTCTGATCTGGCATTCTGCAATCACCTGTACCAAGGGGTTCCAGGATCCATGTGAGGGGAGATCTTGGATATGCTCAAGACAAAGGCTTTGGACTTCAGCCCTCTTACAGTGACTGAGGATGGTAGCTGAACCTCTATGGCAGCCCCAGGAATAAGTCTGTCTGAAAGCCCTTAAACCACATTATGGGATCCAAGTAGCTCCTTAAACAGAAGTAGCACAGATCATTTTTACCAAATGGACTGTGACAGGTCTGAAGGCAAAGGGGAGGAAATGAAGGGGAAGAGGGGATTAGAACATGAACTGTCATCTGGAAACAGGCTTCTGCTGTACTCTTTGGCCAGTATCTGACTGCACACTGTCAGTCACCTATGAAAGATCCCTGAGGCTATGGGAAGGCTTTCCCTCACCACTATCAGCTGTTAGGAAAATGCCAGAGGATCTGTCTGCCCTTATCTCTGTTCAGTCTGAGAGCTTATTAAGATGCCCTGAAGAACTTTGGTTTTTATTTGTGCCTGTGGTTAGATCTCTTCTGTCAGCTTGGTATTACATGCCCCTTTGGTGAAGGTCTGGTTCTCCTGTGTGTGCTCCGCCTGAAGACTGCCTTCTGCCCTTGCTTTCTCTTCAGCTTACATGACTGCTTTACAGTGCCCTGCTGCTGGAATGTAATTCAAGGAATTAAAGTAACCTCTGAACTTTCATGGGCTATTTTTACAGCCCAACATTTGCCTAATATCCAATCTAAACCTCCCCTGGCACAACTTCAGGCCATGTCCTCCTATCCTGTCACTTAGCTGGGAGAAGAGGCCAACCCCCAGCTCTGGCTACAGCCTCCTTTCAGGCAGTTGAAGAGAGTGATAAGGTCTCCCCTGAGCCTCCTTTTCTCCAGGCTAAACACCCCCAGCTCCCTCAGCTGCTCCTCACAAGGCTTGTGCTCCAGACCCTCCTCCAGGTGCTCCAGACCCTGTCTCCTTGTGCTCGGTTGCCCTTCTCTGGACACGCTCCAGCACCTCAATGTCTTTGTTGCAGCAAGGGGCCCAAAAGTGGACACAGCACTCGAGGTTTGGCCTCACTAGTGCCCAGTACAGGGGGACAATCACGGCCCTGGTCCTGCCATCCACACTATTGCTGAAACTATTCTGGGTAGTTTTGTCCCAGAGCTTGCCAGCATGGAGAAGGTCTGGCTGCACTGTTGTGGCTTGACCAGCTGCTTGGGTCTCTGCTCACTGTCTTTAGGCAGCCTATGGGAAGAAGCAGCTAAGCATCCCTCTTCCGAAGTGGCAGGTTGGGAAAGCCTCTCCCTAGCAGCACACTGGTGATGGCTTGGTAACTCGAGACATGCCTGGCATCTGAGGCACCACTCATCCTAATGCAGCCATATTTTCAGCCAGCAGCCCATGCAAGGGGTAGTGTACTTCTCTGTAAGGAGGACTCTGCATTCAGACAGATGAGCAGTGCATTAGTTATGATGTGTTTGTGTTTTTAAAGTGTCTTGTTTTTTCCAGTGGGAAATTAATAGCTTCAGCTGTAGTCTGGTGAGTCTAGGAATCACAGCTTAAGGAAGAATGTTTAAAAACTGGGTTCTAAATCAATAAAACATCTCAGATGGTTACTGCTGAGTTAATGACTCAGTGAATAAATAAATCACTGTGTGACCCTTCATGTTTCTAGTCTGCCTGCTCTTCCTTTTTCTCCTGCAGCCTACCTGCATCACCCAAAAATCAAACACAAGGCAATATAATCAAATGCAATGCAATAGTCTCCTTTTCCTTCTCCAGCAGGGCTTGTTTTTCATCCTGTGCTACAGAACAAGGCGGGCATGAAGACATGAAGCTGAATTTGTTGCACCCCCTCTGGTTCAGCAAGAAATTACTCAAGATTTTTTTCCAAGATCAATGAGTTGCCATCATGTCCCAACAAGCTTGCACTCTCTGGTAGAGACATGAAAAATGATCCTTTGTCTCTCATGTGACACTGGCACTGTGGGTGACAAACGCTTCCCTCTTTATGCCTGCTTATGTTTTGGCATTGTGGATTTTTCTACATAAGCTGTGTGGCAGCCCTCGCGTTAATCAAACGTGGTGCTGGCCCATGAACTGCAGGCCTAGTTGGATTTGACCCCACTGAAAGCAGGGAGCTGGTGGTTCTGGGGGGACTGAGATTGTGCCCAGTAACATTGCATTTCTTTGCTGAGAGCTGTGCGCTCAGATAAATTAGTGGACCCGTGGAATATTAGCCTGATTATTTAGCAACCTCTCCTTGAACTGTGTGAAGAATTTATTCTTTAGTCTGCAAGTAAAGCAGTGATTCTCAGTTAAGGTAAAAGAAAAAGGGAAAGTATCAAGCAACTGGGTTGCTTTTAGACAAGCTTTTGGAAAATGCCAAAGAGCAGCATTTTATCATTTTCTAGTTGAAGAATATTAGTTCCAAGCTTTTAATTTTGAAATGTTGAATGACCTCCTCAACACATCCCACCCCCGAAGTGAGACTGCTAATGAAACAAACAGATGGTGATTTCAATAGAGTAAAAGGACATCATAATGATGTGCTTTGAAACAGACAGACAGAACAAATTACACAGGAGACTGTGGAAAAGAAAGTAGTGGAAAACTGAGAGCTACCTACCACAGTATTCATATAGTTCATCAAATGGCCCAGCATGCAAATGGAAAGCTGTTTAATTATCTTCCATAATCTGATATTAAAAAAAATATTTTCTATGCAGAAAATGTTGGGCTGATAGTTAAAGAATTGTAGTCTTGATCAAGCACAGAGGCCAGTTGCATGCATCTGTCTGTGTCTGTGCATCTCACTGCTCTCTGCAGGGCTGTGCATGTCAGCAATGACATTTGTTTGCTTTCTATTTTAAGCAATGCCTGGGAGAAAACTATGACTTTTTTTGTTTGCCTCTCTCCCAAACTAATACAATTTGAAATGCTGTGCCAAGGAGTCTGGAAGGCCTGAGGCGAAAGTTGAAATTGTGACCTTCTGAATATTAAACTGTGTCGTGGCAAGCTGAGCATCCCTCAGCCGGGGAAGGGGCTGGGGAAGATGGCCCTTGGGCTGGTTGCTTCATCACTCTCCTCCTTCTGCTCCCTCTGCCCTGTGTCTGGACTCCTTGTGCTTCATGACAGCATTGGCTGAGGCTGCTCGCTGGCCTTTCAGTGGTACTTTCTCTCTGGGAATTGCTGACTGCTTTGCAAACACTATGACTTAGGCTTTATAAGATGCTGTGAGGAGAGAGAATGACAAAGCCAAATAATTTACTTATTTCAAGTTCAAAGTAAGAATAGGTAGTGAAATCTGCCCCAAGACTGCAGGCTGAGGAAAAGCCCTAAATTAATTTTATTACTGCTCTTGCTAAAGGCTTCTGCTGCTGAAGCAATGGAGTGTCTCCCCTTTACGCTTGTTTTCCCTGTCCTAATTCTGCAAAGCAGCCTGCTTTGTTGGCCCCTGCCCTGGCACTGGATGCAGTTACCTAGGTGTTGAACACTTCGGGAAGTTGCAAATGATTCATTTAAACTAAGATGAAGTCCCTTAGGATGGGAAAAGGGGAGGTGACATCTTCATTTGGGCACAGCTACCAAAGCTGGGAGAAAAAGAATGAGGTACACTTAACTACAGAGTAACCCCTACCTCATCTGCACTGACTACAAGGAGGTGACAACTAAATCAATATAGAGCTCCAAAGCTTTGATATTTCAGTGTCTGATGTTTCAATACTTTCAGTAAAAATTAATTGTGCTCTTGTTTTGACCAAAATCTCCACAGCAGCCTCATTAACACACAGCCAAAAGTTTCTGTCTTCCAACTTGCTGAACTAGAAATCAGTTTTGTTTGCTTGGCTTTTTTTTTTTTGCTGTGAACAAAATGCTTCCTTGTTTCTACTGTACCTACAATTGCACCCTGAAAGGAGGAGGAAGGCAAAACAGCCTTCAGTCTCTCCATAATCATCACACAACAGTTTTGCAGTCTTTGAGCATCATCTTGCACCTTCTCTTGCTGTATGGCAAGTTCTCTGGTTCCCTCCTGCTTCCTTCTGTCTGATCATTAAAATTGTTACGATCACATCTCCCGCAGCAGAAACAAGTAGGAGCCGTGGGTACCCTGATAGCCTGGCTTGCTGCTACTCCAAAACAACTGTGGCAGCTGCTCAGTCTCAGAGACAAATTTTAGTGTCACTTTGTGCCTTTTACTAGGTTTAGTGAATAATAAATATGTAATTTAAGCAAGAGCAGCTTCCTCTCATGCAGATACATGTCAGTTCTGCGTGCATGCACCCACTCCCATCTCTCTGGAGAGAAATTGAAACATCCTTCAGTCAGTCCTGCCTCAAAATCCTTATGCAGGCTATTATACAGTCTCTCACAGAGAACTAAAGCTTTTCAGCTTGTGTGTGTAAGCTAGGAGCAAATTATGACCCTGCTTTTACCCTGGTGTACCTCATCAGCAGGGAGAGGTGAAAGTGCTTGAGCACAAGGCTTGCTGTGTGAGTCAGGACAGGACCCCTGGATCCTGGCTTGCTCTTTCAACATCTGAATTGTGTGCACTGGCTTCAGCTTAAAGGCATGATGATGGAGAAATCTTTGAAAGCATCTGAGGGATTTAGATGTGCATTATGTGTTCCAAAATGTAGCACTTCATGCATGTTCAGTATGCCACTGGCATGGCTCTGTGTTACTACAGGATGTGTGAAAACATACATTGCCCACAATAGTTTTGAGGACAAAAGGTGGATTATCAGACACTGGCCATAAGTGAGTGTCTAGTGGAAAACCTGATCAGCACGTGGTTGTTTTTCATTACATGAAATCAGCTTTTTGCTGCTCTGGGCATGATAAGCTCAGTCCTGCTGACACTGCCTTGACAGCTGCTTTTAGCACAGGAAATGTCTCAGGTTTCCCCTTGTGTTCACTGCCTGCCACACACCCTCATGGCCAAGGCATCCCACCAGCCATTCACTAGTTCTAGCTTTGTGGGTTGCTGTGTTTCTGCAAGGAGTAGGGAGTCATCCCAGTGTTGTTTCAAAGTGAATTTTGCTGTACTTTGGGAGACTCTTGGGCCAGCAGCCGAGGTCAAAACCTCAGACTAATGTGGTTTGAGGTTGGATTTATTACTTATACTTTCCTAGAGGTTTCTGTGCAATGCCACCGCTTTTTAACATCATTTCAGTTTGCCTTGCTTAGACAAACTTTTCTGTGATCTTCCTGAAGAGCCAGGGCCTGACAGGACATCTCCAAGATGGCTGGGACCTGCCCAGTTTTCAGGAGTGTTTCTTCATGGCCTCTGGTGGCATATGACCCCCTGAGCTGGATTGCAGGTGAGGAACAGCATCTGCAGTGCCCAGGAGGAGAGTGGGGAACAGGGACCATAAACCTCTGAGGCCAAGGTCACAGATCCATGGGGAAACAGGAGTTTGCTTATCAAAGGTAGCAGTGGTGTATTGGAGTATAGCAGCTGGCTTAACTGACAGGGCTGGTCTCCCTCTGCAGTGGGACTGGGATGGTGGATGGGATGCCTGCCAGGCCTCGTCAGTCTGTGTTGCCTTGGCCAAGTGAGCTTTGAGGGGAAGGAGGTAAGACCCTACTACTGGGGCTCCCCACTCTTTCTGCCTGTGGAAATGGCTCTTTTCTTAGGGGTAGTAATTGCTCAGGGGATTTTAGTGGGGCAGGAGGCAGGATGGGATGGATGGGCCAGGATGGCAGCAGCTAAAATGAGACTCTGGCAAGGGGCAGAGTGGCTCTGAGCCTCCAGAAGGATGGTGAGGTGTCAAGGTCAGGATTGCTCCCCAAGGTGACCTTGAGGAAGTCAGTGTGTCAGTGCCTGCTCATTTCACAGGGCCCTCTCAAGCAGCCTCAGGAGCTGAGAGGAGGCTTCAGTGGCCGCAGGAAGGGGAGAGAGGGTCCCTTCATCCCACCTGGGTGCGATGAGAAGCAGTTGACTAAAAATTCACATCCCGGCTGGGGACTGGAAAAAATACCTTTGTGAAAAAGGCATCAAGGCATGGGCTGCAGGAAATGTCTTGTGCCAGCTGAGGGAAAGTCCTCAGAGTCCTGCCAAGTGCCTTCTGCCCAAGTTACTCTGCCACACCTGCCTGCCAGACTCCTTGTGAGCTGTGGAATGGCTCTGACCGCTTCTTAGTCACTGAGCCTGTCCTGGTGTTGCACTTGCTGTGGAGTCTCCTCCAGACATCAGTACTTAGGTTGCTATCTTGCTGTCCTTTCCAGATGTCCACTTATTTCATGGTTTCAGCCAGTGATGCGTTAAAAAACAGAGCATGGTCTCTAAAGAAACATTTCCTTTGGGCAGTTCCCAGCCTGACATGGTGAGATGCAGGGAGCAGTGTATGGGAGAAGTAATGCAGCCATAGTAAAGAGTTAACCACTGACCCTTTCAAAGTCTTGCAATAACCTGCTGATGGAGAAAGGATAGGGAAAAAAATCAAACGGTCTTTACACCAAAGGAGGAGAGAGAAGAAATTAACATGGTCAGATGTGGGAAATTTGACAGGGGAGATGACCAGAACCAGAATTTGCACTGATTCTCCTTCTATCAATCTTGCCAGGGAACTTGACAGGCAAGAAAAGTCAAAGAGCAGCCGAGGGATTCTGAAATCAAAGGGCTTTGAAAGCTGGATCAGAGAACAGAGCAGTTTTTCCATCTGCTTTGAATTTATTGTTGCTAATGAGGAAGCAAGCTCTAGTCTGAGTGAACATGTTTGACCAGAGGGGTCACTTGATATATCCATCACATAGGTATCGAGGGACTCTCTCCAAGTTAACCCTTTCACTGTCAAGTACTTAAAAATGAGCAATTCAGAGGAGGGACATTCATGCTATTTGGACTATCAGATCCTATTTATCCATCTGACTGGTGGGAGCTCCTGCAGGCAGAGCTGAAAACCCCAGCATCAGCCCATCCTGCTGGTCATGCCATAAGCAGGTGTGAGTCTTCTGCTTTCTTGCTGATGTTGGCTGTGGTTAGTCTAATTCTCTGCAGCTGTGAATCCAAGATCATCACTGAGCATTACTTTGCTCAGTTATGTATAATTCATTTATACACAAAGCTGGAAGTGGTTGTTTCAAACACTTACTTACAACGAGGCCCCCTGTGCTGCTCAGTTTGGATGCTGGCCCTGTCAGCAGGAGTTGCATAAGGGGACTGAACTCCCTCCCCCAGCCTCCCCATCAGGGTTCCTAAGCAATGGGGACTGCACTGTGTTTGGGTGAAGGAGCACATGGGAAAATAGGCTGGTGAGAAAAGAGGAGAGTTGGAATTAATTAGAGGCCTTTAGCAACCCATGAGAGTTTATCTTGAAATTGGTAGCCTCATTATCTAAATACCAAACACCAACCTTCCCATTCCAGATTCCTAAAAACTCTTCTGTGTTCCCTGCCCTTTCCTGCCCTAAATGCTGATGCCATCACATTTGATTTTCTCTGATTCCTGATAATGCTGAAGGCGCAACAGCCAGAGACGAAAGCCATGGGGATCTGCTCACTGAGGTTATGATCCCCAATTATCATTCCAGGCCGCTGCCTGTCTGCAAGGCAAGAGCTGTAGATGAGGCTCACAGAGCTGCAAATCTTCAGAGTGGGACAGAGTGTGCAAGAGGAAGTGTTGGCATGTGAGCCACATCTCTGACTCATCACTGAAGAGATTGCCCAGGGGGCCTCAGTTACAACAGGGAGCTTGGTGGCTCACACTGCTGAATTACACTCCATTTCTTCTTCTCTTGAGCACTGCAGAGCTCTGAGCCAAGTTGGCCATTGGAGCAGACATGGGTTGCAAAGGTAGGTTCAGGGGTTGTGTTCAGAAAATTTGCAAAGCAGGTGAATGGATGCTTGAGTGGGTCCATCTCCCGTGAATCCTCTTCTAGCTGTTGTGTTGAGTATAGAAATCTGGCAGAAAATTACCCCCCTGCCCCCCTGCCACTTTCCAGCTGATCCTCAGAGATCAGAGGGGCTGGGTGTGGCTGGGCTTAATGTCTGGTAAGTCTGGTTGCATTCAGTAAGATCCCAGATGCACAAATCCTGTGGGTCACACTGCAGGTCCGGTCACATTCGCTATCACAGATGCACAAATAGTGCAGTTTATTGGAGCAGCAGGTTATGGATTCCTGTGAGATTGCTGGTGATAAATTCACCAGACCTGCAAAATATAAATGGATAGCGCTATGTACAAGCGTTCATTAATACACTGGGTATACTCCAATGCAGTCAGAGGCAAAATCTTACCAAAGAGGCTCCCTGCTTTGGGGAGGAGAGAGGAGCAAGTCAATCTGTCTGCAAGGTGAGGTTGTATTCTCATCCTCTGCCACTGAGGATTTCAAATGCCCATTTATACTTCCGGCAGAAGTGGAGGTGCAACTGTAGTTGAAATACCCTGTTATTGCCATCATAAATGGGAGGAGGAGGCAGCCATCTTATGTGTATATGAGAGATATGGAGAGTTAAAAGAGAGTGATTACACAGTCAGGGTTTGTGCAAGGGTAGAACAGAACCCTGATGTGTTAGTGTGTCACTCCCTCTTCCACCAGTTCCAGAGATAAGGGTCCTCTGACCTGATAACCTATCACCCCATCAATCAGCAGGCCATCATACCCACTGTCATGCCAACATAATCCCTTTGCCACATAATCTCTCAGCATATCTGATGGAAGTCCCTTGACTACTTATCTCATGGCATATCTCATAGCTTTAGGCCTCCTTCTTACACTGCAAAACACATTTAAACCTTTAAACCACGTTTAAAGCACAGGATGAGACAGATTAGTCCCATCCATTTAGGAGGGGATACAGTATGGCCTTAACTTGGCATTTCTAACCTGACCTGTCCTAGGTGAAGGGTGCTGACCTGCCTATGGCTGCAGTTGAGGTCCGTGCAGCTGTGTGTGCTCTCAGGCACTGGGAGCAGAAGGCACAGTGAGTTAGCAGGGCTCAGCTGACGTGCAGTAACATTAAAAGTGCTAGGCTGAGTGTGTGGCTGAACCCTGAGATTTGCACGAGCTTAAAACCATAAAATGCAATTACTCTCTGAGGATTCATTTACAACCAGTCTCAGTTTGTGATCAGATGAGGGCATGTGACAATGCCTTTACTGTACCTTTGTCATCTTTTTTCCCTTCTGGAAGACTGCCTTTCCTGAAGTATTTCTACTTTAGTTGTCTCCTTGAATGTCAGGATATGTAGTTTTAGGGTGATCTGTCATCTGACTTCAGCAGTGTTGTACAGAGTCTCTTAACAGCACTTCTGGGCCTGCTTCAGTGGATTGTGATAATGTGGTAGATATCAAATAGAAAAGGATCTTGGAGTGGATGAAGGGTGTTGTGGCCATTGGTTAATGAGATATTTAGGATTATGTTTTCAAATAAAGTGTTGGGAATTAAAGAGGCAGTGAGTATTCAAGGGCATTTTATCTACTGGGAGTGTTTAAACCTGGAAATACACAGTATTGATAACTCAGCAGGATTAAAGTTTGCTGCATCAGATTCAGCACAAATTTGGTTGTCAGCTAGCAGCTAGAGCACAAAGTCCTTAAGCAGCAGTTAATTCTTTTATTTGGAGGCTTTCTGCTTGCTGACTGCTAAATTCCAAATACTGACTGACAATTGTCTGTTTAGAGCACTGTCTATTCTTGAATCTCCCTTCCGAGCTGCTGCCTGGCTCCCTGCTGCTGTACTGGGTCTGGCTCACTGAACAGCTGACTGAACTCAGCACTGGAATCAGCAGGACCAGGTGCATTCACTACATACTCCAAACATGGCGTGGCTTGGGGATCTGGCCTTTTGGGCCAGAATTAGTAGATATATTTTTAACACAAATTGTTTTTTCAGCTGAATATGAGTATTGTTCTTCTAAAGCCAAGGCTTTGCTAAGCCTAACCGGAGTTAGGTTAGTTAGCAGTTAGGTCATGTGTGTTAAAATAGGACCATGGTGTGGGTCGCTCTCAGCCTGCCATTTCTCATCACTAGGCTGACTGGGGAACATTTTCAGTCTGGTTGGTCACAAAGAGCAGAGCACCATTGATCCTTCCCCTCCCTGCATCACTCTCTCTCACTTTCTTTTCTTTTTTCCCTGTAATGCACCTAGCACCAAATAAAAAAAGGGAAGCTGTAGTCGCTGGAGCAGTATTGATGCTGTTGTTGCCTTCCTAACAGCACCCACCTGGATACAGAGCCCTGTGCTGCCTGCAGTCATGCCACAGATTAATCAACACCAGACAGCCCAGTCCTGTGTCCTCACAGCAGAGCTGCCCTCCAGACTGTGTTCCAAACTGGACAGGAAGGTGCTAACACAGCGTGAAAAGCAGCTGGGGGTAAGGGGGTAGAATCTGTGGAGCTGGCTTGGGTTTGCCTTTGTTTTCAGAAGTGCAGTAGGACTGTGTGGTTATGCAAAGGCAGTACATAACAACAGGGACTCTGGGGACAAGGGATCTTTTTGGTGATGCATTCAGAGGACTCCTGGTAGAGGGCTCCTGAGGGGTGTGAGAGGAGGAAGAGAGGCAGAAACACTGGTTAAGGGGCTGGTTTATAATTATAAAACAGCTTGTGACATTTTCTGTGTAAGTCGACATACAGTAGATCTCAAGGGGAAACTAACAGACCCATAAAGTTCTTTGTAGGCCAGCCCAAATAAAGGACAATGCCTGAATATAACTAGCTCATTGCAGGCGTTTCTCTGTCAGGTGTGGAATGTCCAAATATCGTGAATGCTGTAATAAAAGTGAGGTAATAAGGTAATAAATGGCAGTGATGAAGTCCCTGGTTGATTTCAGAAAAAACAATAAATCTGTATTTCTCTTTCACTTAGGATGGCTGAAGGCCCCTTCACTGTTCCCTGCATCTGCTTCATCTCAGGTTTATTTGAGCAATACGTCATCACTCCCCCCATGAGACATCCTTGGTATCTGCAAGCTCTGCAGACCTAAAGGCCTGCTGAGGCTGTACTGCCTCCCAGGGCATATTTATTCTGTACCACATCTTATAGTAAATGCCTGGAAACCAGCATTTAAAACAAAAATAAAAACCAAAACGCCCTAGGCAAAAGGGACCTTAGCTGTGAAAATGAAATTAATGCCAGCAAATCGATCAGAATCATCCAGGCTTGGTTCATTCGGAAGTGCCATAATCCCTTCCTCACTCTGCATGCACATGTGCTTCATACAGCGGGGACTTAAAATACATGGAATTTATTTCCTGTGCCCATTCATCTGCCCAGTCACAGCTACATGAAAGGAGAGACAAGGCTAAGGGATAAGATGCTACTAGAGAGGTGGAGAAAGGAAGGGGGGCTATCCAGGGAAATAATCTGGATAGTTGCAGATTTACATGGAAGGTCTGAAATTGAGACAGAGCAAAGGGGGTTCTTCCTAAACAAACAGATGGGCTGGTCTTTCACTGTGGCCTTTATTCACAGTTTCCTTCTGAAGCCTTTCATATGAATGAGGTAGAAGGACACACTGTTAAAGCGGGTCAGGGAAAGGTGAGGAGTTGCAATCAGCTGTAAAGCCCAGCAGGATGAGATTCCTTTGAAGAGCATGGTGATAGTGATTTAGGTCCAGGAGTTGAACCCTGTTATATTTTCAAAGCTATGTGGTACTGTGCTCCTGAGGAACTTCAGAGAGAGAGGAATTCTGCAAAACACTCGTCTCTTTGAAGGCAGCAGAAAATCATTTCAGCCTTCGCTGTCATAGGGAACACAATACTCCAGTATCGACGTCTTTGTCTTGGCAAAAGGCTCAGTACACTTGTAGGTTCCTTTACCTGCACACTGCAAGAGGCTTAATACCAAGTGGATCAGTTAATTTTTCTATCACTGCCAAAACAGATGTAACATAGCTTTTACATGCTAGGCAGAAGTCAGAGGTAAAGTGAGATGCTCAGAGACACTGCAGAGACAAGCACTTGGCTCAGAAGTCTGCATTTCCAGGCCCCACTCTCACCCCACCCAGGCTGCCTGCTGAAGCTTTCCTGGGATCCCAGAGGTGACATCAAGGCCTCCAGGTCTGCTGTAAAAGCCAAACTCAGTCCCACTACCCAGAGCTGGACATGCTGTTGAGCCTGGAGAGCTGCAGCTGCTCCTGGGCCCTGTTTGTTTCTGCAGCCAAGGAGCTGTGAAAAGTTTGATTTCTTGTAGGGCACGCAGAGCTCTCAGCAAAACCAGGCTGTGGTCCAGAGCTGCACCATTGCCTGCTGTTAGAATAGCCCTGTGCTAGAGGATACTCCTTCCCCAGAACCCTGCTAATGTGAATAAGCTGCCTTTACTTAAGAGTAAATATCATTAATGACCAGAATGTTGATTTTGTATGCAGTGATCGTCCCCAAAGATTTTTCCCCCTCTCTAGAGAAATACTAATTAGTTGAATTTCATCACCTGAAAGTCAAGTTCATTTTCAGTTACTAGAAGGCTTCATAGCTCTCTTCACCATTTCAACAAAGGACAGTCCGTGTAATTTATTTTATTTTTTACTTTTGGTGCTTTTCATTTATTATTGAATTTTTGAAATAGGATGGTGTTCTTTCACTGCCTGACTGTAGTCTGGTCTGGAGTGGAGAATGACAGTGTGTATGATACAGAATGATGTAAGAAAATGGAATTGTAGAGGAAGAAGAAATTTTAACCAAAAATACCACAACAGTCACTTCTCTTGGGGGAAATTGTACTGAGATCCCTTCTGACACTACAGATCAGATGGGCTCAGAAGGAGGGTTATCAGGAGTATATCAGAAGTATCTAAAGTTCCAAAGTAAGTATTCCACACCTCTGAAAATTGGACCATTTCTCTGTGAGCTGTCAGTGGTGACACAATCCACCCATTAAACTGCATAGATCAGCCTCATTTATCCAGGAAAAGATAAGACCGCTGCTGTGTCAGGCAATTGGAAATCTGATCCTGAAATAACTACAGTATTCTGGTGATGCATTAACACCAGAGGACAGCATCCTTGGTGTTACTGATGGGAGTACTGGTGGCACTCAGTCTCCTGCATGGGGCTGTGAAGACAGGGTCTCTGCCTCAGAGAATGTGCAGTCTGGAGAGGTGGTGTGCAAACCAGAAGATGGAATGAAGGTTCACCTTGACTAGATTTCTTGCTTAGTGGTTTTATTTTAGTTTTGAAAGCATAGGAAAGTTTTTTTTTATTTTTTACTTGCCTAAGGACAAGGCGAAAATGTGGCCAGCTTTCATTTTGTTTAAAGGGTCTTTGCTTTATTGAGAACTATGTTACCACACCCACAAGGGAGCTTTGAATGTGTCTATTTCAGTGCCTTTAATATGAGCCAGAACTTCAAGACAGCACCAAAGGGAGAAATGAGGTCACTGGAAAGCAATGGCTAGAAATTGTAAATAAGATTGCATACAGGGCTTATGTGGTAGGTGGGAGTGATAGTGATGTTTGAAGTTTACCATCTGTGCCCAAGAAAAGGAAAACATCCTGAGACACAGATGGCCAAGTACACTTTCATGCTGTTCTTTTCAGAGAGGAAAAAAAAGTAGTTTCTAAATGCAGTTCTCTTAACTTTCAGTTATGCAGTGCACTAAAGACATGCTTTTGTGTTTCTTTGATTTCACTCTGATCTTCTGATTATTTATTTGTCATCAGACACAAAAGCGTATCAGTTGTCTGTTGAGATCCAGTTCAGACTTTATAGACTTTCTACTGTTCTGGCTTAATAGAGCATGGAATAATACTGGCTGACACTAGTGGATTGAAAAAAAATAATGTTCAAAAGTAGGGGTCGTGTCTCTGTGTAGGCATAAAAGTAAGATAAATGCAGAAACAGGCTTGGGAATGAGGCCCCAGTGCCTAAATGCCACCAAGCACTAGGGGACCAGAATACTTCAGAGAGTGGGTAACTTACTGATTCTGGTCATAAATCTTCAGTGAGCTTTATGCGGGTTGAGCCCTGCCACTGTGTGGAGCAGAGGTACAAGTTAGGGAGCCTTGCTGACCTATACAGTGATTTGTTTGGAAGTGAAGATGCCATTTGCCTCAAGCCTTACTGATACTGAAAGTGTGTTTGAATGCCATGGACCTACAGTCGCTGATAGAGTTGTAAAGAAATCAGCATTTCCAATTAGCCCTGTCAGTGCAAAGGCATTGGTACACTGCAGTCGTCACATCCAGGTTTCTTATCACTTCTTTTCAGCACAGTGCAGAACGTCAAAGCAAACGCTTTTTTTTTTTTTTTTTTTTTTTTTTTTTTAAAAAA